>CM041776.1:302704732-303304732 GCA_023374045.1 Limonium bicolor | reverse complement strand
ACTGTGAAGGAGTTTGTTCCTATTTTGTTACGGTATGTTCTCTGTAAATCCTATCTGATGAACAGGTTCTCTTAATTTGTTTGCTTCATTTTACTATATTGCAGCTGAAACTTGAATATGAAAGTGTTGGAAGTTATTGGTCATTGTAGTTTGTGACAGTTCTATGTAACCTTTTGATTTGCTAGTTGTCTAAGTTTATTCTTCCAAGGCTAAAGCTCAAGCAATGTTTAACCATTATTAAGGTACAATTGGAACATCATTGCATACTAAAACCATTTTGCAAGTTAGCCTTTATTTTTTGTTAGTATTAATGGTGTTGTTCATCCTAATATGTGGTTGATTAATGGTTATGTTATTACTTGAACAGGCTATACTCTGTTGTAGCACCTCTTGGATCGTTGTTACATGCTAATCCTTGGTCTACCTTGCACAAGTTGTGGGTGTTAACTAAGGTATACCGACCATGATGAATATTTTTGCAAGTTAGCCTTTAATAGTAATTGTTAGGATAGTTAAACCTTTTGAGTTAGAGCTTCTCTGCCTCTTCTTTTAGAATTGTTGCCATTATTAGGATGAACAACTCTCCTAATACTTCTGGGTCGGCAGTTCTAAAACTTAGAGGTGGTTGTGATTTAAATGTTACATATAAGACTACAAATGATTAACATATACTACATTATTATGAGCCTTAATTGAGAAGCTGTAATCTCAATTGTGTTTAGTATTTTTTTCAATTACTAAAGCGATGATGAGAGGCTAACACGCTTTACTCTGAGCGCAATGTCAAACAAATGATGCCTATCACACTCGTGTGTACTAAAAGGCTAGCTCATACAACAAAGGAAGCAGAGATGCAAGAAGAGGAAGATGATTGGTTCGGCTATTCTACAGAGCATCAGGATGCAGTTTCTTTCTAACTAAAATTAAAACTATTGTCTTACAGTTACTAGCTATACACATCTAAAGTTGTTGAAATGATTAGATGGCGTCGTCCATGAAGAAACAAAGCAAAAGCAAGGGGAAAAATCCAGTTGTCGCTATCGATGATGAAGAAGCGCTGGCGTATCACTCATCACAATGGAGGGGTGCTCTGCCCACTGGTCGAGAGGAGATCTTCAACAAATGTCACTCGTCTTTGCGTAGCGTAATTGAAAGGGTCTTTGGTGTTCTCAAGAAGCGCTGGCGTATTTTAGATTGCGTACCACATTACTCACCAATGGATCAGAGTAGGATAGTTTCAGCGTGTTTTTCATTAAACAACTACATACGACTACTTGATCCACTTCACTCCATCTTTAATGAGTTTGAAAATGACTACGAAATGTATGAAAATGGTGAGCAAGAAGACGATAGTGGGGTTGCTGATGATGTGGAGATTGAGTATGATCCAAATGAGATGTCAATGGACGTTGTTCGTGAAGCTATTGCAGATGAGGTTATGACATCTGTGGTCATATGATGTGAGAGAGCTAAATGAGCTTAGACCGAGTTTTAATAATCTAGTTTACAAGATTAACCATGTGGGTGTGTTTGTTATTACTTAATTGTTTAATTTTCTTGGTCATGGATGTTAATTACATTTATGTACAACTTAGGTATGAAACAATTATTTTGTTTAATTTTGGATATATAGTAGTTTCTTTAATTTTGGTTTTGTAGTTAAGTAAAGTATTTGAAGTTGCATAATTCAATCAAATTCATAACAGAAAACACTTCTAAAAAGTCGAACCGTTGTAAAATCATTAACATGCGGAAGTTAACAGTTTTTAGTAAATGCAGCATACAATTTACTAATTACCATAAAAATAACAGATTTTTAAAACCAACAGTAGACTTCCACCAAACGCCCTAATCAAGCAGCTGACAGCTTCTGTAAATCCATCAGCAGACAGCTTCTCAATTTTCAGCAGCAGAACCCAGCAGCAGCCCCCAGCAGCTGTCCCCAAACGAACCCAAATGTTTTTTAGGGTCCACAATCGGTTTTAAGTAGGTTTTGAGTTCACTTCAAGTTTTTTTAATGATAGATTTTGTGTAATTATGACTAATTAGAAATATTGTAAAATTATAATAAAAATGAAAATATTTTTTAAATAATCTTACGTGTTGTAAAAAAACAAGATTTAATTCATTTTTGGGGTTGTTCCCCATTAAATAGCGGGTATATTTATAAAAAGAAAGGACTGATCCCGAGTTGGTCCATGCTTGGTGCCAATCGAGCCCTACTTCATGTGGTCCTGGGGCGATCCCAATGCGGTTCCAGTCGCTTGGATAGTTAAAACGAACCGGCCCGCTATTTTTTACGGTCTAGTCCCGAAACAGTCCTGATCCCTTATCAACAATACTGAACCACTCTTTGACCGGGCTCAGTCCCAAACGGTCCTGGACTGACCCATCTCAATAGCCACCTCTAGAATTTGAATTTGAATCTTCAACCTCTCCATATCTATGCACTAAAAAAACTACATTATAACTTAACAAAAAGTGAATATGTGTGTCGTAAATTTTCACTATACAACTGACTATTATGAAAAAGAATGAAATGTTACTTTAATAAATTTTGTTAGTTAATTAGTGCATGGTTTTTAGCAACTAAACCACTATAAATAAGACATCATACTTTTTACTAGAATAAGACTTCGTACTTCACAGTGGTCAAACGTATGCATCTGCCACTCATAAAACATTATCAACATGAATATCTACAAGATAAGAAACTCTAACAATCTCTTCTTCGACTAAATCCAAGTATCTTCTGTCATAATTGCAGTTCTACTAAGGTTTCTAAATCAAAAACTTTTCTCCCTCTCGTTGAGACCTTCGCTTTCCAGCCCACCGACTTCTCCACCGTTTTCATTGTTATCTTTCTCCTCGTCTTCAATGGTGATCTAGTTTTTGCCGATTAAAGTAGTTTAATCTTCTCGGTATAATGAGTTATTTCTCCGATGGTTTGCAGTTTCTCTCCCTTTACCTCCACTCTTGAGTACTCTGAGGGTGTTTTTGTTTCCTTTGTTTCTTTCTTTTCCTCTTTTTGATTTGTCAGTCAAATTCTTTTTGTATGTACTATTTTTCTTTCTAGTATGATTAGTATTTTGGCAGAAAGAACTCTGTTTTGTTTCTCTTCAATTTGGTTGTGTTTGGGCGGATGCACGTTTTTGTCGTGTTTGGTCTCTCTCTGGCAAATGTTTTGTTAAAATAGATATCGCATGACTGATGAGTGTCCAAATGATCATGTTTTAGGGGTCATTTAGTATGTTTTATCAACATTTTTCATACTCATTTCTCAACTCTAGCTAGTATTCCTCTAGTTTTATGTTTTACTGATGTTTTACACAATTATTGCTGGAATAGAAGGAATAACATATCTAGGAATAAATTAGACGAAGAGATGAACACGTGGGTGCAAATGGATCCAAAATTGGAGTTATAACAAAGAAGAAAGAGCATTTTGAAGCCCGACCTACCCAGGAGACCTCCCCTGTGGGTCGACCAAAGTTGGATTTCTTCTCTGTCATGGACCTCCCCATTCTACCAACCTGATGAGTGTCTAAATGAGCATGTTTTAGGGGAGTATTTCATATGTTTAATCAACACTTTTCATGCTCATTTCTCCACTCTGGCTTGTTTTCCTCTAGTTTTGTGTTTCATTGGTGTCTTACACATTTATTATTTAAACAGGAGGAATAACATAGATAGGAGTAAAGTATATGAAGAGAGGAACGCGTGGGCGCAAACGGATCCAAAATCGGAGTTGAAACGAAGAAGATACAGCATTTCGAAGTTAGCCTACTGGAACCGTCCGACCCATAGGTCTGGGTCGGACGTGGGTCGAACGAACTTTTAAAAGAACGCGATTTTTGTCCCCGAGCTACTGGAATCGTCTGACCCATAGTCTGGGTCGGACCCTGGGTCGGACGGACTTTAGAAAACGCATTTTCGGCCCCGAAATTGCTCCTGGACGCGTCCAACCCAGGGTGGGTCGGACGGGTTGAAAATTTGCCCAGATCTGCGTTTTAAAACGGGGAATTTTGGGAAAAACTTCCCCATTCTTCATTCAGCTCGGTTCCGCCCCAAAACAGAGAAAAGAGGCGATTCCAAGAAGAAAAGAAGAGGAAAGAGAGAGAAGAAGAGAAGAGAAGAGAAGAGAGAGAAGAGAAGAGAAGCTCACCTCCTTCCAAGCTCCATTAATGGCTACTTCTATCCCTTGCTCTTTTATTTTCTCTCCTATGGCTGTGTAGAATCATTTGTAGCTAGGGATTGGGGATTTTGTCCCAAAATCCCTAAACTCCATTGTTGAATCTTGAACTTGTGTTTGTGCTTTATTTTAGTCTTTGAGCTTAATGAAGATGATTATTGAGTGTTTATGACTTCTAACTTGTTGCTCATGATTTGGGGATTTGTTAAGGGTTTTGCTCAATTTGTCTTCTATGTGTTAAATTGGTTGGTTTGGCCTACCGATTAGTTTAGCATTATTGTGGGATTCTATCAAAATGATATTCTGAGATAGAAACCTAAACCGTTGGGACTAAATCAATGTTAGCCGATTTTCACTGATTTTGAGATGAGGTTCTCATTGCAACTTAGGGTAAATTTGTGCTTAATGCTATCAATTGACTAGGTACTTGGAAGAACCGCCAGGTTCCAACTCCGTTGGTTAGGATTAGTAAACCTTGATTAGGCTATTAGTCAATTCAGCGTTCCTGTTGTTTAGCCATGAGTTCGAGGGTTGACCATTGGTAGTAAAGGGGAGATGGGTGCAAATACCCATCCCGAGCTACACCTATCCTAGATAGTTAGTTTAGTGTTTATTGCTTTTCTTTATTTCTCCAATTATAACCCAAAAACCCAAAACCCATAATTTACATTTATGCACTTTTGTATATATCCTCTTCCACATTTACTAAGCTTATAATTAACTAGATAGTTACGAAGTCCCTGTGGATACGACCTTGTTGTACTACAATGATTGGGTTCACTGCCCATAGTTAGCAAGATAGTTTCAACACTATTTTGCTCAACAAGTTTTTGGCGCTGTTGCCGGGGACTTCGGTCCAACTATCTGTTTATTATCTGTTTAGTTTCTGTGCATATTTTTCATTTCCTTTATTTCCCCCTTTTGTGTATAAATTTGTGTTACTTTTTTTTAGGAACCTATCTCTGATGGATGGTCTTGATGATCAAGCAGAAGATTGTTACGGCTACACCTCTGGAGCAACCTACGACCAATACATTGATTGTCAAGGGTGTGGATCCTTTCATATGTGCCCTCCTTGTGAGGATCTAATCTCAAGATCGGAGACTCTCATGGAGAACCGGTTCTTATCTGTCAATCCAAACCCCACTGAACAAGACATCAGTCGATGGATCAGGTGCCAAGAGAGTGGAGGAGACCAGAAGAGTGCTTATTGTTCTGAGATCACGGCAAGGGTAGATTCACCCACTCTGGAGGATCTTAGTGCTAGAATGAACACCATCGACATGAACCAGCTCATTACACTAGCTCGAAGGGAGCAACAACCAGAGAGTGAAATGGTCCATGAAGTGGAGCATCAGACTAAGGAAAAAGACCTCGACATGAACCAACTGAAGCTCTATTCCAAATTAGTAGAGATGAACGCGATGATGGAAGGTCTACTAAACCTTGCATCGCAGCAACCGGAGAGCGAAATGGTTCATAAAGTGGATCACCTTACTGAGGACTTGAGTTGCTCTCTATCACCTCCCCCGTTCGAACCTGAGAAAACGTCATTCAACCATCTGCCTGAGTTCGAAGACAAGCCATCAGACCGCTTCCACCTTGACTTCATGGAGTCTCCTCCCTCTGAAGTCAACTACCGTTATTTCCCCTCCTTCTCTGTGCTCCACCCAGAAGATGAGGATGGACACATCCTCAACCTTGAGGAGGAGGAGATGCCGCCTCCCTCCGAGCCATCAGAGGAGAGTGCTATAATCAACTTCAAGGAGCCACCTCCCTCTGAAGTTGATTTTCATCAAGGCTCTTCCCATGAGCCTCACCAAGAAGTTGAGGACATTTACATCCTCGAATTTGAGGAGGAGGAGGAGCCATCAAACTTTGATCTTCACTTGAAGGATCAAGGCCCCCACCCGTGCACTAATGAAGTTGGGTGGAAGCTCAACGTACACCCGCTAAGTGTGGAGGCCACCTTCCCATTTGATCCGGGACCAAAGATTGAAGACAAAGTCCACCCCGGAGTTCACCCTGCACTCACTGAAGATAAGGATGTTTACATCCTTGAATTTGAAGAGGAGGCTCCACCACAGTTTGATCCTCGTACCAAGGATCACCCACTTCAACACTTCCACCTGATGAATGATCGGTGGAGTTTACACTTTCACATCCTAAGTGTTGAGGCCACATTTCCTTTTGATCCGGGTCGTTCTTCATTGCTAGATGATGCCCGCCCAACCCACCCGTTGAAGCCGACTTCAACGTTCATATTCGATCCCGGATGACTTCACGGTGGTATGGTCTAGCCAAAGACCTTAAAGAAGGGCCGCTTACCGGGAGGCAACCCGGATTTCATTTCGTGTCCTGTCTTTTAAATTCTGTTAGTTTAGATTTTGCATTGTTTTCAATAATGGGCTATTTTGGCATTCTTTGGACTTGCCCTTTTACGCCCAATTGGTGGCGTCTGTGTTGTGAATATTTTGGAAACAGGTAAGCCCCTCTGAAAAAGGGATGGAATTAGGAACAATTACAAAGGAACCTCTGGCGAAATTTTCCAAGAGGACCTTCATCTCCAACGATTGAAGGTAGCACCTCAACGACCCCTCCCACTTGCAATTGTGCGGGCACCCTATCTTCCTTCCGCATCTTATCGGGGAGTACCGTTTCACCCTTCCTTTAATATTTGCCCACAACGACTCCACTATTTTATTTCCTGTTTTTGGTTTTCGTTCTCCTTTGGTTTTGTTTTTGCTAACCCTTAACTCCAGTTGTAGTTTGGTTGCTTCTAGTGTTTTATGCAGGTGCACCTTCCAGTCCACACCGCAACAATAAGCTACGCTACTTGAGGCTGAAGCTCAAGTGTGGGGGAGTTCTACAAACTGATAGCAATAGCAATCTCAGGGGAGTACTAGTTTCTTTTAGTTTTCGTTCTCTCTTCTCTAATTTTGAATCTGCAAATCTGGGGATAGCTGCTGTGGTATAATGGTGTTTATGTCCCTTGCGTTTCCTCTTTTGCATGCTTCCTGAAAAGGTCTTCTAAAACCTTCCCCGGTTTGTTTGGTGAACAATGAGGACATTATTCAAGTTAAGTGTGGGGGAGTGACCTTTCGGCGAATTGCGTGCTTAAATGTTAGATCTCTCTGCTTATCTTGTGATTGTCCAAAATAAAAAAAAAACTTGGACCCTTGTGTTGTGAGTTGTTCTCATTAAGAACAAATACTATTATGAGTTATGGGATAAATGCTTAAATTTTTCTTTTTGATTGCTTTTGTGGAGCATTTTACATGCGGTGTGGCCAAGTGATCTTATATGGTTGGATTTTTATTGCTTTGGGGTTCCTTCTGTCTTCTTTCTTAGGGATTGCTAAGGGGTGCTTCTTCGTGAAAATCCTTTAAGGGACTTGTGAGACGCCATTGGTAACCAACAATGAGAGTTGAGTGTTCTTAAATGCAAAGGCTTGATGCCAAATGTTATCCTCTCATCTCTTATGCAAAAGTGAAACAAATGCATAAATCTATTTTTCCTTTTGTTTTCTTCTCAATGCCCATTCTTGAGAGAAGTTGGCCATGGTAAAAGCTCTCCAAGTTACCTAATCTTTAGAACTTTGAAGCACTCCGGATCATACCCCAGAATTCTAGTTTTTGTTTTTCCCCTAAGTACACCCATGCCACCACTAAGAGATGGTTCACACTCCTCAAAGGTTTTAATCACTTTTTGCTTCTTCTCTTATCCTACAATTCATGTTAGTATTTGTTAGTATTGAGCATTCCTTACTTGCTTGGGGGCTTGGTTTTGCTTGAGGACAAGCAAAAAGGTAAGTGTGGGGGTGTGATGAGTGTCTAAATGAGCATGTTTTAGGGGAGTATTTCATATGTTTAATCAACACTTTTCATGCTCATTTCTCCACTCTGGCTTGTTTTCCTCTAGTTTTGTGTTTCATTGGTGTCTTACACATTTATTGTTTAAACATGAGGAATAACATAGATAGGAGTAAAGTAGATGAAGAGAGGAACGCGTGGGCGCAAACGGATCCAAAATCGGAGTTGAAACGAAGAAGATATAGCATTTCGAAGTTAGCCTACTGGAACCGTCCGACCCATAGGTCTGGGTCGGACGTGGGTCGGACGAACTTTTAAAAGAACGCGATTTTTGTCCCCGAGCTACTGGAATCGTCCGACCCATAGTCTGGGTCGGACCCTGGGTCGGACGGACTTTAGAAAACGCGTTTTCGGCCCCGAAATTGCTCCTGGACGCGTCCCACCCACGGGTCCGACCCAGGGTGGGTCGGACGGGTCGAAAATTTGCCCAGATCTGCGTTTTAAAACAGGGAATTTTGGGAAAAACTTCCCCATTCTTCATTCAGCTCGGTTCCGCCCCAAAAACAGAGAAAAGAGGCGATTCCAAGGGAGAAAAGAGAGGAGAAGAGAAGAGAGAGAGAAGAGAAGAGAGAGAGAAGAAAGGAGAAGAGAAGAGACGCTCACCTCCTTCCAAGCTCCATTAATGACTACTTCTATCCCTTGCTCTTTTATTTTCTCTCCTATGGCTGTGTAGAATCATTTGTAGCTAGGGATTGGGGATTTTGTCCCAAAATCCCTAAACTCCATTGTTGAATCTTGAACTTGTGTTTGTGCTTTATTTTAGTCTTTGAGCTTAATGAAGATGATTATTGAGTGTTTATGACTTCTAACTTGTTGCTCATGATTTGGGGATTTGTTAAGGGTTTTGCTCAATTTGTCTTCTATGTGTTAAATTGGTTGGTTTGGCCTACCGATTAGTTTAGCATTATTGTGGGATTCTATCAAAATGATATTCTGAGATAGAAACCTAAAATGTTGGGACTAAATCAATGTTAGCCGATTTTCACTGATTTTGAGATGAGGTTCTCATTGCAACTTAGGGTAAATTTTTGCTTAATGCTATCAATTGACTAGGTACTTGGAAGAACCACCAGGTTCCAACTCCGTTGGTTAGGATTAGTAAACCTTGATTAGGCTATTAGTCAATTCAGCGTTCCTGTTGTTTAGCCATGAGTTCGAGGGTTGACCATTGGTAGTAAAGGGGAGATGGGTGCAAATACCCATCCCGAGCTACACCTATCCTAGATAGTTAGTTTAGTGTTTATTGCTTTTCTTTATTTCTCCAATTATAACCCAAAACCCATAATTTACATTTATGCACTTTTGTATATATCCTCTTGCACATTTACTAAGCTTATAATTAACTAGATAGTTACGAAGTCCTTGTGGATACGACCTTGTTGTACTAAAATGATTGGATTCACTGCCCATAGTTAGCAAGATAGTTTCAACACTATTTTGCACAACACAACCCGACCCCAACTCTCTCTCATCCCTTATAAGGTGAACATAAAGGAGAAAAAAAGAGGAAAAAAATAGGAGAAGAAGAAGAGAAGAAAAAGGAGGAAGATTCCACCTCCATTGAACATCCCAAGCTCCATTAATGGCTATTTCTCACCTTTTCTCTCTCTTTAGCTCTCTAATGGTTAAGTATAATATTTTATGCTCTAGGATGGGGGTTTGACCCCAAATCCCTAAATGTTGCTTGTAATGTTTACCTCATTACAGTAGTTGATTATCAACTAATTGCTTCATTAATGTTTTATATTGCACTTATTGTGATTCCTATCATGCCTTGAGCTTGAAATTAGACAAATGGGGGATAAACCCTAACTTTCATTTCTCTAAATTAGGGAGTGGAACTTTAGGGTTATTGTTAGGAGCTTGAACTTAATGTTCTCTAGTGACTCTAGCCTTCTTTGAATTACGGGGTGTAATTAATTAGGTAAGATTTGATTAGTCCAATATTTGGAGAATCTTTACATTACCTCTAATAGACAACTAAAGTGAGGTATGTTAATGAGTTCATTTAGGCGTATTTGGGTGATTTCCTTCATCCCGGAGTACACCTATCTTAGATTAGTTAGTTTAACTTTATTTTTTTTCTTCAATTTCCAATATCAACCAAAAACCAAAAACCCCCCAATTTAAGTTTATGCACTTTTATTTATCTTCTTGCTCATTTGCTAAGCTTATAATTGATTAGATAGTTTCGAAGTCTCTGTGGATACAACACTTGTTGTACTGCTTCGACTGTGTTCAATGCTGATTAATTAGCAAGATAGTTTAATCACTATTTTGCACAACAATGACCATAGGCGGTATGCATGGATATCCTGTTCCATGTCGATGGGCATCCCAGCTTGAGAGGAAGTAAAGTTTTTTTTTTTGATGGGCATCCCAGCTTGAGAGGAAGTAAAGTTGATTGGGAAGATTGGAAATGTACAGTCAATTTTGGCTACCGACGACGAACACAAAAACAACCATTTTGGCTGAGAACATTTCCAATTATGCGAATGCTATCAGTGTCCAGATGTCAGGCGATTGATCATTTTTTACTCATCCTAGCGGTGGCGGCGACGAACAGGAAAATTTGGGAGATGCAAAGGGGATAGTTTGTCTAATCTTTTGTTGTTAGCTTACCTAGTGAGTCTAAGTATGTTTGTTTTTAGCTTTAATGGTCAGAGTTGTAAGAATTTGTGGTTGCAACCCACTTAGTATGTTGGGTGGTGTAGGTGTCTAGGTATTGGCGGTCAATCACATAGGTATTGGTCTTGTCGGTAAGTTGCTTACTGCTTCGTTTTGGTCACTCCTGATATGACCTCTTCCAAAGCTACTCTCGCTACATCTCATAGGAATTTGAAGAGGTGGGTGTTTTTTTAAAAAACAAAAATGTAGTTATACTATTTCTCATTCTAAAATATATCTTTCTGTTGATTGAGGGTACTTAAAAGTACTACTAAGTACTAACATATATTATACAGGACATAATTTGGTTGACTTTTTTTCGAATACGTAGAATATCTTTAACCTTATCACTAGTAGCATTTACTTCTTCGCCTTACCTCACTTATTTGCACTCTAATGTTCTATTTCTTTATGCGGACATTGGATTCCAATTTCAACGTGTCAGTGGCTCTAAAATTGTCATTCAACAACCACCATCTTTAGTACTTCAACTCTTCAAATGTGAAGCTTCTTAGTTGAGAATAGAGATGTCAATGAATTTGGAATCATGTCGGATGAAACATCACCCACATTCATCAGCTCCCACATCAATTTATCACCCGATTTACCCTAATTCATCCATCATCCATAGATGATTTGGGTGGATTAATAATAATTTTCTTTGTATAAAATTATCCGGTTTATAACTATATAAATCTTTAATATACAATATATTTGTACTTCAAGAATATAAACTGTAGCGATAACATTAGAATGTTACCACTTCAAATTCATAACACTTAATAAATAGAGGGGGGAGAAGAATAAATATGTTTAATATGATTGTACGTCTATTATAGAGTATTACACTAATTAATAAATAAATAAAAGTTGTTATTGTCTAAAGACTAAAGTCAACCTATGCACAAAATAATATGTTAAGTTCGATCATATTACAAAAGCTGCTTATTTGATGAATTCAAAAGATGTTCAATCATTAGAAAAAAGCCCATTCAAATTGTATTTTAACAGTTATTTTATTAGAGAGTAAAGTCATATGTGGTATGGCTTTGTAGAAGTCGCTCACTAACCATCCAGATGAAAACACCTGGTAGTGAGTGGACAGACTGTCATCTTAGATTTTAGCCATGCCCATGACAATGAAGAGATTCATTCTTATCGCCTATGAAAATGGAAAGAAATTAAGGAGAGAGACACACTTTTTGAGATATAGGAACTTATTGTTTTATGTTGTCATACACATTCTTGAGAAACTTATGTCGCATTC
This sequence comes from Limonium bicolor, assembly GCA_023374045.1. Classification (NCBI taxonomy): domain Eukaryota; kingdom Viridiplantae; phylum Streptophyta; class Magnoliopsida; order Caryophyllales; family Plumbaginaceae; genus Limonium; species Limonium bicolor. Next base: position 303,292,734 of record CM041776.1, on the reverse strand, counting down.
ACCATGGACTATTAGCTTTCTATTGTTCACTAGTACCCTGGTTAAGAGTTGATCATCCCCTAACACGAACATGCTATAATAGTTACTTGTTGGACTTATATTGCAATGTATATCTTATTTTCTTTGGTTTGTTTCTGTTAGGATTTCGGGCCCATTTCCCCAGGATTGTGGTGAGATCGACATGGTTGCCAAAGAAGAAAAACCACAAGATAATGTAATGATAAAATAGTGACACAAGGATATACGTGGTTCGGTCCAAACATGACCTACGTCCACGGGAGGAGATAGAATAACTTTCATTAAGAAGGATGAGGATTACAAGTTTACATGAGGATTACCCAGCCAACTCATCAACCCGTGTTTCCCTTGGTGTTTTTACCCGAGTCCCTTTGAGTTCCCATAGAACCGCCATTGACTCTCTTGGATGTGATCCCCACAAGTTGGGATGATCCAAAGCTACGGGTTACTAGATCTATTTATAGTGCTAGATCTAAACCCTTCACTTATCCCAACGTTAACCTTGTAACAACTACTACATAATGGCTCACAAGTTACAACGGTTACAACTTAATTAACACAATCCATTAACACCTAGAAACAATTAACACCCGGGTATCTAGAAAGCCAGAATTATAAACTTCTTCTTTTATGGATTTAACTTCCTTATAACTCTCCTCGTAATGTTAGAAACTCACATGCTTCAGATGCCCTTAATTTTCACTGCATAAATGCTCCCACTAATGCATCTTCAACTTCCGTGAAACTCTTCGTAAATAATAAATTAATTGGATGACGAAACCAATTAACTTCACAAGAGTAACTCAACGGATTTAGCATTAATTCTAACAGTTTCTTTTATTACTTTGTTGGAACCTAAATTTGGTGTGTCGAACCAATCAGCAACACCTCAAGTAAATTATGTGTCAGTCTTGTTATTTTCATATTAAAAATTTTAACGAAATTTATGTTATTATCTGATTGTATAAGTGAAATATTGGAGCTCTAACCCATATTTTGTTTTGTTTTTCTATAATTAGAGCCATTTTTATTATTAAAGGTGGATGAGTTGGATTTGGGCCTCATTAAAATCTTCCTAAGTAAAACCCCATGGGAAAAAACTTAGGAAGGAAAAAGAGTACCTACCGCATCCAATTACAACCTAGATGACATACTAAATACATAACCAAGGAATGAAAACCTCATCACATTACCAACATAGACCAGTAATGAAATCTTGCCGTGTATCGACATGTCCCACTACCCTTCTCGGTTATTTTACATAATCCTTAAGAAGTATCGAGCCTACGAAAATACCCCAAGAGTATACTCCAATCCCAGTGCCAACTTGTTGAAACTGCTCAGGAACACCACCTCCAAGTACCAATTCACTTGGTACCTCGAACATAGATTTGGTCTCCTTAAAAACCCACAGTGCGTAGCCTATAATAACCGTACTTCGAATCCCTTCTTCCCTTGTTTTGCTCCCGATCAATAGCCATCTCAGTCCCTCCTCTATCCCCAGAACCATTATTCCACCAGACCTAACTTGGCTAGGGGTTCGGAGCCCATACCTTTTATAGATTAGACCCCTAATGTCACCATGATGCTGCTCACTTGCTCATCTGAGAGTGGATTTGATTCACGATGTTTCCTTAGTGTATATGGGATTTGAAATTTTGCACCCCAGTTTCATTAGTAAGTCAATACATTCCTCAGCTTCTTTCTCACTATTAATGATCTTCCCTTGTTCATTTCTTGCCAGGATATCTTTTTCTACTCGCGTGCTTGAAGGGATATTATGGAATAATTCTACAAAAAGACCTATTCCCTTCTTACCTACTGGGGTTTTATTTTCCATGGACTTCCTTTGGATTTTGGGGGTAGAATTAATTGTTGACCCCAATTGTTTTGTCCCTTCCGCTTTAGTACTTTTTGCGTGGTACTTGCTTCTATCTTGGAACTCCCTCTGCCTTTATCTATCACCAGGGGCGTCTCTTGGAAAAATGTCTCTGGAATAATCATTTCCTCCTCTTGCTCTTCATTGTTTTGTCGTGTCTGGGAGAGACAATTACCGACCTCGAGAATCGGGTCTTCTTGATTTTTTATTTCTTCCTTTTCTCCTTCCCCTTCCATTTCATTACTTTTGGGTAGTACCTCCTTCTTATCTATGGGTGTTTGTTGGTTATGATTTGCACTACTACCGACCTCGGGAGTCGCGCCGCTCTTTTGTTGAATTTTTATTTCTTCCTTTTCTCCTTCCCGTACCACTTTGCTAGTCTTAGGGGATTATGCGAGCCTCTCCCCAGAGAAAGAGTTCCCATGACACAATGATTGTATCTGTGTGTCATTATCTCCCCCTCTTCCTCCGACTCTCTAATTGCTTCTCTGGATTTTAACTGGTCAATATTAGGATCCCTTGTGGCGCTCCCCTGAGAGACCTCTTGGTTGTGCGTCTGAGCCTCTTCATTTGTCACAATTCTATTTTGTCTATTTTGACCATTATCCATAGCCCATTTTGCTATTTGAATAATACTAGCACTGGCATCTTCACCTTTATGAATAATTGAATGATTATTAACCTCAACGATACTAACCAAAAAGTTTTGACCATCCACTTTCACCATAATCTTCCAGTTGATCATTTGAAGTGTGGACGTTTCAAATTGTATTCGGATTTCAGCATTTTCAACAAAGTGACTTTCTTCTTCCTCAATCTGTATGACATCACCCACAGGTTGTGCAATCCTACGCACATTCTTCTTGTTCCATGCGTGGAGAGGGATCCCACGTATAATTACCCAAGTTCTTCTTTTTTCCACTTGGTCTTGGGTGTTCCACTGCCGTATGTATTCGTGTTCTTCGACCTTTGCCTCTACTATCTCTTTTGCTTCAGCGGCAGTATTAAATACCATGAGGAATTTCTTCCTCAAAAAGGCTAACAACCCAGTCATGTTAGGCCAACGGTTATACAAGAAATTCATTGCCTCCTTTGCTGACTTTTCTTCCTCAAGGGTGATCACAACATATTTGCTCAGACAGAATTTCATGCCCTTATCCGCTTTAACATTCAGAGATAGCCTAGACCTGGCATGACTTTTTTCGTTTCTCCCCCAGCTCAACTCCTTCTTGGAGTAGCTTGCAGTTCTGCTATGTGAGTCTCCCCAGCTTTCAACATAAGACTGCTTAGGCCTCACTCCTCTTGCTTTGTGCCCCTGGAACTCCATCCTTGCCCATAGTCTCCTCCTGTTGATATTTCAGCCCGTGATTCCCTCAATCAATCTTCTGGCGTCTCAAACATGTGCTACGTCGACAAAAGCAAATGTGCTCCTACTTGATCTTCTCACTTTCCTGCTGATGTAAAGTCGTGACCATTTTGTGAATCTTCTCACTATCCTCCCTAACGGATATTCTGACACATTGATGCTTATGTTGTAGATAAATACAGTGGTGACATGTTTCTCTTTCCACCGAGACGCCTTCCTGTCTTCCCAGTTCTTTGGGTTTCTCTCTTTCCATAGTGGTCGTCTTATTCTATCTCTCTTCATTCTGATAGGTTTTGGGCTCTATTATGAAGGTTCGTATATTTTGTGTGCGTTCGTGAGTTGAGGTTGGCGACGAAGGGGGGGGGGGCAGTAGGTGGATCATTAGAGGCTATGATAGGAGTCGATTTAGGTTTAGGGTATGCAGAAGCTTTAGTCATGATAGTTCATTTCTTTCTTCTTATGATATCTTCCCAAAAATGAACGCCAGCAGAAAGATTGTTAAAATTGAAAGGCGGAAAAGATGAGGGGAAGAAGAATTGACCTTAGATTATAGTTTCGTCAGCGCGAAAACAATTTTCACCACAACAGAGTGAACAGGGAACTATGATTCCAATAGCGAGGAGCCATGAGTGACGATTGAGACGTTCTTTCAGATAGAATCCTATCTAACCTGTTATTTCCGATCGCGAGGAGCCATGCTAAGTGTGATTGCAATTAATGACACATCTCATGATTTCTGCTAGTCAACATTACACCAAATGTGGATTTTGAACAAGGTATCCTCCTTGAACTAAGTTGGTCATTTCGGTTGCTGAATCATTGTAATTCATATATGGTGATTTGTGATAGTACTAAGCAGAGAGGCTGTTTGAAATGAGGCACAATTTATTTCAACATAATTATGGAAGAGATGTAACGATCCCAAAACCACCCTAGTTCTAAGGTTGAAATTATGCCGCACACTTATTACCTAAGATACGCAAGGCTGCTAAGCGATACCCAAATCCGAAATAAACAATTCAATATATTATACAAATAAGAGTTTACAAAGATGTTCATATAATCTTACAAAACGAAAACTAACAAAACATATATAAGCACCAAGAATCCAAGATATATACGGACCTCAAGGTCGACAATCCAAATACCAACTCGTAAGCTAAAAGAAGAAAGCAGAAAACCTCCAACCAAACGACTAAGCATCATGCAAATCAGACGATATAATAGAGGTGAGCAAACAATAGCTCAACAGGTGATAAACTTCAGCAACATGAGCACGCTCAAAACCCTTTACAAAACATAGCTTATATATATAATAGTTTCACAAATCAGAATCAGAATTATAACAGAAAGTCCTTCAAAACATTCAAAGTCGGACACAAGTTGGGCGAAACAGAAGTCCCAAAAGACAACTTAACAATGGAAGACATTTATTAACTATCAAAGGAGAAAACAGAACAAAGCAGAATTTCATAATAAAGCTCATTAACAAATAGATTCACAACTTTTGCAAAAAGGAAGTTCATAAACCAGAATTGCCAAACACATAAAGCAAAGCGAAGCAGAAGCCACACTTTTAGAATGAGGCCAAGCACAAGCAGGTCTCATGTCCAAAAGCCGATAAAGCTCTAACCTGAACAAAATTAAAAGACAAAACACACTTAGCATAACTTATCAGAATCCATAAATCAGAACGTTCACAAAACAGAGTGATCACAAATCAGAGTACTCACAAATGGAGTAGTTCACAATCAGAATGGTTCACAAACTGAGTGAGACACTAGCTCGGAGCACACACCATAAATGGTCAAAGACCAAGGATCAGAAGATCCTCGACAACGCAGAAAGGGCCAAAGACCCAGGATCGAAAGATCCACGACAATGCATAAATGGTCCAAAGACCAATGGACCAATTAATCCTATAACAGAAACAAAATGACGCCATCCACGCTCGCAAGCAAAGTAACTAGGTCCCAAAACAGAAGTTTCACGTACAGAACATAATGTGTTGTAAAATACAAACTCCATAACACAGTTTATTTCTTACGCAATAAAATTGAACACGTTGCAGAAACATACGTCTTATGCCAAGACTATCAAAGCACGGAAATCCGAATGGAACGGAAATCAAAATCTTACTTTTAAAGAAATTCACATACCATAAACCAAACAGAATACTTACGAAATGAAAATGTCATGCAAACGCATGTCAAGAGATTATTACACACACTTAGGGGGATCATAAGTCATAACCCAGCATATGGAACACAAAAAACGGAAGTCAAACGAACATTTAGTTAATCCGAAAGGGGTTTAGACTTGTGTCCGGGCTTGCAAGTCCGGACGCATGCCGAGACGCAAAACAGAGAAGTCCGGACATGTGTCTGATTTTTGGAAGTCTGGACAGATGTTCGAAAAAATATACAAGGTGGCGTTTGAACATGTATCCGAGCTTGTAAGTCCGAACACATGCCGAGACTCAAAATAGAAGAACGTTCAGACTTGTGTCCAGGCTTGCAAGTCCGGACACATGCCAAGACTTGAAACCAGGCATCATCCTCGCACCCCGTCCGAACATACAAGTCCGGACGGGAAGTTAGACAAAGGAAAAACATCTAATAACAATGGCGTCCGAAGGCCTGTCCGGACATGCAAGTCCTGACAGAAGTCTGAATAAAACAAAAAACTGCAAATCAAAAGCAGTAAACGACAAAAACACAAATGCCAACAACCTCAATTGAAAACACAAATAAAACTCTTCATATCAAAATAGGCAATTAAAACACAACAACATGGGGATTTAAGCGAAGCGAAAAATGCAAAATCACAAACCAACTTAGAATCACTTCAAATCAGAGAACATATCAAACCTACTTAGAAACAAAGCAAATCCTAGAATCCTCATGGGTGAACACACCCATACCGAATACATACCCCCTATCTCGAATTGAAAAACTCGCAAGACTCCACAGACTCCAGATGACACACTCATCGAATCCCCACTCAAAACTCACCGAATCACTGATTGATTGATCATAAGTAGGAACCACGATCAGAACAAAGAAATCGAAATGAAGAAAACAATACTAAAAAAAAAACACCACAAGCTTCAAACTTGATGACTGACAAACAGCAGACCAGAATCTTCACACAGAACCACCCAACAGGACTACCGAAACTCCGGATGCAAAAAATAAAGGAAGAACTAGAGAACGTGAAATGGAGAAGGAGAATATGAGCAAAGGGAGAAGAAGAAACGGGAATTCATAATGTGAAAGGAGGAAGGAAAAAAATGAATAACGTGATTTATGAAACCTCCTTCATAAAACTAATTAATAACAAAGCAAATTACTCTCTTGCCCCTTCTCCCTTCTAAGTTAATGAAACCAGCCCGAATAACATAAACCTTACTAACATAAGATAGAAAAAAGACACAACGCTCCCTCTGCAAACCATAAACAAAAGACAAAAAAAATGGGGTATTGTAGACACCAAAATTCTCACCCCATAAAACAAAATTCAAACAATAATAAAATGGGAGGGGTCGTCGCCTTTCTTGTTCGAAACTTGTTCATGTGCATACCAAAGTGAAACTGTCATTTATGACAAGCTTTTTATATCAATTTCAAAGCATTCATTTTAAAACTCGTTCTTTTTCATTATTTACTTATTTTACCAGTTTATTTCATTCTATTTGTATTTGCTTATGTACTTGTATGATTGTTTATATTGGTCTTATTCTATGCTTTTTTTACTACATGTGTATTTTTCATTTCATTGATTTTACTTATTAGTATGCACCTTTTTATTTTTCCTCTATATTTATTATTCAGGGTAGGGTTAATTATTTTCATCAATTATGTATTATTTCATGATTATACTGCATTGATTATCGTTTCATCTTCTTATCCCCATTTTGTTAAGTTAGCTCAACAAAAAGAAACTAGTGTAGACCTTCTCCTAGAAAACCTAGTCTCTTCTTATAAAGAGACATAAAAAAAACCGTTACTGTACGTACCCAAGAGCCCCAGCCGACACAGGACCCATCCACTTTTTTTTTCCTCTTCAGCTCTTTCTCTGTTCAATTGAAGCTAGGGGATGACACTAATTTTCACGTTTCTTTTCTGTCGAGAGCATTCCTTCCTCTCGAGGCCCATGTCTTGAAATCCAAAAAAAATGTGACCTAAACTGGCGAACAGGACACGCTCTACACCTTCTAATTTCTTCTCTTCACTCACAATTCATGGCAAAAACCCCACTGGCGAACAAGTCCCTCTGCGCCTCTTTACTCCCAGCTGATTCTTCACCTTCTTCTATGTGTGAAATCCTTGTAAAGAGATGTGGCGCTCCAGGGAATCCGTTCTTCAACACCAGGGCTGACTCTAATCTGATTTTCTCTTATGTTCTTTCGATTCATGGCTATTAGTATTCTCGGGTTTGTTTGAGCGCAATGTATATATATGTGAATGTTGACTCTCTGTTGGTATTCGATTCCAGACAAAAGAAACAGACGCTCTTGTTTATTCCGGTTTGTTTGATTCCTGCCCAGAATGTACTCGACAGTCTCCTATGAGTACAACTGAACCCAAATTCGGATCCCAGTTCTTGCTTCGAGATTACAACTTTCTGCACATGGCAGGGATGAACATGCCTTCCATTTTGCACCTTCTCCCCATTCGTTTACAACACATGCTAACCGTGCTACTTGATTTGTTTATGTATCGAGGTTATTTGCAGGAAATCCTGGTCTCTCCATTTTTGTCAACCGTGCGTGAACGAAAGAAGAAGATTACTGCCTATGTCACCGGTTTTGGTCACTTCCCGCATCTCCTACTTGCGTACAAATGCACTTGTTCAATGCTTTGTAGGTTTGGCTATATGATGTCAAGTGGTGTTTAGGGGTTACATTTGATTTATCCACTGCAAATATGTCTCTGGATCATATGATTGGGACTTTCTCACCGGTGATTCTTCTGAAGCTTTTTCAGGTGGGTTTTGTTTGTTTTCTGCTTGATCTTTGCTCTTCCAGTTGGTTGCTCAATTGATTATTTATTAACGGACAGTTTGAGATATTTCCAGCTGCTTTGAGAATAGGGAGATTCTCTGGTTTGATATGTTCTACACGGTATTGTCGTCTTAAGTATGCTTATAATTAAATGACTGATATCACCACTGAATTCTGTTTTCTTTACCTCCAATCTGTTTTGTTATACACGTCTGGAGAATGCAATTGGCTCTCTGGTTGTTCACTAACAGTATGGCGCTTATTTGGAAGCCTAAATTTTGTGGGTTTGGGCATCTGTTCACGATTGAAGATGTATGGGAGCTGAACTGAGAAGAGTCTGCTTGGATAGTTCATTAGTTAATCAGATTCAAATGGATTTGTTAATCTCATCCTCTTGTTTTGGCGGTTGATCTTTATTTTATTTTATCTATTTTTTTGTGGGCCCTTGCATAATAAATGACTCATTAATACCCTCATTCACATGTCCTTTGCGTTGTTCGATTAATCTGATTTGCTACTCACACCTTGGTTTCGTGTTTGACCGAGGTACATTCTTTGAGCTTTGGACTCGAGCTTCACACGCTCGGCGGCTACTCCAATCGGGTGTGGAAATTAATCATCACTTGCTCCTTGCACTTCATGCTGGTTTGGAAATCTGCTTGGTAACTTTCCCATTGCCCATTATGTGGGTTTGGAAATACCGTCGGCTGTGGTATTGTCATTTGGCCCCTTTGCATTTTTTGGCTTAAAAAATGAGTCGCTTGTGGCATTATCACTTTGACCCTTTCGTGCTATTTGTCTAAATTCGGTTTGCTTACTATCTTCGGTTTCATGTCCTAACCGAGGTGCACTTGCTTTGAGACTTTGACTAGACTTTGTTCGTTGACCGACCTCGTGGACTTTACTCAACAGTTCGACTTGGCACCTGCTACATATGGATTTAGAAATTTGCTGTCCGCTTTACTCGATTACTATCTGCTACTTTCTGGTACATACAAAATCAATGAAATTTGGGTTGGACTTGCTTGGCTTGGAATCGACCTCGAGCTCCGTGATTGGTCATATGGTAGCGCTTTGGGCCTGGTACTGTTACATGGGTTTGAAAACCCTGTTGGTTAACCTTCTTCCCGCAAGGAACTCTGCTGATCCCCTCTGCACGCCTAAAATATGGTTTGGAAGTTTTTTGTTTCTGTTCGGCATTGTCTATTCTGCAGTTTGCCAGATTTGATTTTGCTTTGCCCATCTACCTTTGTATGTTGAATGAGGTATATACAAAAACTGGTTCGGCTTGGGCTGGATTCGCTTCGTTCGGCTTTGACCTCGGACTTTGCAAGTTAACCATGTCGGTGGACTTTTGGGTTTGGTATATACAAAACTGATGAAACTTGGACTTGGCTTTGGCTCTGCACATTAACGTGAACTTGCGGATTTCAGCTTAGTATTTGCTCTTCATGGGTTTGAAAACCCTCTTGGTCAGCTTCTCTTGATTATAATTGTCAATCTATTACCTTGCCTGAGAATTGTTTGAAAACGTATGCTTGCTGCTGAGCGAATATGCTCACAGTTGCTACACCGTTGTGTTGTCATGGATATTTAGTCTAATCTACACGTACTGTTCTTGCTGTTGCGCGGTGAAATGGATGCTAACATGTCTGATTTGGCCAACCCATAAGTTAAAAGGGTTTCTTGTCCATTAGTCTTGTTCTGTTAATATTATCTCTACTTATTGCTTTAGGACTCATTTTAATTGGCTTTCATCTCTGTTTCTTACCGAGGTACACATATGTTCAATTGGATATGGGCTGCTCTCCGCTTTGCTTGGGCTGTTCTCTGCTTTGCTTGGGCTGCACTGTGCTTTGGCTTCTGCGTTTGTATTATGATGCGCTTTGGGCTTGATGCTTCCTCTTATGGGTTTGGGAATTCATCTCTCAACCTTCACTATTAATTCAACTGCCTTTGATACTTAATTCCCCCTTGCGCATTGATTTGGTTTGGAAACTGGTTTGAAACTAGCATGTATGTCCCTTTGCGTTTAGATATGAACATGAATTGAGTGATAGTTGCCCGAACGTTATAATTGTTAGATAAATCACTCATTGGCCGGATGGTCCTTATTAATTTTTCATCTTAGAGGGGAAATGATATAAATCCTTCTAGGTATGATCCCACATGACTCACAACTTTATCTCTTTGATACTACACTTCGGTTTGAGTCATAATCTAAGATGTTGAATTAATCTGCGTAGCAACCCCGATGTTTGATTTATCTTACAATTCATAGCATTGGCTGGTAGCTTGAAACTCTTTTCTATGTTCTCGGTTGGGGTATGGGAGATGATTAGATTGCCCTCTTTCCTCCCATTGAGAGGGGCCGTATGATCCCATTGCACACATCCCAACCTTCCTCCGTTCTCTGACTAATGTATCTTGCCTTTCTCGGTTGTATTATTTGACATGTACATATTGTTTGAGGAACGGGAAACTGCTCAGGACTAAGGAGCTGGACTTTGGCTAGGACTACCGGGACTCTCCTTTCAAACGCGAAAAACGGTTGGTGTACCTCTTCGGATCCCTATCAGCTCGAGTGAGGCGGCGTCGATGTGACCCCCCATAGCAGCTCTCTGCTTACAAATAAAACTGTGTTTATTTTTGTATTCATTTGTTTATTGTTCTTAATTATTTTGTAATTTTAGGATTCATTCATTCCGTAAATATCACCATTTGGGTTGACAATGAGTTGATTCGTGACTATTGAGCGCATTTCATAGTGGATTAACGTCATTTTTTTTTTACTATTCGAGTCACTGTTGGCCAGGTTTGAGGGTAAAAGGCTCATAAGTTTATTCTTAGAATCGATTGTTTATGATACCGTATTCACATTCGGGTTTAAACTCAAAAGTCTTATTTGCTTGTTGTATATGCGAATCTACTCTCTGGTGGGCTCTGTTTCTTATCATCAATTTATTTGTTGTCTTGTCCATTGCAATGCTCCTGGGTTTATTGATTTGATTCGAGACGGTCAATTGAGGGCCTACGATCTCATTATGTCGTGCTCAGTGTAGGAATTACTCATACCTTGGTTTCATGTTTTTACCGAGGTACATGCAAAACGGATGAGACTTGAGCACGACTTGCTTGGCTTGAGTTTACCATGGACCTTTTGCTAATGAACCATGTTGTTGGTTTTGGGGGTTGCAAAGATGGGATTATGAACATTTGACTGCGGATTCGACTTTGTCTTATGTTTGATTAAGTAATGAACCGGGGGCAGGCCACCCCGTAGGTTGGTTTCCTATCGCCTACACCTCTTCTGATCATGACCAACATGTTTACATTTCTAGTATCATTGTTTGCTCCTTGTATATAGATTCGATTGAGAAATTGAGTCAAAGCATGATTCTAGTTTGATCTTCTCTCGAGACCAACTCATTTAATTGCTAAATCTTGTTTCATTATGCTATCTCTAGTTGATTTACTTGCGACATTGTTGTGAGCCTCATTTGGGTCATTTTTAGAACGCTCATAGGACAACATTAGGATAGTGAGTGTCCCCCACATTTAGTAGATCCTTGGTGGTGGTGACACCCTACACACAAACCACATCTTTGGGGGCCCAAGATCTTTGTAATCTACAACCATACAAGCCCTTTGTAAATTCTTACTCATCTGTTCAAAAACAAATCCTCTCATACCCCAAAAAGATACTTTTCATGAATTGTTCGAAATCAAACCTCTTCACACCCCAACATCAAATATTCTCCACACTCATCAAACACACCTCGACCTCCCAGACATTTGAGATACTTCCAAAAGTTTCAAGACCAAACACAAACGTCTCCCAAACTCCAATTGTCTCATAGATTCAAATCATCTTCCAACCTCAATTCCCAAGGCCCAATTCGGCCCCTTTCCAAGACAATTTGGCCCATTCTCTAAGGCCCAATCCAAGGCCCATTTTGAGGCCCAATTCAAGGCCCACTTCAGCCAACCTTTCAAGGCCCACTTCGGTCCATTTTCAAGGCCCACTCCGGCCTAATTATCAAGGCCTACTTTCGGCCCAATTTTTAAGACCCACTTCGGTCCATTTTTCAAGGCCCACTTCGGTCAAACTTTCAAGGCCCATTCGGCCCAATCCAAAGCCCATTTTGAGGCCCAATTCAAGGCCCACTTCAGCCAACCTTTCAAGGCCCACTTCGGTCCATTTTTAAGGCCCACTCCGGCCTAATTATCAAGGCCTACTTTCGGCCCAATTTTTAAGACCCACTTCAGTCCATTTTTCAAGCCCACTTCGGTCAAACTTTCAAGGCCCAATTCGGCCCAATCCAAAGCCCATTTTGAGGCCCAATTCAAAGCCCAATCCGGCCCACTTTCAAGGCCCATTCCAGCCTAACATTCCAAGGCCCAAACCTGGCCCATCAGTTCAAATTTGGCACACAATCAATCCAAAAACTGATTTCGATCCCATCTCAAATCCAAAATCAATTCAATTCAGCCCAAATTCAACCCGACTTGTAAATTCCAATTCGATTCAAAAACTTCATTCAATCATTCATTCATTCAAAAATTCAATTCATTCAATTCTTATTTAATTAATTCATTAATTCCAAATTCAATTTCATTTCAATTCTAAATAAAAATTCATTCAATTCCAATTCAACTTCGTTTTCAACTTCATTCCAATTTTTCCCACATTCGAATGTCTCACACCCGAGCGTCTCACAGACTTTGTTATTCCAATGATTCGAATATCTCACAGACCAGAGCATCTCACAGACCCGAGTGTCTCACAGATCCAAGTGTCTCACACAGATTTCGACATCTCTAGATTTCAAACGTCTCATAGACTTGAGCGTCTCACAGACTACAACACCCCACACATCAAGAGTTTCTAAAAACCCTCAAACAAAAAAATCCTAAAAATCGTGAACTACGTAAGGTCTGATCTCAACAGGGAGTTGAGTACGTAGGCAGCCCACCTAGGGTGCGACCCCATTCCAAACAAAAAACCCCCTTCCCCCTCTACGGTGGCTCTCACATCTCTCAAAACGCTCAAACTTCTCTTCTTCGGCTCCCACGAACTTCAAACCATCAGACACTAAGTCTTGTCTATTCACTCAATCTCAGACTTTTCCCAATTCTCATTCTACACTCATCCGAATTCACCTATCCCTTTTCTGGGTGCTAGCTTGACAGAAAAGCTCACCTCATCCACTCTCTTTCTCTCTCCTCGTCCTCATCCTATCCTTGGCTTTTTAAATGAATCTCTCCAAAAAGGTTTTGAAAGAAGGCAATCCCGACAATTGGAGACCGAGGTTTCCTCGGGCACTAATCCGAAGTCGTGGTCGTTGCCACTTCTAAGGGGTGTAACCCAGTACGAACCCACACAGAATCTCTGGCTTGATCAGATAAGTCCTATCCATAGGCAACAAATCACAGAGTCAATTAACGGTTCCTAGAACCCTTCTCCTCCCTTCCTAGTTCCTTAGGTCAAACTAGGTGGCGACTCTAGTCAATTCCGCCTTATAGAGGCATAAGTCCGCGTGGGGCCCATTGAGAGCGGGTGTAGTGCTCACTAGCATTCCCTTATGCTTTCTGGGAAAGACGGACGATAGAGTAGGTATTTGAGGGATGCCAAGGTGACAGGTTTTCACCCTCCACAGAATGGCATTTTAGGATCTAGGCTTTTCAGTCAGACCATTTAGAGACCCCCCCCCACCCCCCCCCCCCTCATACCGAAAATCACCCTCCACAGAATGGCGACTCTGCTGGGGAAAACTTGAGTAAGTTTTTCTCATAAACTTGGTCAAGGAAGACTGAACTCCATTCAAAATTGTCAGGATTCCCCAGTTTCTTTTAAAACCTTTAAGAGATTCATTTGAAAGCCATAGGATTACTCTACTCCACACTTGGAGTGTGTTTGGTGAGGATAGCTAGGATATGAGTGAAGAGCTTATAGTCGGCCTCGTTTGCCATGTGTGTTATATCATTGTGTGATTATGCTAGACTAACCTGCAGGAACTCCAGGTAGGTGGGCCCATTAGGGGTCTAACTTCTTCCTTATCCTTACGTGTGCATTTATTTACCGCTTTTGGTTGTGATTCTGAGCTGTTAGGAATAGTCCTGATGGGGGTCGGATTGGGTAGCTTAAACATGCATTCCTCTAATGGACATGCATACCAAAAAGATGCAAACTTCCAAAAATCCAAAAATTGCATACATCCAAAAATCCCAGAAAATGCAGTCACTGTCATATCATGGGGCTACCATGCGGGAGTTGTCACTCCCTAAAAATTCCTAAACCCAGGACCCAATCATCAACCGAATACATTCTAAAACAGCTTCTCCCACATCACACCCCGACAGCTAGACCATCTTCAGAGCCGACATTGACGAGATGAGTTTCATGAACCATCAACTGAAACCGACTCAAGCGAGACTAGGTGTAGCCTTATCACTCATGCATTGCATACAATACAACAAAAAAAAACATTCAGTCAAATCCGAAGTCAGCATTATCGTCATCACCACCACTTCATGCATCTTGTACATAGTAATTCCATACTACCACTATATATTGCATTGTAGATAGTTGCATTTGCATACTCCCATACCGGAACGACATCTTTGAGGAAAGTCTTGAGAGATTGATTGAGTAGAATGCTTGAACCACTAAACTCTCAACCCGTAAATTCACACAAGGGTCTAATCAAAATCAGCACCACAAACCAAGTGAGTAGTGTGCGAAGAGCGGTATTTTCCCTTGAATTTCGAGTGAGCGTTTTGGACGATCCACTGAGCGATGAGGGAAGGTAGAGATATCCAATGGAGGTAAAACCATGAGAGACTTGTGCATTCCTTTAGCACATGGAGAGCCACGATGCTAAAGTGAGAGTAATGTTGATAAACAAGACACAAGCTGTGATTCATGTCAAGATCCGATATAGTAAGGAAAATCATTGACTAATGAGAATGATGAGGCACTTAGGAATAAAAATCTTCACAAAACCAAAAAGCTTTGACTACCCTGTACATAATCCCTTAGTGATCCCCGCTGAGCCTTTCATGAAAAACTCTTCTTCTCCAAAAAGAAGCTCCACAACATGCCAACCCACATGTACATACCTACCTTTGCAATAGAGGAAATGAATGAGCTGGAGCCATGGCCCCTCCCCCCACCATCTTTCACAAAAACACCAAATGAAATGTTCAAAGGAATCAGAGAGTCAATGCCACTCCAAAGCCAAAGAAAGAGAGCACCAAAAATGTTCAATCAAAGCTGAAATCCAAAATACAAAGCAAAGAAAGCTTGAGAAAGTCAATGAGCCAAATGCAATTTCAAAAAACAAAAATGAAAGAAAGCTCAAACCGTGCACCAGAAGAGGCACGAAGGAGAAATCTGAATCCAAAGGACCAACGATGTCCCATAGAAACAAAAAAAAGGTTATCAAAACCTGTCTAATCATTCCACCCATGGCGAAGGCGAAACATATCCTCTATTGCACAAAAAGCTCCACAATTCCCAAATTGATCCTCTAGTCCCATGTGACATACATCATACCCATCAGCCCCATTATAAACCAATAAAAGACCTCTGACTCATAAGTCGATGAGCGTTAACTGAAAGTACCGGATCTGAAACATGAATCATAAGCTTTGTACTTGTTATCAGCATGTCCTGTCATACTAAAGGGACAAGGAGTGAGTGAGTGTGACCTTACCCCACAGGGTCCTTTGAGTGCGAGTGACTCTTTGATCTAAGCACCAAAATATAATAGCCTACCCCCATTGCAGGTGAGGAATTTGTAAGGATCGGAAAGTCCATGACCTCGAAAGAAATTCTTAGGAAAATACTGCTCTGAGCATTGAGAGTATCATCACACTATTAGCACACACGATCATACTCACGAGAGATTGACCCACATCCCTCCATAAGAGGAAAGTGATTCACGCATTCTAGTTCAACAATCACTCGAGATCAAACCAAAGTTGTCTTATATCCGTAAACCTCATTAATAAAGATGAGACCATACACTCTCTCTCCGGAAAGTACATATGCACTTTGCATCTACATTTAGTGTCTGCATGCATCATACCATTTCATCTTCAACATTTGACCGGTAAGAACAATGCATAGTCTCGCTGAAAGTCAACCTCAGTTGTAGTCGTTGAAGCATAACTTCCAATCAAAAGAAGTCAAAGCTGGAGCCACCCGCTGTCATACTCGAACCCCATTGGCACCACTCCCACTACCAAGCAAGAGCCATGCGGGATCCATCTTCAAACATTAAGACTATCCCAAGGGCTACACATGAGTCATTTCCTCATCAAAGCCTCACCCACAAAGTTTCGAACTACGTCAGGCTGATCTCAATACGAAATTGAGTACATAGGCAGCCCGCCCAGGGTGCGACCACCTCAAAGACAAAACCTCCCTTTCCCCCTCGTTCCGACTAATGCATCGTCATGCTCAACCGACACGAAGTCATCCCGGAGCCATCCCTGAAGATCCTGGAACCATGATGGGGACTACCCTAAGGGCCATGAAACCGTGTTTAAGCCATTCACCCACCCATGTAAACCCATTCGTCCATTACGAATTCCACAACAAACCCTTCAAATCACAGTCATTCCATTTTCGGAGCCATCAAAAACCTCATCAAACCACGATAAATCCATTGTTGGAGTCCCACACCCACCCAGAAAATCCCGAAGCAAAGCAAAATCCACCAACCATCCCGAACAACTCTAACCAGATCAAAACCCCCACCAACCGCCTCGAGACCATTGGCCACACTAGAGCCATCAACCCACCAATCGCATCAACCCACCATTCGACTCAAAATCTGAACCAAAGCAAAACCACCAACAATCTCAAAAATCTCAATCCAAATCAAAACCCACCAATCGCCCCGAGACCATTGGCCACACCGAGCCATCAACCCACCAATCGCATCAACCCACCATTCGACTCAAAATCTGAACCAAAGCAAAACCACCACAATCTCAAAAATCTCAATCCAGATCAAACCCACCACCAACCGCCCCGAGACCATTGGCCACACCGGAGCCATCAACCCACCAATCGCATCAACCCACCATTCGACTCAAAATCTGAACCAAAGCAAAACCACCAACAATCTCAAAAATCTCAATCCAGATCAAAACCCACCACCGCCCCCGAGACCATTGGCCACACCGGAGCCATCAACCCACCAATCGCATCAACCCACCATTTGACTCAAAATCTGAACCAAAGCAAAACCACCAACAATCTTAAAAATCTCAATCCAAATCAAAACCCACCAACCACCCCCGAGACCTTTGGTCACACACCGGAGCCATCAATGCATACCGAGCCATCCATGCAAACTGGAGCCATCCACGCAAGCTAGAGCCATCTCAGATCCTTGAAGCCATGCCGGAGCCATCCCAAAGCTTCGAAGCAACTCTGGAGCCATCTGCTCACACAAAAATCTACACCCACAATAGGGAGCTTTTGATTCAATTAATACATTTGCTAACCTCCTCACTTCTTATCTCATTTGCATGTAAAAAAAAAAACCTTTCAAAGGTCATCAAAAACCACTCATGTCATACAATCATTCATTTCGTTCAAGCTTGAAAGTTTATCCTCATTCCACTCAGGTGGCCCCTTTTACCCACAAAACCCTTTCACTATCAAATTCATTCTTTTTTTTTTTTTCCTCCACTAGGCAGTTATTACGCTACTAGTGCGAGATCATTCATTCACAACCCGCTAGGCAGCTATTTACGCTACTAGTGCGGTCCCACCTTTTTTTCCTCCACTAGGAAGCTATTACGCTACCAGTGCGAGATCGTTCATTCACAACCCGCTAGGCAGCCATTACGCTACTAGTGCGGTCCCACCTTTTTTCCTCCACTAGGCAGCTATTACGCTACTAGTGCGAGATCGTTCATTCACAACCCGCTAGGCAGCTATTACGCTACTAGTGCGGTCCCACCTTTTTTCCTCCACTAGGAAGCTATTACGCTACTAGTGCGAGATCGTTCATTCACAAACCCGCTAGGCAGCTATTACGCTACTAGTGGCGGTCCCACCTTTTTTCCTCCACTAGGCAGCTATTACGCTACTAGTGCGAGATCATTCATTCACAACCCGCTAGGCAGCTATTACGCTACTAGTGCGGTCCCACCTTTTTTCCTTCACTAGGCAGGCTATTACGCTACTAGTGCGAGATCGTTTACTTCATAACCTGCTAGGCAGCTATTACGCTACTAGTGCGGTCTCAATCTTTTCCTCCACTAGGCAGCTATTACGCTACTAGTGCGAGATCGTTCACTTCATAACCCGCTAGGCAGCACTACGCTACTAGTGCGGTCCCAATCTTTTCCTCCACTAGGCAGCTATTACGCTACTAGCGCGAGATCGTTTACTTCATAACCCGCTAGGCAGCACTACGCTACTAGTGCGGTCCCAATCTTTTCCTCCACTAGGCAGCTATTACGCTACTAGCGCGAGATCGTTTACTTCATAACCTGCTAGACAACTATTACGCTACTAGTGCGGTCTCAATCTTTTCCTCCACTAGGCAGCTATTACGCTACTAGTGCGAGATCGTTCACTTCATCACCCACTAGACAGCTATTGCGCTACTTGTGCGGTCACCTTTTCGTTTTTACACCCACTAGACAGCTATTGCGCTACTTGTGTGGTCACCTTTTCGTTTTACACCCACTAGACAGCAATTGCGCTACTTGTGCGGTCGCCTTTCATTTTACCAACACTAGACAGCTATTGCGCTACTTGTGTGGTCGCCTTTTCATTTTACACCCACTAGACAGCTATTGCGCTACTTGTGTGGTCGCCTTTTCATTTTACACCCACTAGACAGCTATTGCGCTACTTGTGCGGTCGCCTTTTCATTTTACACCCACCAGACAGCAGCTATTGCGCTACTTGTGTGGTCGCCTTTTCATTTTCCACCTGCTAGGCAGCTATTGCGCTACTAGTACGGTACTCGATCAAAGTATTATAGGCTCGTCATAAGTCCTATAGCTAGATGTCAAGAGGTCTAGTTGAGGCACTCCTAAGCCCTCGTACTTTCACTCGCATTCTAGGCCCGTCATAGCCCTAGGACTGGATGTCAAGAGGTCCAGTTGAGGCACTCCTAAGCCCTCGTGCACCCCCAACCAATCTATTGTTAGCATTCTAGGCTCATCATAAGTCGTAGGGCTGGATATCAAGAGGTCCAGTTGAGGCTCGTAATAAGTCCTCGTGCATTCAGCTATCATATCATTTCCCATCGCATTCATATATTATCTTCCTCATGGTCACATCCCAATGCCCACAATACCTGTTGAGCAAAACTATATAACAAAGTATATAAATAATGCAAGGAAAGGCAAGTGCACCTAATCGGTGTAGTACAACAAGTGTCGTATCCACAAGGAAATTGGTCCTAACTTCCTAGTCTCGGTACTTAGTAATTGCAAAGAAAACAGTAAATTGGGGTTTAGCCAGAGGCAAGCTTGATTGTGTTGGTGAGTAATTGCAAACCAACACAAATAAACTGAAAATGAAAGTTTAATGGATTGGATGGAAAAAGTACTTTGGGAATTTGGCAATCCCCCAAACTACCTAGATATGCTAGCAACTCTTCTTATGCCATAGTTGTCTTTTAGAACAAAAATAATAACTCTCTAAACCAAAGATGAGTTAATTAATTCTTATTAGTTAATTTTAGCCTTCAAAATCAATTAGGACTAAACTCACTAAGTAGCACTAAGCAAGTTCTAGAACAAAGCTCCAAATTATGCTCACTAATCTAAAAGCATAAATTAAGAAGTCTCTCTCAATTTGGTCACAAACCCTAACTCAAAACCAAATTGTAGTTGGGGTTCACCACAAATGCACTCAAGAGATCAATTTAGAACATTGAAAGATAATTGAGAGAGAAACAACTATATTAGGCATAATAAAGATTCACAAGCAAAATCTAGGGTTTGGGTTCAAAGACCCATCCCAAAGCACAATGGAAGTATACTCAAGCATAGAGGAAAGAAAAACTAGAAAGAGTAGAAGAACCATTGTTGAAGCTTGGAAGCTTGGAGAAGGTGAGTTCTTCTTCTTCTCTTCTTCTTCTCTTCCTCTTCTTCTTCTCTCTTCTTTGTTCTTCTCTTCTTTCACGTTCTTTCTCAGCTGCTGTGTGTGTGGAAGTGTAAAAATGCAAAGAATGCCTCAAACCCCTTCTTTTTTCCCGTTTTAAAACGATCGTTCTGGGCAAATTTCCGTCGGGACCCGCCCCACAGGGGCGGTCCACAGGGGCGGTCCACACCAGAGGCAATTCCGTGTTCCGAAATCGGCTGGACCGCCCCTCAGGGGCGGTCCACAGGGGCGGTCCACACCGAGAGGCTTTTTCTTCTCTGCACCGAAATTGGCTCGTTTGGCCCCTCGTCTTTGACACACTCCTCGGGGCATTAAAGCTCAGCTACAAAGTCTTGAGAGTCTCCTAAAAACCATTGCTCAAGTGAGCTTTTACCTAAATTTAAATCAAAACTGCATGAGTTCAATTATATTAACGAAATGCTCTATCAAGTGGTGAAATGAGTCAATAGTTACACGATAAAGGTAAATAAAGACCTTATAAATACATCATTTCACCACTTATCAACTCCCCCACACTTATCTATTTGCTTGTCCTCAAGCAAAATTTGCTAGGAACCCATAGCAAGAAGGAACATTTATAGCAAGCAAGTATTTAGATGAATTCTTGAACTTTGGTGAGCAAAATTGTGAAAAATCTCAAGAGGAGTGCAACCAACCTTCTCATGGTGACATGGGTGTGCTTAGGGTAAATAAAAATATAGAGCTTCGGGGTATGATCTAGAGTGTTTCCAAGTGCTTAAAGATCTTTGGACTTGGAGAACTTTTACCATGGCCAACTTCTCTCAAGAATGGGCATTGAGGAAAAACAAAAGGAAAAATAGATTTGCATTTGATTTTCTTTTGCACAAGAGATGAGAAGACATAATTTGGAATTGTGCCTTTGGCACTTTGCCTTGCTTTACAGAACACTCAACTCTCATTTGTTGGTTACCAATGGCCTCTCAAATCCTTTTAATAATTTCCACGAGGAAACACCCCTTAGCAATCCCTAGATGAGAAGATTAGAAAGGACCCCTAAGCAATAAAATTCACCAAGAAAGGGATTTATGGAAACACCGCAATTAATTGCTCCTCAAGAGAAAATTTGAAAAATTTGGTGGAAAGTTCTAAGCATTCATGGAAAGACTTGCTTAATACAAATGGAACTTCTTCATGGTAGCAATGGACAAGTATAGGGAGATTAAAAAGTGCATCAAAAAAAAGGTCGTTTCCCCCACACTTGAGTAGGACAATGTCCTCATTTGTCAAAGCCAAACCCAAAGGGAAATAAACAGAAGACCTTTTCGATGCCCGAAACATAAAGTGCATAAAGTTGTAAAGCATTTGGTAAGTATAAAGCGAACTAGTACTCCCCTGATTAGACGTGAATGTGGGCAGAGTGTTCCCCCACACTGCAGAGTGTCCGGAGTCATTGAAGCGCGTGTCCTAGGAAAATTTGGCAAGAGTTCCTCTTGCACGTGTCGCATTCTGCTTTGAATGGGGCTTGCATGCAGTGTGTAAGAAGCTACAAAGCAGAGACAAAAATAAACTAGGCGCCACATAATTCCGAGGAATACGCTGAAAGCCCATTGTTAGAAAGCCAAAAGGGGACTCATAAGTGAGTCCTACAATAAACTGGTTCACAAAGTTATAACTGAGCGGAAGTAAAGACAGAGTACGGTAAAGCATAGTGTAAAAACAGATAAAAGACAATAACATCCACAATCTCCAAAAATACATAACAAGTTTCAAATCAGGAGCCCCAGTCAGCCAAATCCCTGAACAAACTACTGGGTCGGTGGTCCACCTCGCTCGATCATGCGGCGCAGCGCCTCATACTGGGCTGCCAGCTCCTCCACGCGGCGCTGGTGGGCCTCGAACTCCTCCCGGAAACGGTGGGAGGTGGTGGGGAGGTAGAGCTAGGAGCGGGGCGGCGGCAGTAGATGGAGCAGATGAGCTGGAGGAGGAGGACTCTGCTCTACCAGCGGGCCGTATCTTCTCCCAACCTCCTGGACCACGGCGAAACCCCATCCGGCGAAGGGCAGCGTGGTCGATGGGAGCCATGGGAGGCTCAAGGATCGCCGCTCCGACGTCGACTCCGCACTCAAGGAACTGAGTGTGGAGGAAGTGAGGGTAGCCGAGATGCTGGGTATCCCGCCTCTCGACCATGTGGCAGAGGTGGTAGAACATCTGCGCGGAGATAGAGAACGGCTGGTCCGGAGTCGGGAGGTGAGGCTGTTCAGAAGGAAGCAGTCCATGGCGTTCATATCCTTACTGTCCCTTGGTAGAATGTTATACCTGATGAGAGCGGGATGACGCGCTGAGCGGCATCCTGGACCATGTTCGGGGTCATAGTGACCCGAGAGACAGTGCCTGACTGGTTCTTCTTCCGGCGCGTGGTCGGGAGGGTGTCTAGGAACTGGCGGCGGTGGCGCTGGAGGTAGCTGTCTGGGAGGTAGCTCTCGTGCTCGTAGTCCTCCTCAGGGATGTCCAAGGCCTCGATGAAGAGCGCCTGTGTGATCTCTATCATGCGACCTCCGACATAGGAGACAATCTTCCTCGTGCCCTCCCGAGCCGCATTGGCATAAAACTGGCGGACGAGGTCAGGGCAAAACCCCCCACCCATAGTCAAGAACCGACCCCATCCGTAGAAATCGAACAGCGACCGGAGGTCAAGGTCCTCGACTATGGACGGGGCCACGTCCCGCTCCTGGATGAACTCCCGGCGTGGCCCATGATGGTACCAAGTCTTGGCCTCTTCGGTGATGAAGAGACCGTCGATCAGTCGGTGCCAAAAGGAAGGTGGGCGGCCATATTGCGGCGGAAGGTGGCTCTGTCGACGGCTGCATTGTCTGAAACCAAAACAAGAAAAGGAAAAGGAAAGAAAAACAAAATACAAAACAACAAGAGAGTTAAAGAGTGATAAGGAAAAGAGAATTGCAAAGGTTGTGTGTCAGCATATTCATGAAGTGCATGTGAAAAAAAAAGAACGAATCAAAAACAACACAACAATTCACAAAATTTCGGCATGATCTCCCCCGTTTTTCTATGGTTTCCCGGTTCGAAGAACCTCCACAAAGCAACCAAAGGTTGTTGTTCAGATATGCAAACATCACAGTAAACCAATGCATGCAATAGGTCAAACTTATGAAGGAAACCACATTTGTCCCATTTTCATATATACCCACTCTAAAGTTCAACATTATTGCAGTACCCTAGGCATAAGATGCAATTGCTCACGCATTATCCCAACTAGGCTAACAAGTCATAACATGTATTTTATGTTTAGCAAATAATGCTAAACAAAGCATTATTAAATTTAAACAGTAAGACCAAAATCATGCTAAAACCACCACATTGCAACATTTTCAATCTCCAAACCCACACAAATTCCCTAAATAATTATTTGACACAATCCAAATCCACAATTTGCAAAATCGCAATTTCCCACCTAAGGCCCCGTTTGGTCGACCTAAATTCAGCCCAAAGTGTAACTTGCATAAAAATTCCTAAAATTGACACATTAGGGGAGAATGTCATACCTTAGTGTTGAGATGTGGAAAATAAGTGGAATTTACAGATTGGGGCTACAATCGAATTACAATTCGATTTTGGGGTTTAGGGTTTCGGCTGGAGAGAGAGAGGGTGTGGTGTTTGTGCTGGCTGGGCGCGGAGCGGAGACGGTCGGGGCGGTGCGCTGGTGCAGGCGGCGCCCGGAGATGGAGTTGGTGGGTGTGGTGCGCTGTGCTGGTGAGGCGTAGTGCGACAGAGGAGGAAGAAGAGAGGGGTCGGGCGCGAGGGAAGAAAGGAAAGGAGGAAGAAAGGAAGGAAAGAGAGGAGAGAAGAACACTGCGTTTTCGAAAATTTTTTTTTTTTTTTCAAATTTTTCGCATGGACCGCCCCACGGGGCGGTCATCAAGGGCGGTCCTGTCAGAGACCGAAAATTTTTTCAAAAATTGAGCATGGACCGCCCCTTAGGGGCGGTCCCTATGGGCGGTCGACGACAGAGACCAAATTGGCGGTGAAAATGAAGGGACCGCCCCTAAGGGCGGTCCTATGGGCGGTCCGCACCAGAGACGAATTTTGTTTTCAAATTTAGCAAAGGGACCGCCCCTAAGGGGCGGTCCTATGGGCGGTCCGCACCAGAGACGAATTTTTTTTTTAAATTTAGCAAAGGGACCGCCCCTAAGGGGCGGTCCATGGGGGCGGTCCGCAACAGAAACCCCAATTTTCATTTTTCTTGCACCCCAATTCATCAACTTTCACACTCCAAGTCTCAAAATCACAAAACAGCAGTAAAAACGAACATAAGCACCACAAACACAACCCAAAAGCAATAATGAAGACTAACAAGTAAAAACACTAAACGGGCAAGAAAGAAATCCGGGTTGCCTCCCGAAAAGCCGCCCTTCTTTTTAAGGTCTTTGGCTAGACCATAGTAAGGTTTAGATGAAACCTGGTTCCCGAAGGAAGATAGGACGAGCTTCTACCCGTTTAATGTCACCTCCCACGTAATGCTTGAGCCTCGAACCATTAACCATGAAGGTTCCACCTTTTGTGTTGCTTAACTCCACAGCACCATACGGAGTCACCTTAGTGATAGAGAAAGGCCCGGCCCAATGAGATTTGAGCTTACCTGGGAATAGCTTTAACCGAGAGTTGTAGAGTAAGACTCGATCTCCCTCATGGAATTCTCTCTTTAGGATCATTTTATCGTGCCATCGCTTTGTCTTCTCCTTGTAGATCCGGTTGTTCTCATAGGCTTCTTCCCGGATCTCTTCTAACTCTGTCAGCTGAAACTTTCTCTTTTCTCCAGCACTCTTGAGGTCGTAATTGAGCGCTTTGACAGCCCAATACGATTTATGTGCAAGTTCAACCGGTAGGTGACAAGCTTTCCCGTAGACAAGACGGTAAGGGGACATACCAATGGGAGTCTTGTAAGCTGTTCGGTACGCCCATAGTGCATCATCAAGCTTTAAAGACCAATCCTTTCTTGAAGAATTTACCGTTTTCTGCAAGATCCATTTCAGCTCTCTATTAGTGACCTCGGCTTGTCCATTAGTTTGGGGGTGGTAAGGTAGAGCGACCTTATGTCTCACTCCATACTTCTCCATCAAAGCTTCGAATTGCTTGTTGCAGAAGTGAGAACCCCCCATCACTAAGGATTGCTCTTGGCACTCCAAACCTTGTAAAGATATTCTTCCTTAGGAACTTGGTCACCACCTTGGCATCATTGTGGGAGAGGCAACGGCCTCCACCCACTTGGTTACATAATCCACAGCTACAAGATAAAGAGATTTGAGCAAGAGGAAGGGAAGGGTCCCATGAAGTCTATTCCCCACAAGTCAAATGGTTCAACCTCTAGCATCACATTAAGAGGCATTTCATGTTTTCGGGAAATGTTACCCATCATTTGACAGCGGTCACAGGAAGCAACAAAAGCATGGCAATCTTTGTGTAAGGACTTCCAGAAGAAACCGGCTTGTAAAACTTTTGCTGCGGTCCTTGCCGGCCCATGATGCCCTCCCACTTCAAGAGAGTGGCAGTGGGTGAGAATGTCTTTCACTTCATGCAAGGGCACACATCTCCTTATCACCCCATCAGCACAGGTTTTGAAGAGGTGAGGATCATCCCAGAAGTAGTACTTCGAGTCAGCGAAGAATTTCCTCTTCTGCTGGTAGGTCAAGTTATGGGGCACCACTCCCCTTGCTAAATTTTTGCAAGATCAGCATACCAAGGATCATCAGCTTCCTTGATCACAAAAACAGTCTCATCCGGAAAGAACTCGTTTATAGGCACACCTTCATCGGGCACTTCCATGCGAGAGAGGTGGTCGGCCACCACATTCTGCACACCCGGTTTATCTCGGATTTCGATCTCAAACTCTTGCAGCAACAAAATCCATCTCAACAACCTTGGCTTGGCGTCCTCCTTAGCAAACAAATATTTTAAGGCGGAGTGGTCCGTATGCACATCACCTTACTGCCCAAAGGTAAGAGCGGAACTTATCCAATGCAAAGACAACCGCTAGGAGCTCCTTCTCGGTTGTGGCATAGTTTTTCTGAGCATCATTTAGTGTCTTGCTCGCATAGTAGATAGTTCTCAGAATCTTCTCCCTTTTTTGACATAGGGCTGCCCCCACTGCATAGTCGCTTGCATCACACATTATTTCGAATGGAAGACTCCAATCTGGTGACACAACTATAGGGGGTGAGATGAGGCACTCCTTGAGAGTGTTGAAAGATTTCATACAGTCTTCATTGAAATCAAATTTCGCCTCTTTGGCTAAAAGGTCACACAGAGGTTTTGATATTTTTGAAAAATCCTTGATGAACCTTCTGTAGAACCCGGCATGGCCAAGGAAGCTTCTAATGTCTCTAACTGAGGTGGGTGGTGGTAGCTTCTCGATGACTTCGACCTTGGCCCGGTCAACTTCAATTCCATTGGAGGAGATTTGGTGCCCGAGGACGATCCCTTCTCTTACCATGAAATGGCATTTCTCCCAATTGAGTACTAGATTGGTTTCCTCACATCGGAGAGAATGGCATCTAAATTCTCTAGGCAAGAGTCGAAGTTGAGCCCAAAGACCGAGAAATCGTCCATGAAAACTTCCATGGTTTTTTCGATAAAGTTGGAGAAGATGGCCATCATACACTTTGGAATGTTGCTGGAGCATTGCATAACCCGAAGGGCATTCTTCTATAAGCAAATGTTCCATAAGGGCATGTGAAGGTGGTCTTCTCTTGATCTTCAGGGGCTATGGGGATTTGGAAGTACCCCGAGTAGCCATCAAGAAAGCAATAAAAGTCTTGCCCGGCTAACCTTTCTAGCATTTGGTCGATGAAGGGCAAGGGGAAGTGATCTTTTCTTGTAGCTGTGTTCAACTTCCGGTAGTCGATGCACACTCTCCAACCGGTTTTTTGTTCTTTGGGGAACCAGCTCCCCCTTTTCATTCGACACCACCGTGATTCCTCCCTTCTTTGGTACCACCTGGGTCGGGCTCACCCATGGACTATCGGATATGGGGTAGATGATCCCGGAGTCAAGTAGCTTTAGGACCTCCTTTTTAACTACTTCCTTCATAATCGGGTTGAGCCGCCTTTGAGGTTGAACAAGTGGCCTGTAGTTATCCTCCATGAAGATTCGATGAGTGCAGAAATGGGGATTGATACCCTTTATATCGGAGATTGACCAACCAATTGCTCCCTTGTGGTTTCGAAGCACCTTCAACAGACTGTCCTCTTGTTCACCTGTGAGGGAGGAGGAGATAATGACAGGTAGATCACAAGGTTCAGTCAGATAAACATATTTTAAATGAGAAGGTAGAAGTTTCATCTCCACGGTGGGAGGCTTCTCTACTGAAGGAGGTATTCTTTGCTCGCTTCTCTCCAGTGGTTCCGGTGGTGGGTAATGCGTTCTGAAGTATCTTGGAGCTCTGTCCAAAGCAGCTACCATTTCATTCACCTCCGGATCCATCTCCTGTTCATCATCAGACTCAAACAAAGCAAAACTCAAGCATCATAATTAGAATGAGGGGGTGGATTATTTTGCAAAATGGAGTCAACAATGTCTAATGCAAAAATAGCTTCCGCATGCGCGGTCTTTTCACTATCTTAGACATGTCAAACTCAAGCTTTTCATCATGAAGACGCAAAATAATCTTCCCTTTTTCCACATCTATCAAGGTCCGGGCAGTTCTTAAAAATGGACGGCCCAAAATCAAAGGGACCTTGACATCTTCTTCCATGTCAATCACTATGAAATCAGCGGGGAAAACAAAGGTTCCCACAGTCACTACCAAATCCTCATTTTTCCTTTCGGAAACACTAGAGACCTGTCAGCAAGTTGTAATTGCACAGTAGTAGGCGTGCACTCACCAATCCCAAGTTTATTAAAAATTGAAAGTGGCATGAGATTTATACTAGCTCCTAAATCACATAGACCACTCCCGCAATTAAAATCACCAATAGAACAAGGGATGATAGGCAAACCCGGGTCTCCAAGCTTTGGAGGAGGGTGCCTTAGTAGGACCGCTGAAATTTCTTCAGTGAGATGCACCGTTTCAGATTCTAGCAAAGATCTCTTGTTTGTGAGAATGTCTTTCATGAACTTTGCATAGATGGGCATCTGTTTCAAAGCATCAGCAAAAGAAATGTTAATTGTCAATTTCTTAAAAATACTTAAAAACTTCCCAAATTGCTCATCTAAATTCTTTTCTTTGAGCCTATTCGGGAAAGGAAGTGGAGGGAGATGTTTAGCAAGAGAGGGGAGAGAGATGAATTCAGGAGACTTCTTCTCCTTGGAAATATTTTTCTGTGGAGTTCGAACTTCCTCAGATGTCTCTCGGTCTTCCTTTGATTTCTTGATTTTCTTGATTCTGCTTCTCTTGTCATCAACTTCATTTGGGGAGAGGGTCTTCTAGGGGCCTACCGCTTCTCAAAGTAACTGCCTTAGCTTGTCTCTTGGATTAGGATTCGGTTGACTTGGGAGAGCGCCAGGCTGTCTCTGAGCAAGTTGTTCTGAGATTTGATCAATTTGAGTTTTAAGGCCTGATTAAATGTCATCTGGTTGGCATTGAAGGCCTCCTGCTCGGTGAACTTAGTTTGGGCGGTAGTCATGAAGTTCATCGTCATATTTTGCATGTTTTGCATCATGGCTTCCATTCTAGCCAAGTTACCATCAGAAGAGGAGGAGGATGATGGTTGTTGTTGTTGTTGTTGTTGTTTGTTTGTGGTCTGAATCCTGGTGGGCCACCTTGAGGTCTATACCCCATTTGAGAATTATTTGCTTGTGGTGGCCCTTGAGGTTTATAACCCATCGAGTTGTTGGAAATATTACTCGGTCCTCCTTGGTGGATCGTTGTTCCTCCATGAGAAATTAGGATGATTTCTCCATGGGGCATTGTTGTTGTTATAGTTGTAGTTGGGGCGGTTGCTAACAAAGTTGACATCTTCTTGTCCCTCGATGTAACTTTTTCCTTCACAAAAATGGGTCTCATGGGGACCCGCACATATAGCACACCCCTCTGTGGCTGAAGTAGAAGATGATGAAGCTACAGATTTTGCATTCTCTTTCTGGGCTGTAGCAAGCTTCTCCACCATCTTTGTGAGTGAGGATATTTGGGCGGAAAGATGGTCGGATGGTTCAACATGAAGTAGACCGGCCGCTCTTGGAGTTCTTCCCTTACTTCTGGCCCATTGCCTCGTGTTGCTAGTCATTGTCTCAAGAAGTGCCATTCCTTCTTCAGGGGACTTGGTCATGAAGCTACCTCCCGAGGATGAATTCACAAGCAAACGGTTCGCATCGTCAAGCCCATTAAAGAAAGATAGGCATAACGATTGATCATCCAACCCATGGTGGGAGCAATTCATTAACATATCCTTGAACCGGTCCCATGCATCGTACAAGGTTTCTCCGGGCTCTTGGTATGTATTAATTTCTCCAATCAGTTGCCTCGTCCTACTAGTCGGGTAGTATTTAGCAAGGAACTTTTGAGCCATTTGTGCCCATGTTTGGATTGATTGGACGGTAAGCTTCTAAACCATCTTGATGCGCGTCGGATAAGGAATGGGGAAAAGCTGCAACCGGATTCTCTCTTTTACCTTACCGTCTTTCCCGAAGGAATTGCAAAAATCAAGGAAGAGACTTAGGTGGTTCGGAGCGTCATCTGGATTTGCTCCACTGAACTTTCCTAAGTCCCGGACTGCGGTAATGAAATGAGTCTTGAAAACCCATTGTCTCGCTTCCTCTGGTGTCAATACTGGGAGGACTATAGCCGAAGGCCTCCCTTCGGTATCCGGCTGGTGGTAATCAGAGAGGGCTCGGTGTTGCTGCTGCCCATTATTCTCAATTTCTGCGTGTTCTCCATCCGCCATGTTTAAATTCCTTATGCGTCTTCTAAGAGTGCGCTCAAGTTCGATCTCGGACTAGCAAGCGGGGAGCTACTAGACCGAGTGTTTGGCATACACAGAAAGACACAAGGTACCTAATCAATCACAAGAAAAACCAGCACTACAACTTAGTAAT
This sequence comes from Limonium bicolor, assembly GCA_023374045.1. NCBI lineage: Eukaryota > Viridiplantae > Streptophyta > Magnoliopsida > Caryophyllales > Plumbaginaceae > Limonium > Limonium bicolor. The sequence goes on along the minus strand of CM041776.1, from coordinate 303,262,313 downwards.
AGAAAATATAAACAAGGATAGGATATAACAACAAAAACGAAAACACAATCAAAGAAAACAGAACACTAAACTTCAAACAAAACAAAAACTAAAATACCGGAACTAGGGAAATTGATGGAATCAATTTCCCCGGCAACGGCGCCAAAAACTTGTTGAGCAAAACTATATACACAGTATATAAATAAATGCAAGGAAAGGCAAGTGCACCTAATCGGTGTAGTACAACAAGTGTCGTATCCACAAGGAAATTGGTCCTAACTTCCTAGTCTCGGTACTTAGTAATTGCAAAGAAAACAGTAAATTGGGGTTTAGCCAGAGGCAAGCTTGATTGTGTTGGTTGAGTAATTGCAAGAACAACAAATATGAAAATGAAAGTTTAATGGATTGGATGGAAAAGTACTTTGGGAATTTGGCAATCCCCAAACTACCTAGATATGCTAGCAACTCTTCTTATGCCATAGTTGTCTTTTAGAACAAAAATAATAACTCTCTAAACAAAGATGAGTTAATTCTTACTTAGTTAATTTTAGCCTTCAAAATCAATTAGGACTAAACTCACTAAGTAGCACTAAGCAAGTTCTAGAACAAAGCTCCAAATTATGCTCACTAATCCTAGAAGCATAATTAAGAAGTTCTCTCTCAATTTGGTCACAAACCCTAACTCAAAACCAAATTGTAGTTGGGGTTCACCACAAATGCACTCAAGAGATCAATTTGAGAACATTGAAAGATAATTGAGAGAGAAACAACTATATTAAGGCATAATAAAGATTCACAAGCAAAATCTAGGGTTTGGGTTCAAAGACCCATCCCAAAGCACAATGGAGTACTACTCAAGCATAGAGGAAAGAAAAACTAGAAAAGAGTAAGAAGAAGCCATTGTTGAAGCTTGGAAGCTTTGGAGAAGGTGAGTTCTTCCTTCTTCTCTTCTTCTTCTTCTTCCTCTTCTTTCTTCTCTTCTTTCACGTTCTTTCTCAGCTGCTGTGTGTGTGGAAGTGTAAAAATGCAAAGAATGCCTCAAACCCCTTCTTTTTTCCCGTTTTAAAACGATCGTTCTGGGCAAATTTCCGTCGGGACCGCCCACAGGGGCGGTCCACAGGGGCGGTCCACACCAGAGGCAATTCCCGTGTTCCGAAATCGGCTGGACCGCCCCCAGGGGCGGTCCACAGGGGCGGTCCACACCAGAGAGGCTTTTTTCTGCACCGAAATTGGCTCGTTTGGCCCCTCGTCTTTGACACACTCCTCGGGGCATTAAAGCTCAGCTACAAAGTCTTGAGAGTCTCCTAAAAACCATTGCTCAAGTGAGCTTTTACCTAAATTTAAATCAAAACTGCATGAGTTCAATTATATTAACGAAATGCTCTATCAAGTGGTGAAATGAGTCAATAGTTACACGAGATAAAGGTAAATAAAGACCTTATAAATACATCATTTCACCACTTATCATACCATAGTGAGAATTTTTGGCGTCCCTCACCTTGATCCAATTCTGCAAGAACTTGCAAAATTGATCGGGAGCCATCTGTAACACCAAAATTCTCATCCCTAAAACAAAATTCAAACCAATAAATAAAATTGGAGGGGTCGTCGCCTTTCTTGTTCGAACTTGTTCAGTGCTACCAAAGTGAAACTGTCATTTTATGACAGCTTTTATATCAATTTCAAAGCATTCATTTTTCAACTCGTTCTTTTTCGTTATTTACTTATTTTAACACCATTTTATTTCATTCTATTTGTATTTGCTTATGTACTTGTATGATTGTTTATATTGTCTTATTCTATGCTTTTTACTACAGTGTATTTTTCATTTCATTGATATTTTACTTATTAGTATGCACCTTTTTATTTTTCCTCTATATTTATTATTTTCAGGGTTAATTATTTTCATCACTTTATGTAATTTTCATGATTATACTGCATTGATTATCGTTTCATATTCTTATCCCCATTTGTTAAGTAGCTCAACAAAGAAACTAGTTAGACCTTTTCTCCTAGAAAACCTAGTCTCTTATTATAAAGAGACATAAAAAAAATCGTTACTGTACGTACCCAAGAGCCCCAGCCGACACAGGACCCATCCACTTTTTTTTTCCTCTTCAGCTCTTTCTCTGTTCAATTGAGCTAGGGGATGAAACTAATTTTCACGTTTCTTTTCTGTCGAGAGCATTCCTTCCTCTCCGAGGCCCATGTCTTGAAATCCAAAAAATGTGACCTAAACTGGCGAACAGGACACAACTCTACCCATCTTAATTTCTTCTCTTCACTCCAATTCATTGGCAAAACCCCACTGGCGACAAGTCCCTCTGCGCCTCTTTACTCCAGCTGATTCTTCACCTTCTTCTATGTGTGAAATCCTTGTAAAAGAGATGTTGGCGCTCCAGGGAATCCGTTCTTCAACACCAGGGCTGACTCTAATCTGATTTTCTCTTATGTTCTTTCGATTCATGGCTATTAGTATTCTCTGGGTTTGTTTGAGCGCAATGTATATATATGTGAATGTTGACTCTCTGTTGGTATTCGATTCCAGACAAAAGAAACAGACGCTCTTGTTTATTCCGGTTTTGTTTGATTCTGCCTAGAATGTACTCGAAGTCTCCTATGAGTACAACTGAACCCAAATTCGGATCCCCATTCTTGCTTCGAGATTAAACTTTCTGCATATGGCAGGATGACATGCTTCATTTTGCACCTTCTCCCCATTCGTTTACAACACATGCTAACCTGTGCTACTTGATTTGTTTATGTATCGAGGTTTATTGCAGGAATCCTGGTCTCGCTCTCACATTTTTGTCAACCGTGCATGAACGAAGAGAAGATTACTGCCTATGTCAACGGTTTTGGTCACTTCCCGCATCGTCTTCCTACTTGCGTACAAATGCACTTGTTCAATGCTTTGTAGGTTTGGCTATATGATGTCAAGTGTGTTTTAGGGGTTACATTTGATTTATCCACTGCAAATATGTCTCTGGATCATATGAATTGGACTTTCTCACGGCGATTCTTCTGAAGCTTTTTCAGGTGGTTTTGTTTCGTTTTCTGCTTGATCTTTGCTCTTCCAGTTGGTTGCTCAATTGATTATTTATTAACGGACAGTTTGAGATATTTCCAAGCTGCTTTGAGAATAGGGAGATTCTCTGGTTTGATGATGTTCTACACGGTATTGTCTGTCTTAAGTATGCTTATAATAAATGACTGATATCACCACTAAATTCTGTTTTCTTTACCTCAAATCTGTTTTGTTATACACGTCTGGAGAATGCAATTGGCTCTGGTTGTTCACTAACAGTATGGCGCTTATTTGGAAGCCTAAATTTTGTGGGTTTGGGCATCTGTTCACGATTGAAGATGTATGGGAGCTGAACTGAGAAGAGTCTGCTTGGATAGTTCATTAGTTAATCAGATTCAAATGGATTTGTTAATCTCATCCTATTGTTTTGGCGGTTGATCTTTATTTTATTTATCTTTTTTTTGTGGGCCCTTGCATAATAAATGACTCATTAATACCCTCATTCACATGTCCTTTGCGTTGTTCGATTAATCTGATTTGCTACTCACACCTTGGTTTCGTGTTTGACCGAGGTACATTCTTTGAGCTTTGGACTCGAGCTTCACACGCTCGGCGGCTACTCCAATCGGGTGTGGAAATTAATCATCACTTGCTCCTTGCACTTCATGCTGGTTTGGAAATCTGCTTGGTAACTTTCCCATTGCCCATTATGTGGGTTTGGAAATACCGTCGGCTGTGGTATTGTCATTTGGCCCCTTTGCATTTTTTGGCTTAAAAAATGTGTCGCTTGTGGCATTATCACTTTGACCCTTTCGTGCTATTTGTCTAAATTCGGTTTGCTTACTATCTTCGGTTTCATGTCCTAACCGAGGTGCACTTGCTTTGAGACTTTGACTAGACTTTGTTCGTTGACCGACCTCGTGGACTTTACTCAACAGTTCGACTTGGCACCTGCTACATATGGATTTAGAAATTTGCTGTCCGCTTTACTCGATTACTATCTGCTACTTTCTGGTACATACAAAATCAATGAAATTTGGGTTGGACTTGCTTGGCTTGGAATCGACCTCGAGCTCCGTGATTGGTCATATGGTAGCGCTTTGGCCTGGTACTGTTACATGGGTTTGAAAACCCTGTTGTTGGTTAACCTTTCCCGCAAGGAACTCTGCTGATCCCTCTCTGCACGCCTAAAATATGGTTTGGAAGTTATTTGTTTCTGTTCGGCATTGTCTATTCTGCAGTTTGCCAGATTTGATTTTGCTTTGCCCATCTACCTTTGTATGTTGAATGAGGTATATACAAAAACTGGTTCGGCTTGGGCTGGATTCGCTTCGTTCGGCTTTGACCTCGGACTTTGCAAGTTAACCATGTCGGTGGACTTTTGGGTTTGGTATATACAAAACTGATGAAACTTGGACTTGGCTTTGGCTCTGCACATTAACGTGAACTTGCGGATTTCAGCTAGTAGTATTTGCTCTTCGTGGGTTTGAAAACCCTCTTGGTCAGCTTCTCTTGATTATAATTGTCAATCTATTACCTTGCCTGAGAATTGTTTGAAAACGTATGCTTGCTGCTGAGCGAATATGCTCACAGTTGCTACACCGTTGTGTTGTCATGGATATTTAGTCTAATCTACACGTACTGTTCTTGCTGTTGCGCGGTGGGTGAAATGGGCTGCTAACATGTCTGATTTGGCCAACCCATAAGTTAAAAGGGTTTCTTGTCCATTAGTCTTGTTCTGTTAATATTATCTCTACTTATTGCTTTAGGACTCATTTTAATTGGCTTTCATCTCTGTTTCTTACCGAGGTACACATATGTTCAATTGGATATGGGCTGCTCTCCGCTTTGCTTGGGCTGTTCTCTGCTTTGCTTGGGCTGCACTGTGCTTTGGCTTCTGCGTTTGTATTATGATGCGCTTTGGGCTTGATGCTTCCTCTTATGGGTTTGGAATTCATCTCTCAACCTTCACTATTAATTCAACTGCCTTTGATACTTAATTCCCCCTTGCGCATTGATTTGGTTGGAAACTGGTTTGAAACTAGCATGTATGTCCCTTTGCGTTTAGATATGAACATGAATTGAGTGATAGTTGCCCGAACGTTATAATTGTTAGATAAATCACTCATTGGCGGATGGTCCTTATTAATTTTTCATCTTAGAGGGGAAATGATATAAATTCTTCTAGGTATGATCCCACATGACTCACAACTTTATCTCTTTGATACTACACTTCGGTTTGAGTCATAATCTAAGATGTTGAATTAATCTGCGTAGCAACCCCGATGTTTGATTTATCTTACAATTCATAGCATTGGCTGGTAGCTTGAAACTCTTTTCTATGTTCTCGGTTGGGGTATGGGAGATGATTAGATTGCCCTCTTTCCTCCCATTGAGAGGGGCCGTATGATCCCATTGCACACATCCCAACCTTCCTCCGTTCTCTGACTAATGTATCTTGCCTTTCTCGGTTGTATTATTTGACATGTACATATTGTTTGAGGAACGGGAAACTGCTCAGGACTAAGGAGCTGGACTTTGGCTAGGACTACCGGGACTCTCCTTTCAAACGCGAAAAACGGTTGGTGTGTACCTCTTCGGATCCCTATCAGCTCGAGTGAGGCGGCGTCGATGTGACCCCCCATAACAGCTCTCTGCTTACAAATAAAACTGTGTTTATTTTTGTATTCATTTGTTTATTGTTCTTAATTATTTTGTAATTTTAGGATTCATTCATTCCTGTAAATATCACCATTGGGTTTGACAATGAGTTGATTCGTGACTGTTGAGCGCATTTCATAGTGGATTAACGTCATTTTTTTTATTACTATTCGAGTCACTGTTGGCCAGGTTTGAGGGTAAAAGGCTCATAAGTTTATCTTAGAATCGATTGTTTATGATACCGTATTCACATTCGGGTTTAAACTCAAAAGTCTTATTTGCGTTGTATATGCGAATCTACTCTTTGGTGGGCTCTGTTTCTTAATCATCAATTTATTTGTTGTCTTGTCCATTTCAATGCTCCTGGGTTTATTGATTTGATTCGAGACGGTCAATTGAGGGCCTATGATCTCATTATGTCGTGCTCAGTGTAGGAATTACTCATACCTTGGTTTCATGTTTTTACCGAGGTACATGCAAAACGGATGAGACTTGAGCACGACTTGCTTGGCTTGGAGTTTACCATGGACCTTTTGCTAATGAACCATGTTGTTGGTTTTGGGGGCTTGCAAAGATGGGATTATGAACATTTGACTGCGGATTCGACTTTGTCTTATGTTTGATTAAGTAATGAACGGGGGCAGGCCACCCCGTAGGTTGGTTTCCTATCGCCTACACCTCTTCTTGATCATGACCAACATGTTTACATTTCTAGTATCATTGTTTGCTCCTTGTATATAGATTCGATTTGAGAAATTGAGTCAAAGCATGATTCTAGTTTGATCTTCACTCGAGACTAACTCATTTAATTGCTAAATCTTGTTTCATTATGCTATCTCTAGTTGATTTACTTGCGACATTGTTTGTGAGCCTCATTTGGGTCATTTTTAGAAAGCTCATAGGACAAACATTAGGATAGTGAGTGTCCCCCACATTTAGTAGATCCTTGGTGGTGGTGACACCCTACACACAAACCACATCTTTGAGGCCCAAGATCTTTGTAATCTACAACCATACAAGCCCTTTGTAAATTCTTACTCATCTGTTCAAAAACAAATCCTCTCATACCCCAAAACCAGATACTTTTCATGAATTGTTCGAAATCAAACCTCTTCACACCCCAACATCAAATATTCTCCCTACACTCATCAAACACACCTCGACCTCCCAGACATTTGAGATACTTCCAAAAGTTTCAAGACCAAACACAAACGTCTCCCAAACTCCAATTGTCTCATAGATTCAAATCATCTTCCAACCTCAATTCCCAAGGCCCAATTCGGCCACTTTCCAAGACAATTTGGCCCATTCTCTAAGGCCCAATCCAAGGCCCATTTCGGGCCCAATTCAAGGCCCACTTCAGCCAACCTTTCAAGGCCCACTTCGGTCCATTTTCAAGGCCCACTCCGGCCTAATTATCAAGGCCTACTTTCGGCCCAATTTTTAAGACCCACTTCGGTCCATTTTTCAAGGCCCACTTCGGTCAAACTTTCAAGGCCCAATTCGTCCCAATCCAAAGCCCATTTTAAGGCCCAATTCAAGGCCCACTTCAGCCAACCTTTCAAGGCCACTTCGGTCCATTTTCAAGGCCCACTCCGGCCTAATTATCAAGGCCTACTTTCGGCCCAATTTTTAAGACCCACTTCGGTCCATTTCAATTTAAGGCCCACTTCGGTCAAACTTTCAAGGCCCAATTCGGCCCAATCCAAAGCCCATTTTGAGGCCCAATTCAAAGCCCAATCCGGCCCACTTTCAAGGCCATTCCAGCCTAACCTTCCAAGGCCCAAACCTGGCCCATCAGTTCAAATTTGGCACACAATCAATCCAAAAACTGATTTCGATCCCATCTCAAATCCAAAATCAATTCAATTCAGCCCAAATTCAACCTGACTTGTAAATTCCAATTCGATTCAAAAACTTCATTCAATCATTCATTCATTCAAAAATTCAATTCAATTCAATTCTTATTTAATTAAATTCAATTCCAAATTCAATTTCATTTCAATTCTAAATAAAAATTCATTCAATTCCAATTCAACTTCGTTTTCAACTTCATTCCAATTTTTCCCACATTCGAATGTCTCACAGACCCGAGAGCGTCTCACAGACTTTGTTATTCCAATGATTCGAATATCTCACAGACCAAAGCATCTCACAGACCCGAGTGTCTCACAGATCCAAGTGTCTCACAGATCCAAGTGTCTCACAGATTTCGACATCTCTAGATTTCAAACGTCTCATAGACTTGAGCGTCTCACAGACTACAACACCCACACATCAAGATTTCTAAAAACCCTCAAACAAAAAAATCCTAAAAATCGTGAACTACGTAAGGTCTGATCTCAACAGGGAGTTGAGTACGTAGGCCGCCCACCTAGGGTGCGACCCCATTCCAAACAAAAAACCCCCTTCCCCCTCTACGGTGGCTCTCACATCTCTCAAAACGCTCAAACCTTCTTCGGCTCCCACGAACTTCAAACCATCAGACACTAAGTCTTGTCTATTCACTCAATCTCAGACTTTTCCCAATTCTCATTCTACACTCATCCGAATTCACCTATCCCTTTTCTGGGTGCTAGCTTGACAGAAAAGCTCACCTCATCCACTCTCTTTCTCTCTCCTCATCCTAATCCTATCCTTGGCTTTTTAAATGAATCTCTCCAAAAAGGTTTTGAAAGAAGGCATCCCGACAATTGGAGACCGAGGTTTCCTCGGGCACCAATCCAAAGTCGTGGTCGTTGCCACTTCTAAGGGGTGTAACCCAGTACGAACCCACACAGAATCTCTGGCTTGATCAGATAAGTCCTATCCATAGGCAACAAATCACAGAGTCAATTAACGGTTCCTAGAACCCTTCTCCTCCCTTCCTAGTTCCTTAGGTCAAACTAGGTGGCGACTCTAGTCAATTCCGCCTTATAGAGGCATAAGTGGGCCGCGTGGGGGCCATTGAGGCGGGTGTAGTGCTCACTAGCATTCCTCTTATGCTTTCTGGGAAAGACGGACGATAGAGTATGTATTTGAGGGATGCCAAGGTGACAGGTTTTCACCCTCCACAGAATGGCATTTTAGGATCTAGGCTTTTCAGTCAGACCATTTAGATAGACCCCCCTCATACCGAAAAATCACCCTCCACAGGTATAACAAGAGAAATGAGATAAAAGTGTATCATTCCCTTTATTGGTATTTGTATTGAAAATTTAACTAATCAATCTCTTCACTATTGGGGTTTAACACCACCAGCCATCCTAGTGATCCTTAGTTAGACCCAATAAGCCTTTTTCCCTTGTTATCTTGCTTCCTCATGCATGGCTACCACATGTACATATGACTACATCTCAGTCGCATAGGTGACACACCATTCCAACCTCACCACACTCAATGTTACAGGTATAAATCAACTTCATTACTGATAAGTGGTGAAATAGTGTTTTTTCAAGGTCTTTATTCACCGTCATTTTACTCGGTGCATGACTTATTTCACCACTCTATGGAGTGTTTTTGTGATTATTAGTGATCTATACTTTTGACATATTCAAATAGGTAAATACTCACATGAGTACATTTTTTGAGAGCTTAATCTGAGAATGCATCAATGCTCGAGCACCTCGGGAAGGATGCCAAGCCAATGGGAAGCATCGGGAGAATTCCGGCACAAAAGAAGGACATTATGGGGCCGACCGACCTTGGGACCAACCTTGTCAAGGTCGGTCCGACCCTGCCCAAGCCGTCCCAAACTTACTGGAATCGACCGACCTTGGGACCGACCTTGTCCAAGGTCGGTCGAGCTTAAAATCTATCACGTGCTTCTTCTGAGAGGGTCCGAACGACCCCGCGACCGACCTTGCAAGGTCGGTTAGACGGAATTTTTGCCCAGATTCTTCTCTTAAAAGGATACATTTTGGGGCTTCCTTCCCATCATCCAACACACACGATTCCAACCTAAAAGAGGAGAGAGAGTGGCGAAAAAAGGGAGAAAAGAAGAGAAGAAAGGAGGAAGAAGAAAGTGAAGATTTCTACCTCCATTGAAGCTGGAAGCTCCTCTAATGGCTATTTCTCCCTTCTCCTTCCTCTTTCCTTTAGCTATGGTTGAGTAGTTCCATTTGTATCCTAGGATGTGGGTTTGAACCCATTTTGCTCATTGAATGCTAGAAACCTAACTCATTTATTCTCTTGTTTTATTCCCTTCAATATCAATTAATGCTTTAAAATTGATCTCTTATTGCATTTATGGTGGTTTCATTCAATATTTGAGCTTGAGTTTGGAACTAGACCAACAAGGGGGATAAACCCTAGCTTTTGCTTTCTTGAGTTTGGAAGTAAATGCTAAGGGCTATTAATTAAGAGTGCTTGCTTAATGCTATTTAATGACTTGGACCTCCTTTAATTAAGGGGTTTGATTATTTAGGTAAGAATTGAATTTTCCATGATGTGGGGATTCAAGTTACACTCTAATAGGCATTGAGATGATGAGTTAAAGTTTTGAAGTTCTTTGAGTGAATTAGGTGATTCCCACTATCCTAGGGTACTCTCCCATCCATTCCATTCACAAACATTTTACTGTTTTATGGCATTTCAATTGACAACAACCAAGCTTGCCTCCGACTAAACCCCCATTTTATTGTTTATTCGCACTTAACTAATTTACCGAAGATGGGACTTAGAAACCATTTCTTGTGGATACGACACTTGTTTACTGCAACGAATTGGGTGCACTTGCCCATTTTAGCTAGGTTTAATACTATGTTTGTAATTTTCCCAACAATTACCCAATGCAATTTTGCTCTCGCCATACAAGTAAAAAAATGTGCAAACATCAACCGGAATGACACATTTAAGTTTGCTAAAATATGTTGTTACAATAGCTATTCAGAGTGACATGTGAACATATTTACAATGCATCAAGAATGATCAAATTTATAATCAACAGTCAGCTTAAATTAGTGGTTAAGATGCATCATATTATGCTAATTGCAAAAATCAATGCACTTAATAATCATGGATAAGTCAAATTGAGACCCTATGAAATATATTACAGCTATCTAGTGATACCATAAGCAATAACTTTGAATTTCAAGCATACTAATGAAGATGAAGATATTTGGCTATGACAATGTAAGGTCAATGGAACCCTTATTTTTAGCACACTTGGAAAATCCCAAAAATTTTCCATACATCACATTTTTTCCGTTATCAATATATTTTCTTTCTTATGATGTGTTATATACATTATCCACTTCTATGATCAGGATATATTTAACAACTGGTGCATGAATCAAGGTGAGAATACGAGAGACAAATATAGATGACATACAAGTGAAAGAAAGGGGGGTGGTTAGCAAGATAGCAACAACAAATGTGTCATCGTTGTGGCTTTAGTGCTGACACATCATACACATTCTCAAATGATACCCTTAATAAATTAATGGATTTTCTTAATCAGACAAGGGATCATGCAGGCAAGCTGCTAGATAGTAGGTGCAACCAGTCTGAATTGGCAGTCCAGTCAACTGTTGTCTTGACTACTTTTATTACATTAGCTTTAAATAGTTGTAACTTTGAAAATATAAGTTCAAAATGAAAAAAATATACAATAATTCATATAAATTCAAGCTCTTAAAAAAAGATCAAACATGGATATACTTTGACACCTTTTAAAATTTATATTATTTATATGTATATAACTATCCATACAAACAAGACTTATCATTCGCCATATACAATTTAAAATACAACATATAACAGTAATAATACACCATCAAACAATAATGATCTATTATTAGTCCGAAATTGATATGTGAGGGAATATATGATTCACCATATAAAGCTTAGTATACATCATACAAATAATAATAATACATCACAAAACAATAAAAAAATACATCACCAAACAATAATAATACACCATAAAATAATAATGATTTTTTTATCAATTCCAAAGTTTGTTATTTAATTCACTATTTATTAGTTAATGAATCATAATATAAATTTCAATTGATCATAATATCAATTTTAATGAACCATAATATCAAAATTAATGAATCATATAATCAATTTAGTGTATCATCGTAAACATATAAATAATACACCACAAAACAACAATAATACACCACAAAACAATAATGATTTATTATGGGTTCTGAAGTTTGTTATCTAATTCATCACTTATTAGTTAATGAATGTAACATCCCCAAGTACCCACTATTGTGATATTGTCTGCTCTAGCACGTAGGCCACACAGTTTTGTTCCGAGGTTTCCTAGCCCCAAAACGCGTCACAACAAGGAGAGGTATCCCCACCCATATAAGGAATGGTTCATTCTTCACTCCAATCGATGTAAGAGGTAACTCTCGCTGGGTATAACAACCCCAAAACCAATCTAGTTCTAAGGTCAAAACACGTCGAGCACTTATTACATAAGATACGTAAGGCTATTAATCCAAAACACAAAACTGAAATTAATAACTCAATATATTACATATTCAAAAGTTTACAAAGCTTAGTCAAATGGTTTACAAGCGAAAAACTAACAAAACAAAAAATAAGCTCTAAGGCTTCAAAATTCATACAGACCACTCGGTCAACAAATCTAAATGCTAAAAGAAGAAATCATAAAACCTTCAGCCAGCTGACTAAACAACCTACCAATCAGAGGATATATATGGGGCAAGCAAACCACAGTTCAGTAGGTGATAAACTTCAACAGCATGAGCATGCTCAAAACACTTTAGTTTCACAAAACAGAATCAGAAGCAATATGGAAAGCACTTCAAAAACAATCCGAAGTCAAATACAAAGTAGAGCAAAATAGAAGTCATAATAGGCAACTTAACAGATGAAAGCATTTACAGAAACCGCAAAGCCTTTCAGTAACCGGAAGTCGCTTGTCAAAACTATAGGATGAACACAAAATAGAACAGAAACGGAGACTTCATATCAAAGCACATTTGCAATACAGATCACAATACTTGCAAAATGGAAACCACAAACCAAGACTGAAAAACACATAAAATAAAAGGAAAGCAGAAGCCACACTTTTAGAATGAGACAAATCTCAAAGCAGAGTCTCATGTCAAAAGATTCCAAAGCTCAAAACTGAAAAAAAGAAGAAGTAAATGTCAGAATACATTTAGCAGATCTTGTCAGGATTCACAAATCAGAGTGTTCACAAATCTAAACGTTCATAAATCAAATTGGGACATTAGCTCAAAGCACACATAGAAATGATCAAAGACCAATATCCAAAGATCCTCGACGTCGCAGAAAGGTTTAATGACCCATGGATCGAAAGATCCTCGACAACGCTAAAATGACCGAAGACCAATGGACCCCCAGAACATAAACGGGGAGAGTACCCATTGACAGAAACAGAAGGACGTCTTATGCAACATGCTATGAGATAGTAGACCCAACCATCTCAAAACAAAAGCTTTACTTTCAGAATAAAAGATGGTCTTAAGAGGAGACAACATAACCCATTAAATATCTTTACATAATGAAATCGGAGTCTTTGTAAAATCGAAGTCTTATGCCAAGACTACCAAATCACGGAAAACCGAATAGAAACGAAGACCGAAATCACACTTATCAAAGCAATTCAGAGTTCACAACAGAAAGGGATACTTATAAAACAGAGATACGTGAATTCGTATACCAAACATGTCAAAACAAATTATAAACACTTAGGGGATCATAACCCCCTCAAACAGAATAGAAAACGGAAGTCAAACGAACATTTTAGCCAAAATCGTAGGGGTGCCCGAACATGTGTCCGACCATGGATGTTAGGACACAAGTCGAGACTCAAAACAAGCTGAAAACAACTTTTCCGAACTTGTATCCGAACATACAAGTTTGGACAAAGACTAAAGAAAATCTTAAGTTAGTCTGAACTTATATTCGGGCTTTAAAGTTCAGACATAAGACGAACTTCAAACCCATATTCGTCCTCGCATGTAAGTCCGGATGGAAGTTCCGACACAGTAGAAAACAAGAAAAACATAAGGTATCCTACAGTTTGTCTAAACATGTATTCTGGACAAGACAAAAACTGCCGAAATCAGATGCGGAAACAAACGAATTCAATGCCAAAAAATCACTATTGATAACACACCACTTTCTATATCAAAGTAGGCAACCAAAACACATTTCCATGTGGTTTTGACAGAGCCAAAACACAAATAAAATTCACTTTAGAATCACAACAAATTCAGAGAGATCATCAAACACATTCGGAAACAAAATCCCTAGAATTCCCCATGGGTGAACACTCCCATACCGAATTCACACATACCAAATCCACCTACCACCTACCTAGAATCAAAGACCCGCAAACCTCTACATAATCTACACTGCACACTCTTCGAATCCCCCCTCGAAACTCAGCGACAACTGATCAAAATAATCAAGAGTCGGAACCAAAATCAGAAATGAAGAGGAAACGAAACGAAGAACAAACACAAAACAAAACCCACAATCTCAAACCTGAATTACGATGGACTAACAGACCGGAATCCCACAAGCAGAACTATCCAGACGAGAACATTAGGAGCAGAAGAACAAAGAAATAAGAAGAATCAAAGGGAGCAGGAAGAGCGAGAGAGAGAGAGAGAGCATGAGCATAACGAGGAATGGAAATCAGAAATATGAATGGGGAAAAGAACAGGAATTAGGAAACTCCTTTTCTTAACTTACTAAATCCCACCTCAGAAAATTACCCTTTTACCCCTTCTTCTCTCTTAATTAATATAATCATCCTTAATAATATAACTCACACTAACATATGGTAGAAAATAAAATAACACTATCTTTGCAAACTTGAAACAAAAGAAACAAAATTGGGGTATAACATTGGGTGTTACTCTCCACCTCCTTGGGAGCCCAGCGCCCTTGTGAGTCCAATGGCACACCGACATGGGCCTTGCTCTGATACCATATGTAACATAGTCCGCTCTAGCACGCAGGTCGCACGGTTTTGTTCCTGAAGTTTCTTATCCCCAAAACATGTCACAACAAGGAGAGGTATTCCCACCCATATAAGGAATGGTTCATTCTCCACTTCAATCGATGTGGGAGGTAACCCTCTCTGGGTGATACAATGAATTATAATACCAAGTGTAATAAATCATAATATCAAAATTAATGAATTATATCATTATTTTAGTGTACCATTGTAAACATATAAAAATTTAAAATTTTAAAATTGTCAAAACATATACATAACAATCTTATTTTGAAGAGTTTGAATTTAAATGAAAAGTAGTATGGAAATTTTCAATTTAAACTTATATTTTAAAAATTATCTCTATTTAAAGTTTAATACAAACTTGCTCTATCTCTTATGTCACGTAAGCATTACAGTCATCAGACCATCAACGCTACGGGCAAGCCGCGTACAAGTTGGTGCAGCCCTGTCCATTTGGCATTTCAGTCAGCTGCTGACTGGATTGTTTTGCTGACCGGACTGCCTTTTTACTATATTAACTTCAATTGGTTGTAGCTTTTAAAATATAAGTCCAAAATAAAAAAATTATACCATTGTTCATGTAAATTCAAGCTCTTCAAAACAAGACCAAACATGGATATGTTTTGACAACTTTAAAATTTTATATTATTTACATGTATATATGTAGATATCAAACATACTTGATTCACCATATACAGTTTAAAATACACCATACACCATATAATACACTACAAAACAATAATGATTTCATTATTTGTTTTAAAATTGGTATGTAAAAAGATATGATTAACCACATGACTTAAAATACATCATATAAAGAATAATAATAATAATAATAATAATAATAATAATAATAATAATAATACACCACAAAACAATAATAGTACATTACAAAACAATAATGAACTTATCGGTTCCGAGGTTTATTATCTAATTCACCACTTATTAGTTAATAAATCATAATATCAATTTTAATGAATCATAATATCAAAATTAATGAATCATATATTTATTTTAGTGTATCATCACAAACATAAAAATAAATATTTTTACACAATAATACAATACAAAACAATATTTGGTATGTATGAAAAATACATGATTCACTATATAAAGTTTAACATATACCATGCAACAATAATAATACACTACAAAACAAAAATCATTTTTATCAGTTCTGAAGTTTGTTATGTAATTCACCCCTTATTAATTAATGAATCATAATATCAATTTTAATGAATCCTAATTCAAAACTAATGAATCATATTATGATTTTAGTGTATCATTAGTAACATATAAAAATAACAATTTTAAACAATAATACAACACAAAACAGTATTTGGTACGTAAGAAAAATACATGATTCACCATATAAGGTTTAAAATACATTATACATCAGTAATAATACACTACAAAACAATAATTTTATCATTTCCAAAGTGTGTAATATGATTTCCCACTTATCAGTTAATGAATCATAATTTTAATTTTAATTTTAATGAATTATATTATGATTTGAGTGTATCATCGTATACATGTAAAAATAATTTTTTTTCAAAGTTGTCAAAACATATCCATGACTGGTCTTGTTTTGAAGAGCTTGAATTTAGGTGGATAATGATATAATTTTTTTTATTTTGAACTTATATATTAAAAGTTATAACCATTTAAAGTTAATATAATAAAAATACACCCCAGTCAGCAAAACAGTCCAATCAGTAACTGACTGAGACTGCCAAATCACAGGACTGCACCATAATTGGTGCGGATGTGTCGTAGCATCGAAATTTCCTATAGTCATTGCTGACTGAACCGCCTAACTCTGGATGAGGGAACACTCCATGTTCGATTCTGTCTTTCTCAATTAATTCTCCAACCAATGGCATTATGCACTTTTTTGTTGGTGATGTCATTATGCATTTATTAGTTATTTCATACTACTTAACTCTTTTTTCTTTAAATAGAAAAATCACACACCAATAAAGATTTACTAATTTTCAACTTTTTTAGAGGGTCACTACGCGCAATAGAGTTTTCAATTCGTTCTGTCGGAAAATGATCTTTTTGTTCTTGCTTTGAAATGTTTTCAAAATAACAATATATACCAAAAAATTTTCACATATTACGAGGGGCTCATTCAAAGATAATTTTTTATGTATTGTAGTACTTTTAAGTTAAATTCGTGTACAGAAAATAGGACACAAAATAAAAAAACACGATAAAACATGATAAAACGAAACAATTTCTTCCCTGGAAGCAGACGTCACCACCTACTTCAAGGGATTCTATTTCTCATTTTTTGATGTTTTATGACTGATTTTTCCTATTTTGTTCTATTATGATTATAAATCTATTAAAAAACTGTAAACTAAAAAATGTAACTAAGATAGTTTACAGAACACTCATCGTCACATGAAGTGACAACATAACAGATTCAAGTGACCCAAAATTTTTCACATATAACAAGGGGCTCATTCAAAAGTAATTTTTTATGTGTTGCAGTACGTTTAAGTTAAATACGTGTACAAAAAATAGGACAAAAAATAGAAAAAACAGTCAAAAACACGATAAAACAGAACAATTTCTTCCCTGGAAGCAGGCGTCACCGCCTACTTCGAGGGGGATTCCGTTTCTCATTTTTTTGATGTTTTATTACTGGGTTTTTCCTATTTTATTCTATTATGATTATAAATCTATTAAAAAAACTTTAAACAAAGATGGTTTACAGAACGCCCATCGT
This sequence comes from Limonium bicolor, assembly GCA_023374045.1. Lineage (NCBI taxonomy): Eukaryota > Viridiplantae > Streptophyta > Magnoliopsida > Caryophyllales > Plumbaginaceae > Limonium > Limonium bicolor. The sequence continues at coordinate 303,244,943 of CM041776.1, read as the reverse complement.
CACATGAAGTGGTAACATAATAGATTCAAGTGACCCAAAACTTTTCACATATTACAAGGTGATCATTCAAAGGTAATTTTTTATGTATTTGCAGTACCTTTAAGTTAAATTCGCGTTCACAAAATAGGATAAAAATCAAAAAAAAACGGTAAAAAAATACAACAAAAGAGAATTTTTTCCCGGGAAGCAGGCGTCGCAGCCCACTCAATTAGGCGGGCGTTGACGCCCACTCAACTGAGACGCCTACTCTCAGGGGGATTCTATCACTCACTTTGACTTTTATGATTGATTTTTTCCTATTTTGTTCTATTATAAGTCTAAATCTATTAAAAAAACTGTAAATTAAGACGGTTTTGGCTAGTCACACGAAGTGGCAACATAACAGATTCGAAGCATACTTGAATCTATTATCTTGCCACTTCGTGTGACTAGTTGAAGCGATGTCACTATCAACAATACCTTTGTTCAATTTTTTTACGTAAATTTAACTTAAAAGTATTACAAAATTCTAAAATTATACTGTTGAATGAGCCCCTCGTACCTCCTCATCGACGTTAATATCATCCAGGTGGTGCTAGTTGTTTTTTTGGAAAATTAGTGTGTTTTGGGCACTATTTGTAATATATCACAAGTTTTGAGTGAATATTATTATCATTTTTGAAAGTATTAATGTGTTTTGGGAAGTATTTGTAATATATCACAAGTTTTGGTGAATATTATAATTTTAAAAGTATTAGTGTGCCCTGGCACTATTTGTAATATATCTAAAATTTTATTTGAATATTATATTTTGGAAAAATTACACTGCCCACCCATGAGGTTTGGCGATTTTACATTGCCCACCCATGAGGTTTTAAATTTAACAATGCCCACCCATGACATTACTTATGTATATCATCCGTCACCAAAACTGTAAACTTCCGTCATCTATCGGTTAATTTGACTAGACCCACTTTTGTTGACCATACAGGCCTTAAAAAAAGAACCTCATTTCTCACTTGACTATTCATCGCACTGACTATTTTTCACGAGCTCCACTGTTTGTGTTCTTCATTGTCGCTTTGATTTTCTTTGTTGTTCGTTGGGATTCCTCTCTTCCCTCTTGCGTTTGCTGCTTGGGACTGTAAGTTCGTCGATTCTCCATTGTTGCTTCGATTTTCTTGGTGCGCAATTGCTGCTTCGATTTTCTCCGTTGGTGCGCGATTTTCTCCATTGGTGCGTGATTGCTGCTTCGATTTTCTCCATTGTTGCTTCGATTTACTTTGCTGTTTGTTGGGACTCCTCTCTTAGTGGTTGCGTTTTCTGCTTGGGACTGTAAGTTCGTCGGTTTTCTCCATTGTTGCTTCAATTTTCTCCATTGTTGTTCGCTGGGATTCCTCTCTTAGTGGTTGCGTTTTCTGATTCCTTAGGGTTTCGATTTCTGAATCCTAATTTAGGGTTTCAGTTTCTGATTACTAATTTAGGGTTTCGATTTATGATGCCTTAGGGTTTTGATTTATGATTCCTACTTATCTATTCGATTTCTGATTCCTTAGGGTTCAAATTTATGATTACTAATTTTCTATTCGATTTCTGATGCCTTAGGGTTTCAATTTCTGATTCCTAATTTTCTATTCGATTTCTGTTGCCTCAGCGATTTGCTTGCAAGTCCGTCGGTTTTTCTCTCTGTTAATAGTGTACAATAGCTGCTTCTATCTTCTATGGTATACTGCTGCTTGAGATTAGAATATTCTAAGATTCTAGGGTTTGTGATTTCTGATGCGTTCCTAGTTTTGCTCGGCTAACTATCTATTTGCAAGGTCTATATTGGTGTGGGTAAATTGTGTCTGTGGATGTCTGATTGCTACCTTGCTTTGATTCAATTGTTATTTCTAAGATATTCGTTGATATTGGTTACTGTTTACCGTGGCATTACTGGCAATTTGAATGCTTGCCTTAAAATTTATTGATTCTTGAAAAACGTTCCTTATGGATTCTAGTAGTGTTTGAAATGAGAATCAAAATCTGTTGTTATATTATACATAGAGCCAGACCATGATCAGTTGCTTTAGATAGTGAAAATTTGCATCTGCTTAATTACAATGTCTGATTTCCTGCGGCTAAATTGTGCCCACAGATGTGTGATTTCTACCTTGCTCTGATGCATTTGTTATTTATGAGATTTGAGGTCTGTTGTTTACCGTGGCATTGTTGGCAATTTTTGGATTTCATACCCACAGTAACCATCCCTGGCTTGCGAATCTATCTTCTGACTTCTCCTCTCTATCGCTTCTTTTGCTGCAGTTGGCATTTGATACAAACATTCTTTTCTGATGGTTCACTGATGTTTCAAGTAAAATGGCTTTTCTGAATTGGTTACGACTTTATGCTTGGAGGTCTATGTAGAAGCGGCCCTTCATGTAATTGCTCCGCTTTATTGCGTCGAAGCGGTTTATGATAGGGTTGCTCCATAGTTACTGAAATTGCGCATTAAGAATCGTAACCTTTTTTTTAAAGCAATGATGATGGCCATAAGGACCGATATGAGCGTATTTTTCTGGTAAAAATGAGTTTGTATTTCTATTTTTGTTTTGTGCTTTACGCATAACGTCTTCTTCAAGCGGACATAGTTTCAACTCCAACCCCAAGAGTGAATCGCAATGCCACTGCAACTTTATTGCTCAACTACAAGTGGCTAATACTGCTAAAAACTATACCACACCATTTTACAATTGTGCAGCCAAAAAGTGTAACTTCTTTGTATGGTGGAAAGGTATCAACCCGCACAAGTATCCATTGCCAAATGCTGACTTTGAAAGACATGAAAGGAACTTCTGCATTGGTGACGTTGAAAATGTGCTGCTGGACTTGAAGAATTTGAACACTTGTTTGCTGACCAAACTTGAAAAGATGGAGACAGCTGAAGAATATAAAGATAGTGTCTGCAACCTTTGTAATACTGGCAGTCCTTTTTGTTTGGAGTTCCTTTGTGTAATAGTCTGGTGTAATTTTTCATTGTTTTAGAACCAAGTGTAATTTCTAGTGTTGTAGAACCAAGTGCAAGTTCTAGTGTTGTAGAACCAAGTACAAGTTCTAGTATTGTAGAACCATGTGCAAGTTCTAGTGTTGTAAGCTACTTATGCGGTTATTAATCTACTTATTTTGTTTCGACTATTTTGTTTCGGCTATTTTGTTTCTGCACTTACTCATTATTATGGCTACAACCAAAACCAGTGTACTTATTTTATTCCTGCACTTACCATGGCACAATGTAGAGCAGAGGCACAACTATTATCTGATGGATCACACTTCTGACAACTACTATCTGTATCCGATCACATTATTATATGGTATGAATAGATGTAAAGAGCAAATTAATAATCATTAACCCATGCCTTCAATTGAACAGAAGGTAGAATCAAAGTAGGTAGAAAACGTCAACATGAATGTAATAACATCAATTATATTAACTGCACTTATACTGCACTACAATGTTTGATTTCCTTGCCAATAAATAGTTAGCTGAGCAATATCACAGTACATAGCAGACATAGAGAAAAAAGATCCATAAAACAACCAACATTGAATAGAAAATTAGGAACCATAAATCAAAACCCTAAGGAATCAGAAACTGAAACCCTAAGGAATCAGAAATTGAACAGAGAATTAAGAATCAGAAATCGAAGCCCTAAGGAATCAGAAAACGCAACCACTAAGAGAGGAGTCCCAACGAACAACAATGGAGAAAATCGAAGCAACATTGGAGAAAATCAAAGCGGCAATCACGCACCAATGGAGAAAATCACGCACCAGTAGAGAAAAACAAAGCAGTAATCGCGCACCAAGATAATCGTAGCAACAATGAGAATCGACGAACTTACAGTGCCAAGAAGTAATCGCAAGAGGGAGGGAGGAATCCCAACAACAAAGAAAATCGAAGCGACAATGGAGAACGCTAACCGTGGAGCTCGTGAGAATAGCCAGTGCGGTGAATAGCCACGTGACAAATGAGTTTTTTTTAATTTGCTACTAAGGCCGGTATGGTCAACAAAAGTGGGTCTAGTCAAATTAACCGACACATGACGGAAGTTTACAGTTTTGGTGACGAATGATATACATAAGTAATGTCATGGGTGGGCATTGTTAAATTTAAAACTCATGGGTGGGCAGTGTAAAATCGCCAAACCTCATGGGTGAGCATTGTAATGTTTCCTTATAATTTTTAAAAATATTTATAGAAAATTTAAAGTAAGGGCAATAACGTAAAATTTTTTAAAATTCTGACCGCATGAAGTGGAAACCCGTCTGAACGTAGGAGTTCAGTTTATTTTAGGAGTTTTAACACATATAATGAGAACATCCTTGAGTATACGTCCTTGCAAAGTAATGAATCGTGTACTTATGTTACTAACGGATAGCATACAAGATTTGTAGAACTTGTCAATTTTAATGGTTATTATTTGTAAATTTAAAATCATTGTTTTCAAATAACCTACCCCATTTTTTCATATAACAAACTTTCAAGGCTGTACTTTTATAATATTAGAAAATATTACTAGCGCTAAACATACTTTACATAAAATTGGGAGATACTACTAATAAAATTCTCAGTACAATTTTTTAATAATAAATAAGAACGATAAATGTAGCTAAGCTAGCTATTGATATAAAAAAAAATTGACACTACATTTAATTTTATGGTGTTAGGATAATGTTTTGGGAAAATTGCATCGGCCATATGGTTGTCCCTAATTAACATCCCACATTTTCCATCCAAGTTGTTTTTTTTAATTTTTTTTTAATTTGGAAGATGCTTAATGTTGTCTGAAATTAATAAAACTTTACATAACAATGTTAAAGTGTTATCTTTTTTACCTATACCAAATTGTAAGTTTTTTAAACTCACATGTGACTTGTGCGACCCAATGATAACACGTTCATAGTAATTTTTTTATGGTTTATGGCGTAAATTGGTTTCTCTAATTTTCGCTCAATTTAGAAGATGCTTAAACTTTATCCGTATTTAATAAAACTTTACATGGACAATGTGAAAGTGTTACTTTTTGGACCCATATGCCAAATCCCAAAATTTTGTAAACTCACGTGACATGTGACACACAATGAAAACATTTTCATAGTAAGTTTTTTTTTTTGTGGTTTCTAACGCAAGTTGGTCACATGTGAGCTTACTGTGAACGTGTTTTCATTGTCTCACATATCACACGTGAGCTTAAAAAACTTGGGATTTGGCATAGATCCGAAAATTTACACTTAACATTTTCAATGTAAAGTTATGTCAATTACGGACAATGTTTAAGTGTCTACTAAATTAAACAAAAATTAGAAAAAACTAACTTGTACCAGAAGTCACAATTTTTTTTTTACTCTGAATGTGTTTTCCTTGGGTTATACAGGTCACATGTGAGCTTAAAAAACTTCTAATTCAGCATAGGTTCGAACAATAACACTTTAACATCTTTCACGTAAAGTTTCGTCAACCACAGACAACGTTTGAGTATCTCCTGAATTGAATGTGTCGGATGCAAAATGAAAAAGTTACATGAGTGAGAAATCTAATTAATCAAAATCAAACCATGTGGGTGCAAAATGTAATTATGCTAGACATCTTGGATGGACATGTAATTTACCCTAATATTTTTGTAATAATTAGATAATTTTTATACTCCCTCCGTCCTATTCACTTTGTCCACATTACTATTTGAGCTTGTCGTTTGACTTCAATATTTAACATGTAAGATAATATATTTTTATAAATTTTTTTTTATAATGGAATCCTTATGTGAAAAATTATATATTGTAAAAATTATTTTTTCTTATATATTTAATATTGAAGTGGAAAAGCGTGCCAAAAAACAAATGAGACACTTATGACGGGACGGAGGTAGTATAATGATGATACACACATTGTACAAGAATGAACACTAGGGCCTTTTACATGGGCGGCGGTCACTGACAGTGCAAAAGCCGGTATTTTGCCCAACAACTTCCTCGGAAACAAACGAACAATTTACGGTTTCCAATTGAGGAATGAGGACCATTGGTGGATCCGATTCCCTTCTTACGAGCTCGTTTATAGAGCCTTCCTTGTTATTTACTGATTCCATTTTCAGCAACAACCTCCTTCCACCCCTATTTACTCCTCTTCATCTCTGGAGTATTTTGTGTAACTCTCTTTTCGCACACCATCCTCGGCGCATAGAAATATCTGTGCCCACTGTCAAACGACGTACGCACTTTGGCATTCTTCCTCTACATTATCACCCATCCAAGAGGGAGGGATCATTGGGTTTAGGCTGAAGTGCTGAACAACCCCTGGCAGAATGTTGGCCACTTGATCCCCCGAAGGCTCTCAAAACTCCCTCTTTGGTTCTTTCTCACCTTCTCGAACCCTTATATAGTTATATTATATCCTCCCCGTAGCTGTTTTGGTATTGTTTGAATTGTCATTGTTTATTTTGGGTTAAACCAAATCCAAAGTAAAAAAGAAAGAACAGTTGATCTTTGAATTCACTGAAGATGATGATTGCAACTACTTTAAATCAACCAATTTTCTCACTTCGCAATTCGGATATCCTGAGGTCGAAGGCTCGCATACCCACTTCTCTTTTTTCATCTGTCCACCAATCTTTCTCCCAAAACCACCAAATTGCAACCTCATTAAAGCCCCTTCACATTTCAACCATCAAGGGATTTGGGATCACGAATGGACTGAGAGAGAGAAAGCCCTTGATCAAGTGCGAGGCCTATGGGTCCGATCGACCAGAACCCATTGATCCCGTCGTCGATAAGGGTGAGGCTGCAAAGAGGGTCAAAATTGGAACTTACTTTGCAACTTGGTGGGCTTTGAATGTTGTGTTCAATATCTATAACAAGAAGGTTTTGAATGCTTTCCCATATCCATGGCTAACGTCCACCTTGTCCCTTGCCGCTGGCTCTTTGATTATGTTGGCTTCATGGGCAACGAGACTTGTTAAGCCACCCAACACTGATTTTGATTTCTGGAAGACCCTTTTCCCTGTGAGTATAGAGCTGATCCTCCAGTCTTTCTTTTTCTATGTAAGCTGTAATGTCCTGACAGGATATTGATTATTACCTAAAATATCCTTGATCAAACGTATTTATGAAAAAAGGATTTCTTGATGAGGTTTAAGCTACCTGGTTGGTTGGCCGTGGAAATGTTTGTCGGTGTGGTAATCTAGTTGAAAATGAACTGTGCTTTATAGAAGACTAGTAAAGACTGTAATTTTGAAAGTGAAAAGTATGTCAATGTTTGTACAATAAGATTGGAATCCACTCTAGTTGGATTTACGCTTTAGGCCCCATCTTTTTTGGGGACTGAAACTGATAATTGTTGTCATTTGTCAACTGAAGTTAGTAAAAGTAGAGAGAAAAAATAGGTAAAAGAAAATATAAAAGGTTGATATGATCATTGATGTATATGACGTATAGAGTAAAAAAAATGAGTTGATCAAATAAACTCATTTGATAATTAGTTGAATATGGATTTTTGGGAGCCTTAAAATTTGACATAGATTGACCATCATAACGGATGAAATTGTCTTAAGTACAAGTTAACAATTTGAAAACACCCTTTGGATTTTGGAAGGAAATGAAAATTCCGCTCTTACGTATTTAATTACGATTGTTTTGTGCTTTTGGAGATGTTATTTTTATTATCTGATGTTTTAATGTTCCTTCAAGGTTGCTGTGGCGCATACAATTGGGCATGTAGCTGCCACAGTTAGTATGTCTAAGGTGGCTGTATCTTTTACCCACATAATCAAGAGTGGCGAACCAGCTTTCAGTGTATTGGTCTCAAGGTTCTTGTTGGGTGAGACCTTTCCAGCTGGAGTTTACTTGTCTCTAATTCCCATAATTGGTGGTTGCGCTCTTGCAGCTGTGACTGAGCTTAACTTTAACATGATTGGTAAGCATATTTAAAGAGCCAGCTTCTCTATGAAGATTCATCATTTATGTTTGCTGGTAATTTCTTAAAAACTAGTCCCTATGAGAGGTGAAAGTCTGGTTTCTTCCTTCTTTAACTCAACTTACAGAAATTTGAAGATTTGAGAATATGAGCTGCTATTTCTTTTATGTTTGTTGCTTTTTTTGCTTGCTCTATAGTGTTTCTGACAAATGATTGCAAAACGTGAAGTGCTAGCTTAATAGAACACTTAATGCGGATAATTTTGAAAACTCATGATCAAGTTGTCGTGATGGTCTTCATTGTTGACACTCTCATTAATAAAACATGTCAACTTCGTCTTTGTCGCAGAACAATGATTTTTTTATTACCGTAGCTGTCTTTATACTACGAAGCTGGTCTTGTATGGATATCTGAATCTACTGGAATATATATGCATGCTGACATCATGCATCTTTCTTGCAAGATGACAAATTTGTTGATTTTGTTGTCCTGCTCTGATTTTGACTCTGTTGCTTTTTAAATTTAACCTATATGGGACCTGAGCTTGTGCTTCGATGTGTCTTTCAGGTTTTATGGGGGCGGTTATATCAAATATTGCCTTTGTATTTCGCAACATTTTTTCAAAGAGAGGAATGAAAGGGAAATCAGTCAGTGGGATGAATTACTATGCTTGCTTGTCTATGCTATCCCTTGTAATCCTCACTCCCTTTGCAATTGCCATGGAAGGTCCCCAGATGTGGGCAGCTGGTTGGCAGAAAGCCCTCTCTGATATTGGGCCAAATTTTGTTTGGTAATCATATGATTATTTACCAACTTTTTTCTCTTTCCCCGGACTACTGTTGCTCTCATATGGGTGATATATTATTCTGTAGTTGTTCAGCCACATGTTAATTTACACATACATCTTCAATCTGTATGGCAAATATAAGGATCACCTGGCAGTCCTAAGACCATTGTCTCACATAGAACGGTTCTTTAATGTGGAAAACCTCAGCTTTGGTTGTATCATATTGTAGATTGACTTAAATCTCATACCCCAGAAATTCATCCTTCTCTGCCTACAACACTTGCAATCAATGCTTTTCTCTGATATGTGTTTTCTAACTCATTTCTCTCTTACTTATCCCTCTGACTGAATTTTGCTTGCTTGTTACTGGTTTTGAATATGTTTTTAGGTGGGTAGCTGCCCAGAGTGTGTTTTACCACCTGTATAATCAGGTTTCGTACATGTCACTGGATGAAATCTCTCCTTTGACCTTCAGCGTTGGAAACACAATGAAGCGAATATCGGTTATTGTTTCATCCATTATCATCTTCCGAACACCGGTCCAGCCTGTCAATGCACTGGGAGCTGCCATTGCTGTACTTGGAACCTTCTTGTACTCTCAGGTAAGTTAGCTTAAATTACCCTCGTTCTTCGTAATTGTCTTTGAATTTTATATGTGGCTCATGCTATGTATTATAATCTTTCATCATGAACAAGACAGAGACTGTTAGCGTCACAAGCTATAGGGAATTAAAGAGGAGAACATGAGAACTAAACATTGGATGGGCCCAGTAGCAGAACCTGCCCCAGCTTTAAGCTTGATAAGACAATTCTTTATAAATTCTATGGAAAAATCTACACTAGAAAAGGGAATAAATGAGTGTGAATATTGTGAGGATTGGGGTAAGCATTTGTCATTAATGAGAGAAGATATTGTGGATATTATCATTAATGTAGGGAGAGTCATCAATGAGAGTGGATATTGCTGTTAGTAATTATCATTATTACAGGAAAGGTATCATTGGAAAGTATTAGTGTATAAATAGATGGTAGGGGATTGGGGTTGAGGGCATGGATGTAGTGAACAGTCTTAGGCCTCTCTTGAGGATTTTAGACAGAGAGGGTACATGTACCCCTCTGAGTTACTATTAATTCTAGCTTACCGTTCACTTCTTGAATCCTATCAAAGCTCTGAACAAGATTATTGTCTAATTGATCGATGCCGATTTCCTAAGGCTTCATAATGTAGCTCGATACCTACTTGGAGAAGAAGAAATATTAAAAGACTACTATGCCCCTCACCTCTCTAGTCCCTTCTGCAGTAAAAACAGTCCTATATATTATTTCCTAACTGAAACTAGCACAACTGTCCCCAGAGTGGGATATAGTTTGTTTCTTTTGATTTTGAACGAGGTTTGATTTTGGCTGCACTAAGCAGTGACCTAGTGTCCCAAGTATTATTATGCAATCTGTTTCAAATTATACTCCTCTGCTGCTGAAAAGTTTCTTTCTTTTAATTTTGAACGAGGTTTGGTTTTACCCCTTTTGCAGGCAAAACAATGAAGTCTTTGTGCAAGCAACGGTGGAAGAAATGGAACTCAGAATTTCTTCTTCACTGTTCTTGTCAAAGTCAAGGAGTGATGAACCTTTTATTAGTAAGCAGAGTATTAGTACAAAAGCCAGCGGGCTTTGGGTAAAGATAGCTGGTGGTGGGACTATATTTGTAAATAGAGAAATTCAGAGGGTATAAAAGGGAGAGCTTCAATAGAAGTAGAAGCAGCCTTGAAGTTATCTGTTAGGGGAGACTGTATGAACCTTTGTTTATTTCGAATCTGTAACTAAAGAAAAATAAAGAAATATGGATCTTGTATAAATACCTGTTTATCTGAATTTTGATGTCTTGAGAGATTGCTTCAATCATGGCAGTGACACATTTGAAAGAGTTTTCCTGGCTGTGATGATTAAGGTTGAATTGTGGTGATTCTTCAGTGCTGAGAGAGAGGGACGGGGAGGATAGGGTGGTGTTCCTCTTCAATGAAGTAGAGAGCATTGTGTCAAATATTTGATGGTGGGTTCTGGCTGGTTGAACCATTATCTTACAATCCATCAATCAATGAAAAAAAAAAAAAATTTGTTTTGTCCTCTTCCATTATCCCTTTTTGGTTAATTGGTTGGCCTCAAGTTCTGGATAGCCAGCCTTCTTTCGCAACCAGTAAGTACATTTTGTCATCTTTCTATGTTACCATGCCCCGGGGCTTATATTTTTGTTTTCTCCGTCTTCTTACGGCGTCGTTTGTTTCTTGTCTTCTTCTTGTTGCAACAGTTATCCCCCTTATGAACCATGTAACTTAAATATGGTCAGAAACTGAAAGATTTGCAACCAATCTTCAGATTTTGTGCAACATCTTATTTAGCTATTTCATGATTAATTCTTGAAAAGACGCGAGTGTCATTTAATTCTGTTCGAATTTAGATTAAATAGCCAACACATTCAGTTCTCAGCTTATAAGTCACACCAGATATAATGAATATGTTGTTTACGTTTTTTATAGTTGTGATCATTATCCGGTTTCTCACTGGTTCTTCGTTAAAAAAAGAAAGAAAAAACTGATGTAGAAATGATAAAGGGAAAGGAATATGGAATGGTTGCTGGGAAAGAACCATGAAGTGAAGTTCGTCGATAGTACTGCTTCAAAGGGAGAGATGTAGGCAAGCAATCATGTAACTCGGTGCGCTTGAGAGTTGAGAGGAAAGAATGAAGGGTCTGCGTAATTTTGGAAATACTGGTCACCTTCTTTATCCGCAATATTGAAGGTAGAACTTCTGGGTTGAATCTTAGGAAGCAGGTGTTAGGTAATAGTGAGATAACTAGAGTTTATATAACTAGAAAAAGGAAAGATGGGCCCAAACGCCTTCAGGTTTTATAGAGAAAAGTACTTGTTTGCAAAACGTTGGGTAAGCTGGACAGAAGTGCCGACTCAAGGAAGATTGGAAGGTTTGCCTGAGATGAGGCGGGGTAGATATATTCCTAGAAGAGTGGAAGGCAATGGGTATGGGCTGGTCATCTTAGTGTACAACTATATACTGGCACATAAGCAAAGTGAGATGCATGAGGAGTTATTGACGGTGGTTGGGTAAAATCTGAAGCCTGTTAATTTGGTTCGGGATTTTATAGAAGTTGGAGTAGGAAGAGAAAAAAGTGGGGTGGAAATCAGGCTGTCTTTTAAGTCAATTTAAGCATGATTGGCAAGCTTCTGTGAGGCATTGTTAGGATATATTTTATGTATTTAAGTTATAACTTATGTATTTTATATTTATGTTATTTACGGGTCTATGATTAGTATATAAGTCTAGCTTGGTCCTCCTTCTCAAACTGGACTGAATGTAATTCTCATTCCCGATAATAGAGAGCACTGTTTTCTTCTTCCAATTCTCTATGTCACCGCTTCGACTTCTCTGTTTCTTTCTTGATATCACGACTAAACCAAGATTGGGCAAGTGAAATTTATCATGGTATCAGAGCAATCCCTCAATCTTTGGTGATTCGATTTGCTCTTCTCTTCTTTCTTGATTCGCCCCCTTTCTTTCTTTTTCGTTTTCAATCATGGCGGATGGAGAAAAACGAATCGAGAAGGAAACAAAGAATTCTGGTGGAGTAGACGACGCTGAGACCTCCACGACCGCGATGGATGTCGGAGACCCGCTCTACCTTGGAAGTGCAGAAAATCCCGGGCTGTTGTTGGCAAACAAGTTCAACGGACAGGGTTTTGCGCAGTGGAAAATGCAAATGACAATAGCGTTGAGTGCGAAGAACAAAATAGGGTTTGTTGATGGATCTTTAAAGAAACCGACGGGGAACACTCTCAAGGCGAAGGCCTGGCAGCGATGCGATTCCATGGTTAGGTCTTGGTTGTTGACGGCACTGGAGAAGAACATCGCTGAGACTATATTGTTCTGTCCATCGGCTGCACTTTCTTGGAAACAACTCCTTCGAAGATACGACCACTCCGACGCGGCTCGCATGTACGACCTGGAACATCGACTGGCCGTCGCCACCCAAGGAACCGACACCGTGACTGAGTACTTCAACAGATCAAAGAAGCTGTGGGATGAAATCGACGACAGCAATGTTGTTCCTAGCTGTGAGTGCGATTCTTGCACGTGTGGGGTTTCAGAGAAGTTCGAAGAATATGTTCGCAAGGCAAGAGTCATAAGATTTCTGATGGGTCTCAACGACAGATTCGCGACGATACGTGGAAATATACTCATGATCTCACCCCTTCCAGATGTTGAAACCATATTTTCACACCTAATTCAGGAGGAAAGAACGAAGCGATTGACTTCTGGCAGCATCGCTGAAGAAAATTCAGTCTCGTTTGCGGTGGAACAAGGCAGAAGAAATTTTGGGAAAGGCCCTCAGACAAACCCTAGGCGCAACAACTTGCAGTGCAATCACTGCAATAAGCTGGGCCACACAGAGGAACGTTGTTTCCAGAAAGTTGGATTTCCGCCAGGATGGCGAAACCCTAAGTGGAAAAGGAGCAATGCGAACGCTGTCGGCAATCAAGAAGGCAAGGAGGAGGAAGCTAAAGGAAATTCACAGAAGGACCCTTTCGGTGGGATTCTTTCACAAGATCAAATGAGCAAACTATATGACTACATCAGCAAAACCCAACCAGTCAACAAGGAACCTCAAGTTTCCGACTACTCGACCTGTGGTTTTGTCGGTAACAACTCAAACTCCTCCTCCTCACTAAATTGCATAAACTGCTGGGATCTTGCAAATAGCAAATCAAAGTTTTCATCCTGCTTAACTTGTCTAAATTGTTGCAACCCCTCTGTGAGTTCAAGAAACTTGGATGTTTGTTGTGAAAACGTTGCTGATAACAATTCTGGTTTTCCTTCTTCCACAAATTGCACAAGTCGTTGTCTCCCTTCGTTTTGCCTGAATAATGTTCATGAAAAGAAACAGAAGCAAGATGTTTTTACCTCTTCTGACTGGATTATAGATTCTGGTGCGTCTGATCATATGTGTGGTGAGTTAAGGTTATTTGATAATTACTCTGAACTTGAAAAACCACACACAGTAGCAATGCCTGATGGACATCCTCAGCTCGTTAAAATCATAGGGGAGATAAGAATTGGCTCTCTGTTTACATTGAAACGTGTCCTTTATGTACCTTCCTTTAATTTTAACCTCATATCAGTTAGTAAATTATCTGAGGATTTAAATGGTCAACTGCTGTTTAACTCCGGATCCTGTTTTTATCAGGACTTTAAGAAGAGTCAACCTGTTCGAATTGGAAAAATGTACAGAGGGCTATATGTCTTGGATTGGAATTGTGATAGAAGAAATGATGAGAGACACACATCTTTAGCATGTAGAAATAGGTTTGTAAGTCTTGGTTTTGATTTTCATGATAAGACTAGTCTTTGGCATCATAGGTTGGGTCATATACCCAAAAATAAGCTTTTAGATCTAGAACTTATCGATTCTGTACAAAAGGATAAACAACTTGTTTGTGAATCGTGTTGTAGATCCAAGAGCCACAGACTTCCTTTTAAGAACAGTAGTAATAAAAGCCAAGATGTTTTTGAATTGATACATGCAGATTTATGGGGTCCTTACAAGACAAGAACTCACGATGGGAATTTGTATTTTCTCACGATTGTTGACGACAAAAGTAGAGCAACATGGACTCATCTATGCGCTAGTAAAGCAGATTCTTTTAATATCATAATTCTTTTCATTAAAATGATTGAAACCCAATTCAAGAAAAGAATTAAAATTCTGAGAACTGACAATGCTCTTGAGCTTGGAAGTTCCCACCACACTGCTGAGTTCCTTAGAAAGAGTGGAATAATACATCAAACAACATGTGTTTACACTCCACAACAGAACGGAGTTGTGGAGCGTAAGCACAGACACATACTTGAAACAGCAAGGGCTCTTATGTTCCACTCTGGTTTACCTTTGAGATTCTGGGGAGAGAGTGTTTTGACTGCCACCTATTTAATCAATAGGATGCCCCTTAGCAGCATAGACAATAAAAGTCCATTTGAAGTTATTTTTGGGACCAAACCTGATTATCTTGACTTAAAGTGCTTTGGCTGTTTGTGTTTTGCTAATATAAACAAGTCCCAACATGATAAATTTGCATCAAAGTCTGTTAAATGTATTTTCCTTGGTTACATTCAGGGAAAGAAGGGGTACAAACTTCTAGATCTGGATAACAACAAAATTATTTGCAATAGAGATGTTGTCTTTTATGAAAACCTTTATCCTTTTGTTAATGGTTCTGGTTTGACAGATGGGAACAATTCTGTTCCTGTCGACAGTACTGACATTTTTATTTGTGAGTCTGATGATCCCATTGAGAGAAGTAAAGTTTTGTCAAGAGATGAACAACAGAAGGCCTCAGACAGAGCAGATTCCAACAAATATACAGAGCAGACTGATATTCCCCATGAGGAGGAGACAGTTCAGATCAATCCAGCACCCTCTCCAGAACAAGGTGTGGAAGAACTTCCTTCAGAAAGTCATGACAATCAGGAAGGAGAGATGGGGTTCCCTTCCTCATCAGTAGACAATCCAGAAATACTCAGACGCTCAACCAGAGAGAGAAATCCACCCAAATATCTTGAGAACTATATAGTCGGGCATACTACAAGTCAAGAAAAAGATAAGTTGCCCTCAGACCTTTTCTCTCAAATCCTATCTGCTAGAATCTCTAAATCTGCCTGCATGGTTTCTGATGCTTGTGACATGGCTGGTTCAAACTTAGATTCAATTTCCATCACTGAGAATGACACTATTGTATCTTCTGATCTTATAGCTCAAAGTAATTATATTCTTTCTGATCAAACTGTTGCTCATGCCTGTTTTAATGCAAACTTGTGTGAAAACTCTGAACCCACTCTTTTTGTTGATGCCATTAAAAATCCTAAATGGGTAGAAGCCATGACTGAAGAGTTCAAGGCCCTAGACAGAAATAAAACATGGGATATCGTTAATCTTCCACCAGGAAAGAAAGTTATTAAATGTAAATGGGTTTATAGAATAAAATACCATGCAGATGGCTCACTAGAAAGATTTAAGGCAAGGTTGGTTGCCAAAGGTTTTACTCAAAGATATGGTATTGATTATTTAGAAACTTTCTCTCCTGTAGTTAGGTCCACCACTATAAAGGCTCTTATTTCTGTTGCAGTCAAAAAGGATTGGAAAATTACTCAGTTAGATATTAATAACGCTTTTCTCCATGGTGATTTACTTGAAGATGTTTATATGGAAATTCCTGAGGGACACAAATTAGAACATTCTGGTAAAGTTTGCAAGCTAAGAAAATCGTTATATGGTCTAAAACAGGCGTCCAGGCAATGGCACCAAAAGTTGAGTGATTTCCTAAAGATTCAGGGATTTAGGCAGTCCTTAAATGATTATTCGTTGTTTGTTAAGAACTCTGATGGAAAGGTATGTTACTTAGCTGTGTATGTTGACGATATTCTGGTGACAGGAGATGATGTTAAGTTCATTAATTCAGTAAAAACAGAACTTAATCAGAAGTTTAGAATCAAGGATTTAGGTGTCTTACACCACTTTTTGGGAATGCAATTTCTTCATACATCAGAGGGAGTGATACTGTTGCAGAAAAACTATTGTGAGAACTTAATTTCTGAATTTGACTGTCAAAACAGAAAATCTGCAGCTGCTCCTTTGGATGTCAATCTGAAACTAAGAAGGGGAGTAGGAAAACCTTTAGAGAACCCCAGTCTTTATAGACGTTTGATTGGAAAACTTAGCTTTCTTTCTCATAGCAGGCCTGATTTATGTTTCTCAATACAAGTTCTGAGTCAGTTCTTAGATTCTCCCACTGATTTGCATTACCAGGCTGCATTACATGTTTTGTGTTATATTAAAGGTACCATGGGTTATGGACTTCTGTTTAACAGCAAGAATGATTTTAATTTGATAGCATACTGTGATGCTGATTGGGCTAGTTGTCCTAACACTAGAAGATCTATTAGTGGGTATTTTATCTGTTTGGGTGGTAGCCCCTTGTCTTGGAAATCTAAGAAGCAAACCAGTGTTGCTTTATCTTCTGCAGAGTCTGAATACAGAGCCATGCGACAGGTCACTGCCGAGCTTAGCTGGTTGACAAGATTACTGAACGAGCTTGGAGTTTCAGGCATAGAACCAGTCCCTGTAAGATCAGACAGTCAAGCTGCTATTCATATTGCAAGAAATCCGGTTTTACATGAAAGGACAAAGCATGTAGAACTGGACATACATTTCGTGAGGCAGAAATTGCAGGAGGGCTTAATCTCTGTTGAATATGTCAGTTCAAGAAACCAAGTTGCAGATCTTTTGACAAAGTCATTACCAGGAAATCGTTATCCTCTGCTGATCAAGAGGATGGGGTTAAGAGATTGGGAGTATACTCAGTAACATTATCTCTAGCTCCAAATCATACAATCCTTGTATGATTTGAGGGGGGCTGTTAGGATATATTTTATATATTTAAGTTATAACTTATGTATTTTATATTTATGTTATTTACGGGTCTATGATTAGTATATAAGTCTAGCTTGGTCTTCCTTCCCAAACTGGACTGAATGTATTTCTCATTCCCGATAATAGAGAGCACTGTTTTCTTCTTCTAATTCTCTATGTTACTGCTTCGACTTCTCTGTTTCTTTCTTGACATCACGACTGAACCAAGATTGGGCAAGTGAAATTTATCAGGCGTGGATGTTAATGATGGCCCTCGGAGAATATCGCTTGCGATGGGCTGTTCTTTCTATGTGTCGCGGAATTCTGTTAGTGCTTTTGGGAATTTGATTTCAGGTCCTTGAATGTGGAGGTGCTTTCTTTTCGTGTAGTAATTTGTGGTTGTAATTGTTCGTATGTGATCTTCTCGTTCTGAGTTGATTATCTGCTGCTAAGCAATTTAGTTATGGGGTTTGTTCCCAAATTTTGTTTGGCTATGTTAGTTGTTATATTTGAGCAATAGTAGTACTACTCAGTTTGGGCTTTAGACATTGCATTTGTTGCTTATTTCGAGTGTGCTTTCTTAAAGGGTGATGTTTGTGATTTTTGAGGAGCGCGGGGTTTTAGGTGTTTGAATTCATTTTTGGTGGATGGGCATTGTGGAAGGATCATACGTATCTTCTTTTTTTTTTAAAAAAAAAAACCTAACAACTATATCATATATTAAGATTCATAATCCAACTTGCGGTACATTGTTAATCCATACAACTTCATTAGTACTTCCCCTACCGACGTTCTCTACTCTACCACATGAGGGTTTACATTTTCGTCTCTACTAACATGTCTACATACAAAATCTTGCAACTTACTTAAGTGCAGAGAAAGCATTTCCAAAACCACCCTATTACTATTATTTGGCTTATCTTTTTCATTCACAACATCTAGTACCATTAAACAGGCACTAAACATGACCACACGTCTAAAACCGACTGCCAAATCAACTCGTACCCCCAAAAGAACAACTCTGGCTTCTGCTACACTTGGCTCACAACGACCCGTAGAGCCTTGCCGCTAGAGTTCACCCTTCTGATTGTTGGCAAACCACACCCAAGCCAATACCACCGTCCAACCCCACACTAGCATCAACAAAAACTGAAACTACATCTGGTGGAATTTCCACAGGTGGCAGCTCATTTACAAAAGACTATCCAGGATGGAGCCATCCCGGGACTACCATGGACTCATCACCAGGAGCCATCCCCGAACTATCCCGAAACTCTACCGGAGCCATCTCAAAACCTTCAAATGCTAAACCATACCGGACCAGTGCTGACATCCTAATCACACCAAATCGTTCAGCCACATCATAGCCTCCGACCATAATAAACCTATCCAACACCAAACTACCAAACAACGCCAATACCCACCGAATCACATAAAAAAATCCACCAGTTACACCAAAGCTACCTCCCATATTGGAGCCATCCAACCATATCGGAGTCACCCGATCCCATCAAAACCCCAAACTTATACAGTCAAGGGCGACACCAAGAGAAGACTTCTGACTCTCCAATCCCTCGTAAAGGATCAAAAGGGCAATCAAAGAACATCCAATCCCGAATCAACGCACAACCAGAATCATCCTCAATTCAACCACTCAAAACAACAAGTTTCGTACAACTCAAATCAAAGTATTATAGACCCGTCTAAAGTTGTCAAGAGGTCTAGTTGAGGCTTGTCATAAGTCCTCGTACTTTCAATTGCATTATGGGCCCATCATAAGTCCTAGAGCCGGATGTCAAGAGGTCCGGTTGAGGCTCGTCATAAGTCCTCGTGCGCCCAAACCAATATAATGTTAGTATTATAGGCTCATCATAAGTCTTATTGCTAGATGTCAAGAGGTGTAGTTGAGGCTCGTCATAAGTCCTCGTACTTTCAATTGCATTCTAGGCCCATCATAAGTCCTAGAGCCGGATGTCAAGAGGTCTGGTTGAGTCTCGTCATAAGTCCTCGTGCGCCCAAATCAATCTATTGTCAGTATTATAGGCTCGTCGTAAGTCCTATAGTTAGATGTCAAGAGGTCAATTTGAGGCTAGTCATAAGTGTTGTACTTCCAATCGCATTCTAAGCTCGTCACAATTCTTGGAGCTGGATATCATAAGTCCTCGTGCATCCAATCATCATATCATAAACCCGCCATATACCTCCACACTCTCTTTCACCCGCAATTATATCCTGGTACATCACAAAACTGTGGTAAGAATTTTTGGCGCCCGTCAACCTTTATCCAATTCTACAAACTTTCCATTGTAGAATTGAATCAAGGGAGTCATCTATATACACAAAAAATTCTCACCCTCTTTATATTAAAACAAGGATAAAAATGAGTATGCTCCCCGATAGTAAAAAGTCATCCCCGTTTCAATCGAAGGAAATTTCTTTTCCTCGAATTTTCATCTCACCTCCCTTAGAGCATGAGCCCTCTTTATATTTTAATCTATTCTATTTTATCTAACTTTATTTATATACTTGTTCTATTTTATCCCTTTTTATACTATTTTGTTACTTTTATTTTTGGCTATTTCATTATTTTTTATTAGCATCTTTTATCATTATTATGTATGATGTTTTATTTTCACTTTTTATTGTTATCTTTATCCGTCCCTTTTTATTGTTATCTGACCATCTTCTTTGGGTATCTCCATTTTCTCCTTGGGATAAAAGTTCTCGTAGTCTGCTAATAGCATACCGAACAAAGCACGGAAAAAAAAAATAGCAGGCAACACGACGCTTGATTAGAACAAATCGTTTCGGCAAGCAAGGGTTTGATTAGGGCATCCAAAATGGTGTGGATTCCACCCATAATATTAAAAGAGAAAAAAGAAAATGATGAGGTGGAGGAGAGAGAATGTGAGAGGGGTTCTTAACTAAGACACCCTCTTTTTAGAGAACCTAGGTAAGTAAGAGAGAGATTGTGATAGGAGATAATAAAATAATATTTGTTGGTGGGTGGAATTCACTTTTACCATTGTGGATGCCCTTAGTACTCCACGGTAAAGAATAATAATGGGTGTTTAAACACTCAAGACAGTAAGGAAGGCCTACAACTGCATAATGAAACCCTAGATGGTAGAGGCAAGGTTAAAGATACACTATGATCAATAGATCTACCCCAATTATTTATTTTTAACTGGTTTCTTTCTTCGGTTAAGGTACACTACCTAATCGTCTTCCTCACGTGACTGGTTCCCGCCACCGCCAATTACCAACATCTTCGTCATCAGAATCAGACTTAGGCTTTGTTTGGCATGGCTGTTTTGACAGCATAAATGCAGCATATTTGACAGCAGGAATGCGCTGGCATAAATGCAGCATATTTGCTGGCAGCAATGTGCTAGCATAAATGCAGCTGTTTTGAAAACTGCTGTTTGGCAGTGCAGCATATATGCAGCATGTTTGGTTCAGTTAGTTATATGTGGTGCGTTTACCTTTTTTGTATTACAATTATAATTTATTATATTACACTACATAACTTTATTTTGTTAGTAAAAATAAATAAATAAATTCACAAACAATAAAATTTTTATTCTATTATTTAAGCAAAACTTGTAACTCCTAAACAATATATTTTTATTATCTAAATTTTATAATTCTTACAAATATAAAAACGTAAAAAAAGAGAAAAAGCGTTTCAAATTTTCTGATAATGTTATGTGAATTTATTTAGTGAAATTATAACTTTTAATAATATATAATATTTGTAACTTTGTATGTTGATAAATTTATATACATTCATATTTCTATATACTATTTTAATATTTTAATTTATATATCAACAAGTGTGTATATTTATTCGTTTTTTTAATTTTATTAATTTATGTGGTATTACAAATAATATATTATAGATTTGTATTATAAATGTGATTTTTTGTAAATTTGGCTAAAGATGTAGTACTATTTTTTACAAATTATTTAAAGCATTATTTAATTTGTAATAAATAAAGTAACTTGTAAAAAATTTCTTTTTTTTAAATCAATAGTCACAGTAATTGCATTATGAAGTGAGTAAAGAAACGGAAGTGAAAGCACAAAAACGAAAAAGTAGCATTTGTTGCGGGCATTTATGCTGACATTTATGCTGTTTTAGGCGAACAGCAAAAACAAATAAAGGAGTCCAAAATAGCATATGTTGTACATTTATGCTGTCAAAAAATGCACATAAAATGTGAGGCGAACGCATCCTTAATCTTATTCAAGCGGCGCAGACAAAGGAGGCAAATGGAAAAAAGACGCCTTAATTGTAGTGCACCAATAGAGGCAACTGTTATGCATCAGCTATATAATCAATGGAGGCAACCTAAAAGTCGCCTCCAATGATAACGTGGGCTGCCAAACACTAACAAACTATTAGAGGCAAAATTTCAGTCTTGCCTCCATTGATCGCACCAATAGAGGCCACAAAATATCTCGCCCCCATTGATCTAATAAACACAAGCATTCCTATGTCTTTGAATTCTGTATGGAGGCAAGTTTTGAGTTGCCACCATTGATCTTACACATGTTGCCTCCATTGATCTCACACAAGTTGCCTCCAATGATACACATTGTTGTAGTAATTTGTTCAGGAGCATTTTTAAAATTTTACAATAAACATGTTGGGAAAATGTCACTAGATATTTGGCTAATTCATGAAAGGCTACTAACAAATTTTACAAAATTCTAAAAAAATATTAAAAACTAATAAAAACAAAACATCTTAAAGAATATTAAAAAAATACAAAAACTAATTCTATTAAACACAATTTAGATTATTTTAAAATATAAAAAAAATTTAAAACAAAAATCTGGAAGATTTAAAAAATGAAAATAAAAAATTTAGAAAAAAACTATTAAATATCATAAAACATTATTAAAATAAAAAAATTCTTTGATTTTTTTAATTATTAGGTATCATAAAATAGAATACATACGTAATTTATATTCTATTAGATTGTATTTTTCTCTCTTTATTGTCATTTATAAATTACAATTACTAATTGTAGATTTAATAAATTTCTAAAAAAAATATTATATCATAAAGTTATCTCCAAGATGAAACAAAAGTTTTCAAAGAAATTTTAATACTTAGAACATTTAAAAATAATTTCTTTTGAAGAAATAGTTTAATTTGGTAGAATATAAATTACGTCTTTCAACTCTGTATTCTATTTTATGGTACTTAACAATTTAAAAAGTATTCTAAGAATTATTTTATTTTCCGAACTTTTAAAATTTGTATAAATATTTTATTTTTTGAGTTTTTTTATGTTTTAATTTAAAAAAAAACTTTCAATTTTATCAAAAAAATTTATGTTTTTTGAATTATTTCAAAAAAAAATTAGAATTTTGTATTTAGTATATATTTTTTAGAATGTCATAACTTTTTTTAGTGTTATTTCATGAATTAACCAAAAATATAGTGACACTTCACTGCAATTGCCCAAAATTTCTTTGGGAAAATTCACATTATGTCACTATAATGTTTTTATAATTCACGATATACCTCTTTTTTGAAAGTTGTCCCTCATATGTCATGAAAATATTTTGAAATTCACAAAATACCACGATTTGGTAACGGGCGTTAATTGTGCCCTAAGAAATGAACATATTGCCTCTGAGAATTTTCTTTTAATTTATTAATTTTTTAAAAAGTTAGTGATTTTGTAACAACTTTTTTTAATTTTTTCTAAAAGCTCATGATATGCCCCTGTTTAAAAAAAAATCCCAAAATACCCCTATTTTTACAAAAGAGGTCCACAATATTCACATGTTTTTATAAAAAGTTCACAATAAGTCCCTGTTTTTAGCAAAAAAGTGCACAAGGTACCCCTATTTTCTTTTTAAACTGTTGTAACAACTATTTTTCTTTTCAATCGGAAAGTCATACTACAACTGTTGGGCTTGTGGTTTCTTTCAATGGTAGGAACTGGTGATGAAGGATCGATACAACCTTCATCTTAAAGTAAGACACACTTTCAAAGAAACAAGCCCATCATTTGTAGTATGTTCTACCAACTGAAATGTTCTTGTGTGAGAAAGTGAAATTGACTGGAGCTCTACAATTGCATCGTATTGTTTGAAATTTTTTGTTGATAACTAGAAGATGTTTATATAGACAAAACAAAGTTGTTGGAGTCAAACTAACTGTTTGAACAGAAAAATAGATGTTACAACAGCTTACAAGGAAAACAAGGATGTTTTGTAAAAATAGGGACGTATTGTGAACTTTTTGTAAACACAGGGGCATATTGTCAACTCTTTTGTAAAAACAGGAGCATTTTGTGAACATTTTGTAAAAATAGGGTATATTGTGAAATTTAAACAAAAATTCAAAAAAAATAGTCGTCATAGAAACCACTAACTAAAAAAATAAAACAATAAAAAATAAAATTGTCAGGGGCAGTATGGTCATTTTCTAGGGCACAGGTAACGTTTGTCACCAAATCGTGACATTTTGTGAATTTCAAAATACTTTCATGACATATGAGGGATAAGTTCCAAAAAGGGGGTATATCACAAATGATCAAACATTTTAGTGGCATATTGTGAATTTTCCCTATATTTTTTCAAAATTTCATAAAACTCTTCTGAACAAAAAAATGGCATATTGTGAACTTGAAATATGACCTACAATGTCAGGGGATAAAATAGTCATTATTTAAGGTCATTCCACGAATTAGGGACATTTTGTGAATTTTGAAACTTTTAGGGTATTTTATGACTGTTTTGAAAATGGGTATGTTATAAATTATAAAAGTCTTTAGGGATATATTTTAATTAAAAACTTAGCGCATAACTCACACGTATTGTTAGCCAGGACATTCATAGATAGACGCTACAACACTACTAGGACATAAAATACTTTTCATATAAAAGATCATTCTCAATACACATAAGTAAATGACGGTTTTCTCTAAGTTGAAGTTGATGAATACTTAATGGGCTAATTAGTGCTTTATTTGTACACAACGAAATACAATCTAACCTCAAATGTATACAAGCCACAAAGACAGGAACAGCTAAATAAGATGTTTGGACAGATGTGTCTCAGGGTTATATATGAACGTCCTACAAATTTCTCTTTTGTTTATCAAATGACATCTTAGTCTCAACCTTCAAAAATTACAAAATCAAGCATATCTCAAGAGAATATACTTCGTGGGTCTCATTCTCATTATAATAACTAATTCACATAATCCCTTTGTTTGATTCACAGTAGTATATATCTATATTTTTGTTGAGATGTTTAGAAGTCCAGATGAATAATGGGCTAGTTTTGGTCCAATCTAAAGTAACAATTCTCTTTTATAGTTTTATGTTAGTACTAGTCCAGAATAATGTTTAGTACAACGCAGATTCGAAGACAGGGGCTGTCCGTACCACACTCTGTACGGTACATTTATGTGGCAGTAGCTAATTAGACTGTCTTTTTACTATATTAGCTTTAAATTATTTTATTATATTTTGACAATTTTTTTATATGTTTACGATAATACACTAAATTGATGATATGATTCATTAAAAATAGTGTTATGATTCATTATTATTGATATTATGATTCATTAACTAACAAATCGAGGTCACGTCGCACTATTGGCCTGCTGATGATATGATTCATTAAAATTAATATTATGATTCATTAACTAGCAAGTGGTAAATTAGATTACAAACTTCAGAAGTAACAATGGAGTATTATTGTTTTGTGATGTATCATTATTGTTAGGTTGTGTATTATTATTGTTTGCATGATGTATTTTTAGCCTTATTTGGAGAATCATATATTTTCTTGACATACAAGTATGATTTTTTTTTGTAGTTATGGTAGTGTTCAAATCCAGGACCTTTAGTTCCTATATACTACACCTCTACTGACCAAACCACAAGGGCTTGGTTTGACATACAAGTATGATGATACACTAAATTGGTGTGATTAATTAAAATTGATATTAGATTCATTAACTAACAAGTGGTGAATTATATAACAAACTTTGAAATTAATAATGGATCATTATTGTTTTATAATGTATTATTATTGTTTTGTGGTGTAATATTATTATTATGTATTTTAAGACATACCAATTTCAAAACAAATAATGAATCATTATTGTTTTGTAGTGTATTATTATTGTTGTATGGTGTATTTTAAATTGTACTACCTCCGTCCCGTCATAAGTGTCCTGTTGTTTTTTGACACGTTTTTCCACTTCAATATTACACATATAAGATAAGATATTTTTAAAAATTAAGTTGTATAATATATAGTTTTTCACATAAGGATTCCATTGTAAAACATA
Organism: Limonium bicolor; assembly: GCA_023374045.1. NCBI lineage: Eukaryota > Viridiplantae > Streptophyta > Magnoliopsida > Caryophyllales > Plumbaginaceae > Limonium > Limonium bicolor. The sequence goes on along the minus strand of CM041776.1, from coordinate 303,219,429 downwards.
GATTTATAAAAATATATTATCGTACAGGTTAAATATTGAAGTCAAACGACACATCCAAATAGTAAATTGGACACTTTGACCGGGACAAAGGGAGTATATGGTAAACAAGTATGATATGTACATATATATGTAAATAATACAAAATTTTAAACTTGTCAAAATATATTCATGTCTGGTCTTGTTTTGAAGAACTTAAATTTAATGGTATAATTTTTTTTAAATTTTGAACTTATATTTTAAAAGTTACAACCAATTAAAGTTAATGTAATAAAAAACAGTCCATTCGACGGCTAACTAGACTACCAAGTGGATTGGGCTACACCAAGCATTATGTGGCTTGCTTGCAGCATCGATGCTAACAAAGGTTATTCTATCTTTCATACACACACACATATAAAACTAAGCTATATATATAATTACAGTGTAACCTACACAACAATATTTTACACACATCCAAATATCTCTTTTAGGCCTATTTTTACTGAAGTTGACAATAACTAGAAGTCAAAGTTCCTTAAATCTATTTTTTTAGGTGTTATGCAGCGAAGCCGATGGGGGCAGGAAGGAACTATTCCAACTGGGACCGACATTTACACCAAAAAGGGTCGTACTATATGATAATATTAGTTTTTTTATAATTTGGGTTTATCGCCATTTTATTAAGTAAGAAACAAAAGTGGACCGGTATAACGAGCCTTATTAAAACCTTCTTAAATAAAATCCGATGGGAAAAAACATTGAGGGGGAAAAAGAGTACCCACCATGTCCAAGTAGAATCCTAAACACCAATCTAGGGGAAAAACAAGTAACAACGAGAAAGACATAATGTTTTGTAAGAACGAGAGTTCCACAACTCTTCATTCAGGTTACACTACTATACATAGTCCTGTAGGGAGACCGATTTGATGAAGGCACCACATGCTAACGGTAGGTCCTTCCACCATACCTTTGTCCACCTCCAGACTCCTAGTTTTATCTGTAGGCCAAGTCGTGACACATTAAGAGCTTCACTTTGAAAGACTGCGTCGTTCCGGTGCATCCAAATAAAGTACACATCATAACATAGAGTAGACCGCCAAATCCTTTTCCCTTTAGTTGTAAGGGGAGGATCAAACCAATCTTGATAGATGTAAATCACCGAATCTTTGAATTCATACCGTATATCCACCACCACAATAGGAGCTCCCATACTTTACTTATTTTCGTGCATAAAAACAGTACATGTTCGATTGTTTCTATTGCTCTACTACACCATGGACACCAGCATTGTGCAAGGGGAACAAGGTTTCTTTCAAACAGAAAGTCACATGTAATGAGCCTTTTCATCAGGGTGAACCACAACGTATATTCCACTCGAGAAAGACATAATGTTTTGTAAGAACGAGAGTTCCTCAACTCTTCATTCAGGTTACACTATTATACATAGTCCTTTAGGGAGACCGATTCGATGAAGACACCACATGCTAACGGTAGGTGCTTCCACCACACCTTTGTCCACCTCCAGACTCCTAGTTTTATCTGTAGGACAAGTCGTGACACATTAAGAGTTTCACTTTGAAAGACTGCGTCGTTCCGGTGCATCCAAATAAAGTACACATCATAACATAGAGTAGACCGCCAAATCCTTTTGCCTTTAGTTGTAAGGGGAGGATCAAACCAATCTTGATAGATGTCAATCACCGAATCTTTGAATTCATACCGTATATTCCACCACCGTAATAGGAACTCCCATACTTTACTTATTTTCGTGCATAAAAACAGTACGTGTTCGATTGTTTCTATTGCTCTATTACACCATGGACACCAGCATTGTGCAAGGGGAACAAAGTTTCTTTCAAACAGAAAGTCACGTGTAATGAGCCTTTTCATCAGGGTGAACCACAACATATATTCCACTCGAGGTTCACAAAGCCCTTTCCATATTAGATGCACATTCGGTACTTCATGTGGTTGTAGTCCATCTCTATTCGATGCATTTAACAGACAACAAATATCTTTAGAAATCGAGTTCTTACATCCAGGGTTCCAAGCACATACGTCACTTTGCAGCTGTGAAACAGGAAGGGTCAGAGCGGTAGTCATCTGAAGCACGAGTTCTTCCTCAAAAATGAATAGTCATCTGCGCCAACGGAACCTCCATGTCCAGACTCCATTACGCCATTCACCCTGCTCAGCAACTGTGTAATCCCTGTTGGAAGTGAGCTGGAATAGTCGAGGGAATGTGTCTTTTAAACTCCCCACTTGGCTTCACCTGTCATGCAGGGTGTCTTGTAACGCTGTACATTCTGACGTGGCCTTCACAATCGAGTACCAGATATCCGGGTGGCAGCCAGAGTCCACGTCAATCATACCGTATGCAAACCCTAAGGTTAGTTACTATCTGTTGTAAGTAGAACTAGCAAAAACTAAAATGTTAATTGTTTTTGTCTTTGTTACATGATGTTGTATATTATTACTAGATTCACAAAAATGCATCTCATGGAGGGACGGAGTTCTAAATTTGACTCTTCCAATGAGTTCGTCAAGGCTCTTAATGACCAAAAATGTATAAGAAGAGGCTCGACTCCTAGCTTCCGCAAGTACAAAAAGGGAACCGAGTGAGGCAATAAGATAATTACTTCAGCTGTTTCACTGATAATATATCAGTAAACTTTTTAGTGTATTTATCTCATATCATGAAGTCGATCATCAGATTTTTTCTTATTTTTAATATTAATTATCTTGTTACTCGATTAGCAGGTTGGTTTAATGCATCATTCTGTGTTGCTAGACCATTAATACTAACACTACAACCGATACAATTCTAATGGGTGTTTGTTTTGGGCAGGAAATGAAAATAAATAATCAGTACCATCGGTCACTAGTCCAGAGGTTATTAGCTCTTCTTTTCTTTTGATCCAAACAAGGCCCAAGGCCTCATTAACTTTCAAACCACACTCCCCTCCTCCTTCGTGATGTCTCCAATGTTAAGGGGGCCGAAAACGATTAGATCTGAAAATACCTGAAGGCTGAAAGGGTGGTATACGCCAATTTGAAGCCAAAAATGAGAGAAAGAGCTATCTATATGTGTGAACCAAAAAATATCGGTATTGGCTTGTTTGTCTCGCTCTATTTTTCTTTTCGATTTCAATGATCAACCCTTACTCTTCCTTTCACTCCCTTCTTTCGTTCCATGTAGATAAACCTCCAAACTCATCACTGGATCTGGCCAAGGAAATTAGAGCTGAAAATGGGGAATAAAAACCCTAGCCAGTCTTAAGCTCTTCTTGTTGTGAAGGACCGAATTAGGAGAGGTAAAATCCACTCTTAGAAACCCTAACCAAGTTCTAATCTTGGGTTAAGCATCTTAACTAAACTTTTAATTTATGTGTTTAATTTGGCGTAAATTTCCTGTGAATCTGCTAAGATTCAGCTTCTGTATTTCAACCCCAGCTTGCGTTCTTCAATCTGGAATTCTGTAAAACAAAAGAAAAAAGAAAACAAAAAAGGGGTTAAGAAAAATAACTCTAGAATGCCTGTGAAAAGAAACCCTAATTTGGTATGGATGCATAAAATAAAAATTTCTTGAAATTTGAGATGTGTTAATATTTGGTTAATGAAATCTTAATTCTGAAAATTATCCAAATTCCAAAAAAGAGACACTCATTGAGAATTTGATTCCCGTAAAATAGGAGTTGCTATTCCAAATGTGTTCTAGCGAGAATAGACTATTTTTGCACCAACTTTATAGGAACTACAATTCTCTCTCCTTCAATTACTTAATTTACTTTAATTCATTTTTTTCATCTTATACTATATACATGGGTTCTTTGTTGACAAACCATATTATGATTCAAAAGTTTCCACATTAAAAATATACATGAACAACTTTTTTTTTATTATACAGTTCTAATTTGTTTTTATAACTTTATAACTTGTGTGCACATAATAACTTAGCATTTAGTATTTTTATATGATTCATATAATTTATGATTAATAAATTTAGTTATTCTCTATTCTAATTTTTATTCCAAGAATTATATTTTCTAGCCAAACAAAAGAATAGGAGGGTAATATGGTCAATGTATTTTATAATCTGGGTGGATTACAGGAATATAATTTTCAACCAAACAAAAACATAGCTAATTCCAAGAATTTTAATATTTACTACCAAGGGAATGTTTAATTCCAAGAATTCTATTCTAAGAACTAAATTCTTAGAATTAGAATTTACATTCCAATAACCAAATGACCCCTAAGGTCTCAGTTTTATGCGTACGAATTCGAAGGGATTGTTAGTGGGTTTGAGAATATAATTTGTGGTGGTTGTGATTGAAACTCTAAACCGAAGCAAACTAAGGTGATTAACCCTGGGTTAATTATATGTTAAACTGAAAAACTAGGCGATAAATAGACGTGGGAGGTTAATAAAAAAAACTTGGAAAAAGTCATAATATGCTCTTAAAAATTTTTGTAATTGATAATTTACTCCCTTTAATTTATAATTCAATTCTAATTTCTTGAAGTCACAGCTTTTATTAAGTTGATAGTTAAATGGGCAAAACACAAAATAGTGCAGTAAATGGGTTTGAAAATCTATGGAAGGTGATCAAGTGGGACTGACATATTTATACTCATAAGACGGCAAGAATAAGCACTCTCAGGATCTGGATAATTCCCCACGGTTTATTTATAGAGGGCATTTGTTTTGGGGTAATTAGAAAAGATGTTGTTTGTTTTGTCAGTTTTTTCCGGTCAATAATCACCGGTCATCGGTCAATAGTCATATTTTACCGGTTAAAGTGTACTGGGGAATTCCATTTCCCTAGTAGGGGGTGAGAATCAAAATAGAGGGTTTTGGAATAATCTCATTCTCTTTCTCTTTCCTGAAAATAGGAAAAACTGGCTAAACAAATAGTAGGCTTCCTAATTACCCCAAAACAAACGCTCCCACAACCCTCTATCTTGATTCCCCACCCCCTACTAAGGAATTTGATTGCCTTTCTTTGGTACACTTTGACTGGCGATATATGACCATTGACCGACAATTAATGACCGTTGACCGGCAGCTGTTGACCAGCGGCCATTGACCGGTTATTTATTTCATTTCTCCCTGCCCAAACAAATAACCAAGAAAATCAAAGAGAACTTTTGTTTTTATTCCTTTCTATTCTCTTTCTTGATTTCATTCCATTTCCCTGGTTGAAACAAACACCCTAAGAAGGACACCCTTTGTTTTCGTTGCGAATCTTCTATGTGAGAGTTTGTACTAGATGTGAACCCATTGTTGTATATAATGTCTATTTTATGTTGCAAACCTTTACACCGAATCATAGACCCTAGCACTACTTTTATAGCTTCTGTTTCTTATTCATCTTGGGGTTACTATTGCATCCAATCCCTAGTTACCTCATCAACACTCTTGCTGCTCATCAGAACCAATACCCCCTCTAATTTGCCATTTTAAGGGTTTCTTTGCTTCCATGCAATCTTATCAATATCAGGGGTCACTCTAGCGTAAATAGAAAGCAAGATAAGCTGGTGGTACAAATTGTGGGATCTAGTCTCTAAATTATCACCATCCATTCTGATGGAAATTTAGCTTTAAAGGAAGCTTATGTTTGAGCATGGCATAAACCAACTTTTTAAGGAGGAGAAGAATCTTCATCTCCATGGGAACAACCCCTCAGTATGCATCTCCTCGAGCTTGTGCTTTTTTTTTATATAATTACGGTAGTGGGTAGGTTTCGAACCCAGGACCTTTGGTTTTAGAATATCACTTATTTACCGACCAAGCTTGAGGGGGCTTATCTCACGCTTTCTGGAATTTGTCTATCCTGGGCTCAAGCGAGGGTATAATGTACTTCCTCTTTTGCTAGAGGTGAATTGCACCATTTGCAATTACCGTAGATTAATTCTTACTCCCTCTTAACACCAACCGTAGGGAAAATTCTCACGTAATGGTGTACATTTCTCCCTAAGGCTCGGAGTAAACTCCGAGCATTTTCCAAGGCAAGCGGGATCATCATCTCAATTAAGAGACATTTATTCATATGCAACACTAAAACTGCAACTTGGTGGTAATTGTACGATTCGGGTAAATGACAGGAAGCTAATAATATCACCATAGACGTTTTTATCATGTCTTAGTACAAGCTTTGACTCAGTTTGTTGACCTCGAAACTAAGTAATCCCGCATCCAGTCCTCATAGACCAACCACACACCACCGCATACTTTATAGCTTAAAATGCTTAATTGCAGTGTGGACGTCTTTATCGCCTCTTCCGCTGCAATTCAGCACAAGTTTAGTCCCATCTGGAAGAGTTGGACATAGTGTCTCCAAATACGCTAGAGCATGAGATGTCTCTAGTGCAGGAATTATCCCCTCCAGCTTTGACAATCTCTCGAATGCTGAATATGGATAAGAAATGAAAAAAGAGCAAGATGAGTCGGACTTGATTTTATTTGTATTCACACGAACGGCTCCTCTAAACGCCTACAAGAATAACAAAAAAGAATTGGACAACCACTTTTCACATTAGAGCGCCCAACTGACCTTCCAATGCCTCTTCATCTGTTACACTATAGTACTCCGCACGCCCTACATCCTTCAGAAAGCTATGCTCCGGTCCAACTCCAGGATAATTCAGCCTATTTCAAAACACACAAATTTCAACGTTAATCACTGTCTAATCCAAACCCAGCAGCCTCGACACCAATGATTCGCACATCCTTGTCATCCACAAACTCGTGGAATAGACCCATGGCATTTGACCCGCCTCCAACACAAGCCACCAACACATCTGGCTTCCCACCCCATTTCTCAAGAGCTTGTTTCCTTGTCTCTTTGCCAATTACAGCATGGAAATCCCTCACCATCATTGGGTATGGGTGAGGTCCTGCCACTGACCCTAATATGTAATGGGTTGTCTCCACATTTGTTACCCTGTCTTGGATGGCTTCCGATGTTGCATCTGTCAGTGTGGCAGTGCCAGAATGGACTGGCCGAACCTGTGTATATTCAGATAAGATAAAAGATCTATCATCCCTCAAAAGTGCTAAAATTTCCCATCTGTTAAAGATCAAACTACGACTACATCCAAGACGCAAACAACCCAAACCAAAATGAAAATCAAAGAAATACTTATACAAACCAAGAATTCAAAAGCAGATACCGAAACAGAAAAAGCACCATTATGTAGCATATCCAGACCAGGAATTGAAAAGCTGATACAGAAATACAAAAAGAACGACTGTGAATATCAAAGGGCATATCCATACATGCAAGGATTGCAAAGAGGGTACAGAAAGAGAAAAAAAAAGAAGAAGCATGATTGTAGCTAACAAAGGGCAAAAGAAGATTCTACCTCTGCACCAAGAAGCCGCATTCTGAATACATTCAGTGCTTGTCTCTCCATGTCTTGAGCACCCATATAGATGATACACTCCAATCCAAAGCGTGCACACACTGTTGCAGTGGCCACTCCATGCTGACCTGCACCGGTTTCAGCTATGATTCGAGACTTTCCTAGTTTTTTAGCAAGTAAAGCTTGAGCAACGGCATTGTTGATCTTGTGAGCTCCAGTGTGGTTTAGATCTTCCCGCTTCAGGTAAATAAGAGGCCCTTCTCCATTAGGCCGTCTGTAGTGCTCCGTTAGCCTCTCAGCAAAGTATAGTGGACTTTCTCTACCAACGTAATCCTTCAGGATGCCGCTCAGTTCCGTCTACAATATCAAAGAGTGATAGCGTGTAAAGCTATACCGAAGCAACAAATGTGTCTTCATGAGACTAAAGCAAACAAAGTTGAAAGCTTCCCATTTAAGGAATAAACTTGTAATGATCAAGCCAATTGGAAAGACGGATGAGATGTTTAGAGCAAGGGCGGACCCAATATAGAATTCATAATAAAACTAAAATTTATTTATATGCTATAACTAATCCTATTTAGTTAGGGTATGAGTTGAGTCAAATATGTTAATGCAGTTTGTTTATTTCTTTACAAAATATCATCTAATATATATTTTTGTAAGATAAATTGAGTTCAAGGCTAACAAATGACCATAATAATATTTATATTTCACTTTGTAAATCACTCTTCATTGTATTTTATATTTTGCTTTTAAGTTTCTAGTTTTGTTTTAGTCCTTATATATTTTAATTGTATCTTTCTTTCCTCATCTAATATTGTCTATTTTCTTTAATCTTGATTTATTATGTACTCCCACCTTTACACCTTTTTACCTCTAAGAACAACAAAGGTCATAAAGTTAATTAATTAGGATGCGTTCACTTCAGGGTAATCAGCAGAGGGAAACGGATTCATTGCCTTTGTGACTGTTTGTTTTGTGTTTTTAGTGATTCCGTTTCCCCCATTTCAAGTTTTGAAAACCCCCATATCCCCCTTTAGCGATTCCCCCTAAAATTCTAAGGAAAAGTATTCTCTTTCATCCTTCCTACTTCTATCATCATCTTTTAACATAAATAAATATTAATATATATATATATATGGTATATAATTAATATAAATACTAAAATAATATATATATATATATTATACAAATAATTAATATATGTAATAATTTATAATAAATATTAATATATAATTTATGATAATATTATTTATATTTGAAAAATGAACAAATACTATATGTAATATATATAAATATTATTTATTTTTTAACTACAATAAAATTCTGAAATAGTAATATATATTATTAATAAATTTAAATAAATATTAATATATATAATCATTTATACATATTATTTATAATTTAAATAAATATGAACAAATATGATATATAATATATATTAATATTAATAAATTATATTTATAATTTAAATGCTATAAAGACAAAAAAAATATTTAAAAATATTTTTTATATAATATATGAAAATATTATCTATGTTATTTACAATTCAATTAAATGTTTTCAAAAACTATAAAATTAAAAATATTAATATATAGTTTATATTTTATAAATTTTTATGTATTTTATTTAAAATTTAAATAAATATTCTTATAATATATATTAATAAAATTATTTATAACTTAAATACTATAAAATTAAAAAATTAATATTATATTATATATAGACAAGTTTCAAAAAATGTTATAATATATATAAATATTAATATGTATTGTATATATAATCTATATAAATATTAATATATATAACTTATAATTTGAAAACTATTAATATATGCTATATAATTTATATAAATATTAATATATGTTACATGCAAATTAGACAAATATTGATATATATATTATTCATAATATAATTAAGTATTAACACTTCTTTGTTTGGAAACAAACAACAACAAAGACAATCATTGAGAATTATATTCTGTTTCCGTGTTAAAATCAAACAAACTTCTTAATTTTGGGAATCTCTTTTCTTTCCTTTCCATTCCCTTTCCTGATTCCATTCCGTATTCTCGCCTCGAACGCACCCTTAATTTGTTGGTTAACATTTGCTACTTGTCAACGAGAATATATTCTTTTAGTTTGTCCATTAATGTGAATGATGCTTTACTAATTAAGAATAATATGTTTGTTTACTGTTTTTAATAATATAATTAAAATTTATTTAACTGTAGACCTTATACTACTAATATCTATTGTCAATATGATCACAACTTTAATACTATAACATTATATAAAAGCTTATTGTTAACTTCAAAAATATGAATTTATAAGTTTAACACACCTAATTTAAAATTCTGGGTCCGTCACTGGTTTAGAGTGACAATTTTTTGACCGCAATTACTTGGCTACACCTAACTGTCAAAGAAGGCTACATCCAGGGCGTTCCGTGTGTGTGTTTTTTTTTTGCGTGTCGGTTTTTCGTTTTTCTTTTTTTTCTTCTCTTCATACGTGTTACGATTTGTTTTTTTTATTATAAAAACTTTAAATTGTTGTAAAGAAAAAAATGAATAAAAAATCTGAAAAAAAAAGATAGGGATAGACACCGGGGACGGCTTAAAAAAAAAGAAAAAAAGTTGAGCGCGTGCTGGGATGTAGCCATCCAGCCAAGCCCATTATTGACAGAAGAGGAACCCCTCCATATAAGGAATGAAACAAATTATTCCCTAAAGAAGACAAGTGAAAAGACCGCCAAACACTAAAAGCAACTTTGGTACCACTAGTAACATCTTATCACCGTAATCGAGAGTCAACACTATCCCACCGTTCAATCAGCTTCATCCTAATCTACCCAATTTTCGCAGCACCTGAGTGCAACTCAATCATCTACTTTTCCAAATTTAAAAAATAGAGTTTGGAAACAATCATCAAAAATGGAATTAGGGAAAACACGAACAAAATCAAATGTGATAATATCCCGATAAAATTAATGGAACTGGGGTTTGGAAAGGACGGAATGAGGGTGGTTTAAATGAAAACCCGAACCTGAAATGCCTCATCTTTAGCGAGTGAATGGAAAGCTGCTACGAGCTCGGTAAGAGCATCCATCAGGGTTTCCGGGACATACTTCCCGCCGAACTTACCGAAACGCCCAAACGAATCGGGCCGCAGATGAAGAGTAGATGCCAAGTCGGCATTGACGGGATTGCCCTCGTGGGTCTTCAACGCCGACCCGTCACTTGTCATCAAGCCACAGGAGACGGAGAGGCGGGGAAAACCAGTGGGATTCGAAGAGACTCTAACGAGGGATTTGGACAAGAAGGGAGGAAATTTGAAGGCAATATTGCTTTGATGTGTTCGGGACACGGACGATGAGGCGATGAGACGGGCACTCAAAGAGCTAGAAGTGATGGCCATAGCAAAGGGGGAGATTGCAACGTTAAAGAAATGGAGTCTTCGTTCGACGGCTAAAGAGAAGTGGGAGATTCAGTGGCAGGATATTTGGTATTTCCGGATTTGAAAGTGAGGAGGAACTTTGAATTTGAGGAGGTGCATGGCGTGGAGTATATATAGCAATTGGCAACGTGAACAACATCGCGTCGATCATGTTAGTAAAAATAAGGCAATTTTTGAATTTGGAGCTGACATCATTATGTCTTTTTCTATTTTTGTATTTTTATGAAATTTTAAAATGTTCTATTTTATTAGATAATTTCAAATAACATATATTTTATACCTTTATTCATTATAATTCGAGCTCTTCAAAATAACACCCAATATAAATATGTTTTGATAAATTTAATATTTTATATTTTTTGTATGTCATATGTTTTAACTTTTAAGATTCATTCTGAATCTTAAGTTTAAGAAAAGTGAATCAAAGATTATTAAAAAGTGGGTCAGAGACCGTTAAACCCTAAACTCTGCACTACAAACCCTATAAATGTCTTCCACGTTTTTAGTTTTCACATGGTGGTTTTTAGGGTGTTTGAGGGTAGGGTAATCCTTTTAATATTAGTTATACACTTTATATTATCGTTACTACCCTAAACTCTAAAAATGTCTTAGACGTTTTTAGCTTTCGTATGCTGGTTTTTAGGGTGTTTAGGGGGGGTTAGGGTAATTTTTTTACATTAGTTCTACACTTTATATTGTTGTCACTGACTCGACAGTTTTTTAGGGTTTAAGCTGTTAGACCCTAAACCTGCACTACGAACCCTAAAAATATCGCTTTTTTTTAGCTTTCCTAGGGTGGTTTTTAGGGTGTTTGGGGGTGGTGGTAGGGCAATCTTTTTGGCATTAGTTCTACACTTTATATTGTCGTCACTATGGTTGTCAATCATGACACGAACCTGAAATCCGACCCAAAACCGACACGCTAAAACACGGGTTTGGGTTACAATTTTCAACCCGAAAACATTTTAGGTCGGGTTCGGGTTCGGGTTGGGTTGTCAAAAAACTGGGTCGGTTTTGGGTTTGAGTTGCCGACCTGATTTTAACCCGCAACCCAAAAACATTTTTAAAAAATAAAATGTATATTCTTATAGTTATGCGACATAAACCAAAATATATCAATCATGTAACCATTTATGTTTGATGGTTTTATATGTTATGTTATATTGTCTTGGTGATTTTGTATAGAATTTATATTGATAGTACAATATTTTTAATTTTGGGTTGATTTCAGGTCGATTTCGGGTTGACTTTAGGTTGATTTCGGGTCAATTTCAGGTTGATTTTGGGTGTTAGGTCGGTTTCGGGTTGATTTTGGGTCATCAGGTCGGTTTCGGGTTGACATAACATAACCCGTTTTGGGTTCGGGTTGGTTTCGGGTTGAGATGAAACATGAGCAGGTCGGGTTCGGGTTGAAATCTAACCCAAAATTGACAACCCTAGTCGTCACTGACTCGACTGTTTTTTAGGGTTTAGAGTTTATGACTTCGATAATTTTAGCTTTCCTAGAGTGATTTTTAGGTTGTGTGGTGTAGGGTAATCTTTTTTGAAATTGTTCCATACTTTTATATTGTCGTCACTCACTCAACAGTTTTTTATAAGGTTTGTGGTTAAGAGTTTATTGAAAAGTGAATATTTTGTTTAAAAAAAGTGAATCAAATGTTTAAGTAAAGTGAATCTTTTATTTAAGAAAAATGAATCTTATGTTTAATAAAAATGAATCACATCACAAACTTATCTGAGAACAATATGAATCCTACATTTAAGAAAAGTGAATGTGTTGTTTAAACAGAATGAATCAAATATTTAACAAAAGTGAATCTTACCACAAATTTATACGAGAACAATATGAACCTTTATTTATTTAAAAGTGAGTACTTCGTTGAAAAAAAGTTAATCAAATGTTCAAGAAAAGTGAATCTTATATTTAAGAAAAGTGAACCTTCACTTTAAATAATGTGAATTCTTTGTTTTTCTAAAATTGAATTTTAATTTTAAGAAAAGTAAATCTTAAAGAAGACTCATTTTGTTAATAAATAAGGTTCATGTTATTATTAAGAAGATTCATTTTGTGAATAAGATCTACTTTAAAATACGTAATATATACTTATTCTAAATACATAAAATTTTAAGTTTATTAAAACATATCCATGATGTATCTTATTTTAAAGAGCATGAATTATGATGAACAATGGTATAATTTTTTTTAAATTTACACTTAAATTTTATAAGTTATAACATTTTTTTAAAAAATATTATTTATCCCTTCTCATCCACTTCCACAGACATTGAGAAAGGAAAAGATGCACATGCACGAAAGGCTATCACCTCCGTTCCATTGACGGACCGGGATTCTGAAAAACCTTTTACTAATCTAACTTTGCTAATGGAAGGATCCTATGATGATAGGATAGGTAGCACTAGCAGCAGCTCGTGTTTGTTTCTCTACTTAGGGCATCCATAACAAGAGTGAATTTCACTCTCAAATAATAATATTTATTCTTCCCCTCACAATCTCTCTCTTCTTTGCTAAGACACCCACTTTTTGGGGTTCTTAGTTAAGAAACTCTCACACAACTTCTCTCCTCCATGTCATATTTTATCTTTTTGTTTTATTAATTTAGAGTGGATTCCACACCATTGTGGATGCCCTTAGACTTCGTTCAATACTTGCGGCTGAAATTTTGGCCTGGTTAATCTCGCCTTAATCTGCTAGTTAAAAGTCCACCTTAATGTACTTCTGGATCCAGGCCGTTCGTTTTGAGGCTTTATGTTTTATACCGGTTCACAAGACTACATTACACTAATACCTTTAATAAGACCATTTTTCCGCGTATGCTCATCCGTGGCTCCGTCCACCTTTTTCTTCAGAGAGAATACACCATCCTCGCTACTTCGTTGAACCACCATTGCAGAGACGACTCACTCACCTGAAATGGGTGAAGAAAACAAATTAGTAGCATACAAGTTGAAAGGAATATCTGGCAAATTTTAGTCGACAGGATTACCTTTCGAATACGACAACACGCACCATCAGCTAGCATTGTTTGTGTTTTTAATATACGATTACCTGAGAATCCTTGCGACTGGTTGTTGGAATTGAATGAGGCAGGTAAGCGGTGACGTCTATGGCATTGTGTAATGGACAGTGAGAAGAGAGTAGTTGTAGCTTCTTCAATTTTGGGTGCAGACTACAATGGCGGCGTGGGTGGGAGTGTTCTTCAATGCTGGGCCGAGGAGTTTCGCGGGGTATTGAAACACAGAAACCAGAATGAAAAAGGAAGGGTATTCACGTAAAATGACAATCCTCACTTATCACCTTATTTTTCAAACGCAGGGTTTCCTACATCTATCATAAATGTCGTTGGAGCACAAAACGCAGCTGCATTTTGCCGGTTTGTTGCGTCCCACATTTATCATTAAGGCACATTAATGTCAATCTGGGGGATTAACGTTCCAAACGAATGCACCCTTAGTTACAAGGGCGGGCCCAATATAGAGTGTAGTGTGTCAATTGACACACATGCAATTCATAATAAAACTAAGAGTAAATTACTCAGAACCCCCTTGAGGATTTAGGATATTACAGTTAACTCCCTTGTGTTTATCATAATTACTGGTAGCCACATTGAGGTTAATGTATCTTTGACTACGAGCCCCCGAACTATAACTCTGTTATCAGGAAGTTAACTATGTGTTAACCTATCAGCTTAATCATATTAATAAAGTCATGCTGGACAAAAAAAACTACTTAATCTGCATTATTATTTTCCTAAAAATGTCAACCATTCCTTGAAAATGCATCTAAAGTGGGATGAGAAAGAGTTAGACGATATTGATTAAGCAGTTTTGTTGTCCAGTCTGGCATTATTAATGTGATTAAGCAGATAAGTCAACTCATAGTTAACTTTTTGATCACAGAGTTATAGTTCGGGGGCTCGTAGTCAAAGATACCTTAACCTTGAGGTGGTTACCAATAATTACGATAAATACGAGGGGGTTAACTGTAATATCCCAAATCTTCAAGGGGGTTCTGAGTAATTTACATTATTTATTTATATGCTATAACTAATCCTGTTTAGTTAGGTGGTTTGACACTCATGTGTTGATAAATATGAGTTGAGTCAAATATGTTAATGCAGTTTGTTTATTTTTTTACAAAATATCATCTAATATATATAGGTAAATTAAATTGAGTTCAAGGCTAAAAAATGACCATAAATAATTTCACTTTGTAAATCACTCTTCATTGTATTTATATTTTGCTTTTAAGTTTTTAGTTTTGTTTTAGTCCTTATATATTTTAATTGTATCTTTCTTTCCTCGTCTAATATTGTCTATTTTCTTTAATCTTGATTTATTATGCACTCCCACCTTTACACTTTTTACCTCTAAGAACAACAAAGGTCATAAAGTTAATTACTATTTGTTGGTTAACATTTGCTACTTGTCAACCTGAATATATTCTTTTAGTTTGTTCATTAATGTGAATGATGCTTTACTGATTAAGAATAATATGTTTGTTTACTGTTTTTAATAATATAATTAAAAATTATTTAACTGTAGACCTTATACTACTAGTATCTATTGTCAATATGATCACAAGTTTAATACTATAACATTATATAAAAGCTTATTGTTAACTTCAAAAATATGAATTTATAAGTTTGACACACCTAATCTAAAATTCTGGGTCCGTCACTGCTTAATTACTATTCTTTTTTCCTTTTAAGTGTCGGTGTCCAATTTTAAAAGGTTGATTGGATGAGACATCACACTTCTAGCTTATATAAAAAATGTGTCACGTCATCTTGTATCATCTTCTCCCTTTTTCTTTCCTTGATTTTCTTCTCCCCGTCCATAAATGCAAGTTTACTTAAATTCTATCTTTTGTTGTCTGGCTTGTTTCACTCACGCTAGCACATAATCACTTTCTTGAATCGTATTTTGGTATTAGAGCTCAGATCCTACTAATTGCAGTTCTTCTAGCAAAATCTTAAAATGACGGATGAGAGAAATGTGGGGGACAGAAACAACAACAAGAAAGATAAAAGAAGTTGAGGATGGAGGTGGATCTAATTCTAGCAGAAGTTCAATGATGGACTACAACTGTTCTTTTTTTTTTATTCGATCACTGTATTTTTTAAACGTTTTACAAAATTTCGGTTATTTCGGTTGAAACGGTTATCCGTGATAAAGTACGGTTCGGTTAACGGATATTAAAATTCAAACTTTGGTTATCTGTAATAACTGAACTTTTATAAAAATATTTTATAAATTTTATTTTTTTCTTAATCCAATAATATTATCTAATATTTTACGACTCACTCAATTAGATTTAAGTTTTGATTATTTGGGTTAATTAAGAAAGTTTGGTTTTTTCGGTTATTTTAGTAAGTTCGGTTATTTTGGTTATTTTAAAAAGTTTGGTTATTTCAGTTATTTCAGGAACTTCGGTTATCGGGCGGCTAACGGTTATTAGTGTAACATAAAAAACGGTTATTGGTTAAAACGGATATTAGTACTAAATTCGGTAACTGAACTTCGTACTTTATTTTAAACTTCGGTTAACGTATATTAGTTTTAACCATTTGCTCACCCCTACCCTCTACCTTCAGAGCAACCTGGTTTGTTACTTACTAGTGAGAGATTTGACGGAATCAATTTTGCGGCTTAGAAACAGAATATGATGATTGCTCTTTCTGTAAGGAATAAGTTAGTTTTTGTAGATGAACCTGTAGACACCAAAAATTATCACCCTATAAAGCAAATTCCGGAATAAGAAAATAAAATAAGAATGGTTGTCGTCTTTCTTTTTTCAAAACGTAATAATGTACTTACCAAAACGAAACCATCATTTTATGATAAAAATTCTTAAACCAAAGCATTTTAGAAAAACACAATCCTTCAAAAATGAATTTTCAATGACAATCTGGTTTTCAAACCTATCCTTTTTTTGTTTATTTACTTATTTTTACTATTTTTTTATTTTATTTGCATTTGTGTATGATTGTTTTATATTGGTCTTATTCTATGCTATTTTGTTACGTGTTTATCTTATCTTATTCTATGGTTATTCTACTTGCATTTTATTTCTTAGTATTTGCTTCTAATTTGTTTTTATCATTACTATTTTTACTCTTAGTTATATCATTTTATGTGTCTTTTACTATTATTATTTATATTTGTATATTTCATTTTGTTGCTTATTTGATTAAACTTCCTCTTATTTTATTTTCATTTTGTTACTTGTTTATTCTATATTATTTTCCACTATTCGTATATATCTAATTTAGTTTCCATTTTTATTATATTCACTTATGTTTTATCATACTAGTACTATTTCATTATTTCATGTACTTATTATTATGTTATTTAGTTTATTTTATGCTTTATCTTGTTTTTTGTATTTTTATTATCTACATTCTATTATTTCATGACTCTTGAGAAGAAAATATTTCTTTAGATAAAACTGTCTCGTCTTACTATACATTTACATTTAAAACACTTGTGCTTTTAAGGAATTATTCGGTTCAAAGTGGAGCTTTAGTATTATTTCTCTCATTTATATATCGAGTTTTGAGTTAACGTAGCTGGTTAATGTGTTTACTGAGGAGACAATAGGTTCTGGGTTTGAAACTTGGAAGGAGTTGGGGTGGTTTTTTGTTTTTTCACTTCAGCTCACAATAGAACTCTAGTTTTATTTCTCGCAATCATATACTGAATTCTGCCATAGTTTAATTAATTGTATGTATGGTGAGGAGGCAATTGCCCACGATTCAAATCTAGGTGTGAGTCACCGTCTGAATCCCAGTCAGCCAAACATGGCCATGGACTTGCCTTAACCAAACGCAGCCTTGGAAGATGATAAGGCAGGAAGATGTGTGTTTTTAAGCTCTGGGATGATAAGGCAGGAAGATGTGTGTATGCTACTTTGTAATATTCTCTGTTATTCTCCATTAAAGCCCAACATAAGAGGATCGTGTCTGCTTGTGGTGATAGTCCAAATTGTTCCTAACCCTTTTCCTTGTATCTTTCATTTATGTCTACCAATTAACTGGATTTCTCATGTTGTATGCTTCTTTTCCTTGTGTATCCTTTGCGGATATTATTAATTGTCTTCAATTCGGTATTTCCTCTCAACTCAGAGAAACACTTCTACTCCTTTAAGATAAATGCTCGGTTATAATTTAGAGTTGTGCTGTCTGGACGGTTAAACATGCATCTGTCATTTGCTATGTGGAGGTTCCAATACTAGTTGATGTTGAATTAATGCAGATATGTACTTTCTTTGTTTCTTCTGTTGGAACCGTTGACAAAAAAAAAGCAAAAAAGGGAGAATGAATAAACCTTAGTCTGGTAATTCTAGCTTTAAGTTTCATGATTCGGTTTAAGGGAAATAAAATGAATTAACAGCTTAGTCTAGATTATATTTTGACTAATGTTTAAGACGTAATGGATTTAGATCATGGCTTTGAGTTTTGTATAAAAGCACTTTTAATCCTGTTCTTTTTTCTGGCCACTTGAAGTTAAAGAAAACACATAAGTGAATCAACAACTTGACTAACAAGCCATTGTTTAGGAACTATATATTACCTAGGTCCACCTGAACTTGTATTTAAGATTTGAATTTCATGTTGATATGCTCATCTTCAGTTTTACTTTATACTATTTATCGGCATTATATGTTACATAGACTAGCTTGGCAATTGTTGGATCCAGCCCAATATAGAGGTCCAATAAATAGGAAGCCCTAGATAGTCCATAGGTTTCCCTACTTTAGAAAAGCTTTAGAATAAGATGTTTTCCATACATTTCATATCCTAGACATGCCCATGTGAGAAACATCTCTCAATCATCAAAATTTTCCAAATAATCCATAATTGTAGAATAAAATCTACAATCAATAACCCAACTTAAAATCATTTCAGAAAGTCAAATCCTGTTTTAAAATCAGTCAAAAACAAGCCCAAATCGTCCAAGCACTCAAGCCCAATCTGATGCATCCAGCCTGCCCAGTAGTCCAGCCCGTCCCAGTAGTTCAGCTCCCTTCTGTGGCCCAAACCTAGCCCAATTCCACCTTAAACATCAGCCCATCGCCACTTTCAAATCAGCCCAAGAATCAATCCAAATCAACCCAAGAATCAATCCAAATCAGTCCAAGAATCAATCCAATTTTAGCCAAAGAAATAATCAACCCAAGTCCATTTCAAAGATCATCCTTTTCCAATTCAATTAAGCCTTCAAAAATCAGAATCATCCTTTTTTAAAATTCAATTAAAATCCCAAAAATATCCTATTAAATTCAGTAAAAACTTCCAAAAATCCAAAAATATTTCAAAATTCCAAACAATTCTTTTTTCTTCATATCAAATCTCATCAAAATCTTCAAATTCAAAGAAACCATTTTGTGGGATTTTAAAGGAAAATCTCTTCCCAAATCACACAAAACTCTTCTCACACATGCAAAAAGTTCTTATCACATAACAAAAAGTTTTTTCTTAGAAACATTTCCCAAAATCATTTTGATTCAACTGAAAATTCCGAACGAATTCAAAAAGTTTTCTAACTCATTTTTCAAACTAAAAATAAAACTGTTTTTGAAGGGACTGAAAATTTCTAACCCCTTCAAAAACAAATTCTTCCTAAGTTAGACATCACTTGTCTCTCTTCCAAAATAATCCAAGGCGGGGCACTGGGTCGTAACATTTCCTGCCGCAGTCTGGATTTCTTTAGGCGGGGCATTAGGGTGACGAACTTCCCCTAACTGCAGCCTAGATTTTTACAAGGCGGGGTGCTAGGGATGTAACCGCCTTCTCAGTTGCACGCGGAATTTTCAAAATCGTCAAACTCTTTTCTACTCGATTTTGACGTTTTCGGTTTTTAATAATGTTTTAAAACCCGGGAGTTAGAGGCATTATTAGGGTTTGACCGAGATCATCTCACTCATGGTGTTTCTCTCTAAACCCTAATTTTTGACATAAATACGTTGCCCCATCTTTCGAGCCTCGGCACTTACCATTAATTAAGTGTCATGTTCGAGGGGGTACATGGGTGATCCTTTGGGATCATCCGCCCTTTTCAAAATAAAACGATTTTTTGTTTTAAAATCTTTATAAGAGAGACAATTTTGAATAATTGAATCCACCTTCTTTGTCAAAACCTCAAGCTTTCTAGAACTCCAACACTCTTCGAATCCTTCCTTTTCCTAATAACACTCAAGATCTCAATTATTCCACCACCTCAAGATCTCAATTGTCTCATAGACTTGAACGTCTCACAGACTTTAGCATCTCAAACCTAAAACTTCTCGAAACTCCGAACTCCTCTAAATCTCAAACATCTCAAAAACCCTCAAAACCCCAAAAGTCTCCAAAATCCCAAAGACCGTGAACTACGTAAGGTCTGATATCAACAGGAAGTTGAGTACGTAGGCAACCTGCTCAGGGTGCGACCCCATTCCAATAAAAAAAATCTGTTTCCAACTCTAAGGCGTTACTCATACCTCTCAAACACATTCAAATCTCTCCTGACTCATATAAAACCCTCAAATATCTTCAGGTCTTCTTCATTCACTCAATCCATAAACCTTTCCCCGGCTTTCCATTCTACATTCAGTCATCTCTTAATCCATCAATCCTTTTTATAGGCGCTAGTTAGGCAAGAAAAGCTCACCTCATCAACATCTTGATCTATCTCCTCTTTTAATCCTATGCTCGTGGCCCTAGAATGAATCTCTCTAAAAAGGTTATGAAATAAGGAAATCCCTACAAATGGAGACCGAGGTTTCCTCGGGCACCATCCGAAGTCGTGGTCGTTGCCGCTTCTAAGGGGTGTAACCCAATGCGAATCCGTAATAGAATCTCTGTAATGACCAGATAAGTCCTATCCATAGGCAACAATTTCAAAGTCAACCAACGGTTCTTAAAACCCTCCTTATCTTTCATTTCTAGTTAGTTTTAGTTCAAACTAGGTGGCAAATCTAGTCGATTCCGCCCTTAGGGCATAAGTCCGTGTGGAGCCCATTGAGAGTCACTAGTAGACAAAATATCAAAAACGACGGATAATAAGAGGCGAATCTATGCAAAACCGTCTTAAATTATCCCTCTGGCGCGTGCGCTTGAACTTTAAAACGGTTAGGGACTAACCGTCATTTAAGGGGTTGTTTTATTCCGCGTAATAGGTCTTAAACGACGGTTTTATACTAAGCGTCTTTTATTTTGACAATATAAAAGACGGTTATAAAGAAACCGTCTTTTAAAACACCGCACCCTTGACATTAAAAAAGACGGTTATTAAGAAACCGTCTTTTAAAACCCCACGCCTTTGGGAACCGTCTTTTATTCTATCTTTTAAACGACGGTTTTTCGTAACCGTCTCTTATTCTAGCTTTTAAACGACGGTTTTTCATAACCGTCTCTTAAAACCCTTAATTACTACGCCGCGAACCCTTACTCGAGCAAAACTTTCTGTCGTCCTCCCCAAACTACTCCATCGCACTCCCTGTCGATCACCATCGCCATCGTCCTTTTTGCCGCTTCTTCCGCCATTGTTGCCACCGCTCCAGTGCAACCGTCATCGCTGCTCATCCAATCGCCGTCCGCCTTCGTCGCCGGCCGTCCCACTCTTTCGCCCCCTCTCTTCCCGCACGCCATCATCGCCACCAGCGAACTCGCTGGTTCGTCCAGCCTAGGTTAATGTTGCCTCTCTCTTTCGCCCCCTCCTTGTGCGCGCCTGCAAGCTACTGAACGACGCCAGCACTACCGAAACCACGCCACCACTACCGACGCCAGCAGTGCTCACTAGCAGGTATGTGCCTTCCTTTTTGTTGATGCTATTTTGATCGGCAAACTCAGTTCAATAGTAAAGCCCGTTTTAAGACCAGCCTGAAGCGAAGTCTGTTAGTCTTGAACTAACAAACAGAGAAGAAGATAGAATATTTAACAAGATTTTATCTAGTTGTTAAAGATAAAATCTTGAACGATAGATTCTCACACGATTTCTTTATCTATATAAGTGGAAGTAAGTCTAGGGTTTGAGGGGTCCTTATTCAATAAGAGAAAACACGAGTGAGTGTAACTGTGAGAGTTTAGGGGAAATTCATTGTAAGTGTGTACAGAGGAAAACATAGAGAGTGAGATCTGAGAGGTAATTCACAAAGAGTTTAGTTGCTAGTTGTGTTGTAGGTAATTTGAGTTCAGAACTCAAATTACGTGTGAGTTATGTCAAGATAATGTTCTTGACGCGAGGGTTTGTATTCGTATTGAATACGTGATTGTGTAACCATTGTTATACGTGATTATAATAAAGGTTCTACCTTTATACTATTCTGGTCTTCCCTTCTTTCTTCTCGTTCGTCCTCAATTGTGAACTCAAATCATTGACACCTTATGAGTTACATACTCATCACCGACATCTAGGAATTAACAATTGGTATCAAGGCAAGGTAACCCTAGACGCAGAAGAAATTTCTTCAGGGTTGATCACGATGAATTCCTACTATGTTAAACCTCCAAAGCTGACAAAGTTCAACTACAGCAGTTGGTGCGAACAGATGGAGGATCAATTAATCTTTATTGATCTGCAGTTTTGGGACATAGTGACTGAAGGTGACCTGAAGCCGAAAATTAAGGAGGATGGCGTCACCAAAGAAAAACCAAGATCCAGTTGGAGTGAGAGCGATAATAAGTTGATGAGCAAGAACAGACAAGCTCGAAGGATTACCACGGCATACGCTGGATCAGACTCTGTCAAAAAGGCTAAAGGCAAATAGCTTAAGAGGCAGTTTGACAACTTTAAGATGTCAGAAGGAGAAACTATTTCAGAAACACTTGAAAGATTTGATAAGATACTGTGTGAGCTCAAGACTGTTGGAGTGGTTCTCGACAATACTGTTGTTAATGAAAGGTTTCTTGATAGTCTATGTAAAGATTGGCTAAACTTTACTACACTTCTGGAGTCCACAAAGGATTTATCCAAGTTATCTTTTGAAGAGCTGGGATCAGAACTAACGGTGTACGAAGGTATGATGAGTGGTGATATTGTTACTCAAACTAAGGATCTGGCCCTAAATGCACGTGAAACTACCACAATATCATAAGATGGGGATTGTGACGTAGATGAGGAAATTACTAAGATTATGAACATAATTTAGAGGCTGATTAGTAGACAACAAAGGTCAAACCAACAGTGTAAGTCAAAGAAGGGACAAAATACATGTTTTAAGTCTAACAAGCCTGGTCATGTTGTCAAGGATTGTCCTCTCCACCAGAAGGAAAATTCTCAGAAGAAGATTAAGAAACACACAAATACAACTGTAGTTGCATGGGGACAGGATATCTCAGATACAGACTCAGAACTCGGGGAGTACACGCAGATGTGTTTGACGATAGTTGCTTACAAACATGATGACATCAACACTGAGTATAACATAAAGGAGAAGGAAATCTGGAAGGATACTCGTGAAAAAGAAGAGATATTTATTAAGTTAACCTCTGCACTCTCTGAGATAAAATTCTTGAAGAATCAGTTTGATACTGAGTGTAACACCCCCGAATCACAACCAACAATTATATGACGCGCCTAACGTTAACAGGAGAAGTCTACGCAGCGGTTTCGAACTCTATTCGGGGGTCACAGACGCCAACCACCCACGTGGTTGGCAGACCACAATACCAACTCCAAGTTACGGTCTGAATGACTGGAATCTAAACCTTAACCAAGTCCAAGTACGAACAGGAATTACGAATCAAGTACCGAGAGTCTAATTCATAAGGTCTTACATAACCAACACAAACCGAAAACATACATCCAGGGTTTAATGTTGCATTGTCATAACCCTTACGTCAGAAAACGTACTACTTAAAAGTCTTGCCCAGCTGGGCTACCCCCATGGTAGCCTCTTGCCTACTCTCCGCCATTGTCCAGATCCTTACCTGTAAAAATAAAGGACTCAGCAAAACTATGCCGAGTATGAACGTGTGAAGCCCGTATGTTACCGGGCCACACGACTAATTGGTCGAATATTATTAAGTCAATTTACATGCTATCATAAAGCAGTAAAGCACACATCAGCACATCATGATATCATACACACTCATCGGTAGCATATCAATATCAGTAAGCAACCAAGCACAACTTGCAAGTAGCATAGCAATGTCAATAAGCAACCAAACACAACTTGCAAGTAGCATAACAATGTCAAACACGCAGTCAGCACAATAAGCTGCTAGTGTAGCAACAACCGTCAGGTAATTATAGGACGTGTGCGTAGGTACATTATACCGTCGATCCTCGCTATGGGATCATTCAAGAGATTGCGTATTGTTTCTTGTTCTCATTACATATGTTTTCCTTTCTTCTCTTGCACCGAGTCAGGGGATATAGATTAGATCCCGAGACTTGTTATGTAAGTGCTATTCATTCCTTGTTTTCTTAAAGGATCACATTTGTGACTTTCTCTTGTTTGCTTGGTCTCATTACACAAGTTTTCCTTTATTCTCTGGCACCGAGTCAGGGGATATAGATTAGATCCCGAGACTTCATTATGTAGGTGCTAATCGTTCCTTGTTTCTTTAAGGATTGTTTGTGAACTCCTTTATCACCGCACGTTGGAGGTCGTCGCCTCCATAGCTAATCCTTCATTCCCGGCGTCATGCGCCAAGAAAGCGGAGTCGCCTCTTGACTCCAGGATAAGCTCCCCCAATTTGTCACTCCCCCATTCCCGACGTCATGCGTCGAGAAAGCGGAGTCGCCTCTAGACTCCAGGATGTGCTCCACACAGAAGGGCGAAGGATCTGATGCAGATACCAACTCCCGAATATTCCATATCGCGCGGCCCGAGATGTCGTCTTCCCGGGTTATCCTCATGTTCCACCAGTTGGTACTTTTCATTTCATTATCATTATAATCTCGACACCATAGTGGGTGTCATTAGCGGTCCTCTAAAATTAGAGAGGATTTGTCTCTTCGTATAGTTCTTTTGTTTTGTTTACGTGGTTCGTCATGTCTCACCAAAGGAGACTTGCTCTTCATTATCATTAATGAATAGACACCATAGTGGGTGTCATGGTAGTCCTCAATGGTTTATAGAGGAGTTCCCCTTATAGAGTTTTCTTTGTTTTCATAGTTCGTTGTGGTTCTCGTTTAGTTTCCTCTTTACGTAGTTTCCTTGTTTACATAGTTCGTTGTGTTTCATCTCAAAGTTCCATAACGCGAAAGGGACTAAACTACTGTGTGCGCGCAATGATACTCAACAATGATATAGAAACCATACAACATGATAAACAAGCAATCCAATTTCATGCTTTGATCTTAAGGTCATACACAAACAAGGCACACAGCACACAAGCCGTGTAACACGGCAACATACGAACCACACATGTCCATACCTTATAATAGTTGTTACAGCTACTGGTACCAGGGTTCCCGCTGCTAGTGGGACTCACTCCTGTAATGATTATTCGAACGGGTTAGAGCGTTCGATCATGCGTTATTGTTCATAGTTCTATTCGTAGAGTTTGGCCTAGTCTTAGGTATTACGGTTACCAACGTTTGACCTACTTTATCCGTTTGGTTTGGATCATTGTTTTAGCCAACCAGTAATGTTTAAGGTACCTCGAGCTTGTCCCAACATAATCCTCTCGTATTCTCTAGTATTATTCCTAATTCCCCTTTCGAATTCCTATAAGTATGCATTTGCTTCGATTTGTTGACCCGGTTATAATTCTAGACCTTATATGATTAATCCTTCTTAGACCAACCCAATGGTTACGGGTTGATATTCAACAACTAGGGAATATTTCTCCACTTCTATGCTCATTAACTTGGTTATTTCCCATTCTTAGTTCACCCAAGATTTAGTTTCAAGCTGCCTAAAGTGTACCTCTGTTACTAAGCATTTTGGCACGGTTTTTATTCATACCCAATTTCCTAATGTAGCACCACTAACCAACTGGAGACTCATCTATACTGAACCGAAAACCCACAGAAAACTAAAAACACCAACCACTCATATCCTCTTCTTACTCCCTGTTTACGTCCCCAACTGAGGTCCAATTCCCCTAAAGCGTTTTACCAACCTAGCCCAAGTAGTACTAGGGTTTTGGGTTTATTGTTAAGCCACTTCAACACTCTGAAAAATTCCTGCAACTAGTTATACAGAATAGCAGGATTTGACAACCTGTAACAAGGAATTGGAAGTCGCTCTCTGATCATTTTTCTTTCTTTCGGTTTTCTCTCAATCCAACTGGTAGTCTTACTTAAATTTTACTTTCTGTTATGTAGTCTATTTCCTGCCCTATTCCCCAGCTTGCACAGCTGAGTTCCTGCATTCCTTTCGTGAAGCTTTCAGCACTCAACCCTTTATCTATTATCTGGTTTTGACCAAGCTGTTTAGTTAAAACTCTTGTGACTTCCTTCCCTAGTTCCATAGTATTATCTCCCCGACACATTCACTCCATATTTCTAGAATCATAACCTATACCCTCGACCCTCATTAATACAGGGCTTCAGCTAACACAGATCGATGTATCCTTCTTCTCATCACTGGTTCCCTTAACTGGTTTATACTGAACTGTTATGGAGTCAACGCCTGCTCACAGAACTATGGGTGTTGCTCATAGACTTTGGTACTCATCATACTCGATTCCAAGCTATTAAAAACTATCGTTTTTACCCTTAGGAAAACTAATACATTAGTCACCCAGCACCACTCGACTTACTAGTTCATCGACCGTTCTACCCTACTGTTTTCAGTCCCTAGTGAAGTAGATATATAGTGCCGGAACAGGTTTACTAACTCAACAGGTTCTCGTTGGTTGATTACAGTAGATTCTAATCATCTGAGGTATTTCCTGTTAGCCAAGCATCATAGCAAGGTTTATTTTTTTTTGTATTCATCGCCAACTGACCCAGTTCTGATGACAGTCTAACTCATCTCGACAGAAGCTAGGATCATAACAGTACTGAAAACACCACTTTAGTACACTTCTCCTCTCTTGCACTACCTTGATTCTTTTCCTTCCCAGAGTGTATACAGACTTAGTTTACCCCTTTAGCCATGCCTTGAGTTCATTCTTAAACCACCATAACACTCCTAGTATTTTGGTAAGTCAGTTATACTGAACAACAGATTGCAGAACTGAAAACTCTAAAACAGTGTATACCTCTCTTCAAGCTTCCTTTTAGCTAATTAACTGCCTTATATATTTTTTTTACCAAAGTATTTACCCATCTAGTCAAGTGTTTTAGAAGGGTTCTAAACTTCAGAGCAACACAAAATAATACTGATAATACCTCTAAAAGTTTACTATACAGAAACTGTTATTCTACAAGGGCTGAAAAAAACAAATTCCTGCGCAGCTCCTTTCTAGGCTTTCTTTTAATTCATCAATCAGTCTTTTAATCCTCCAAAGTGTTTAGCCTCTTAGTCAAATGTTTTAACCAGATTTTGAACTTAAAGACAACCCAAAACACCCCTGTTTACCCCTCTGAATTTCCCTTATGCAGAACCGGTATTTACTGCAGAACTGAAATACTACTTCAATGTTTTCAGCACACATTTATTCAGCCATCTTTCGGTTATGTCCTGCTAGTTTTCCCTAGTAGTTTAATGATATATATCTCCCCAAGTCTCTTATTAATATCCCTTGGCAAACACTCAGATTTTCTAGGCATACAGCAACAGATTTTTGGTAACCATTTAACCAAATCTGTCACACAAATCCTTAGCCATTGTCTACATTTCTTTTTTCTAATCAGTTAACGTGTTGTTTAGCTCTGGAATAATGGACACATTAATTACCCACTGCATCAGGAACTTGCTAGCTATTATCCTAGAGCAAATTTCATTCCTACTCAACACTAGGAAGCGCCAGATTCCAACCCAACTACCACAGTTCCTTAACTGTTACTGAAACAGCTCACTAACAGATTTTTCCTTAGTCATTTCAAGCTTATTGTTATCAGGTTTCACAATATATTTTGAACAGCAGTGTACAATTGTCTTAGTACAGCTTTAAGACATTAATCAAGCCAACACCACTACCATATCACCTCTGGAAGTGGAGTATACCGAAACAGCAGCTAAGGAACTGAATTTTGAGTTTCAGCACACAACTGTTTTTCTTTCTCTTTTTTTTTTTCTCTTCAACATTCTTACATGTCTACCAAATTAGATAAGGGTTTCAGCATTGTTTTAAGGTCATAATTAAACCAACTCAACCCTTACATTACTTCAGGAAGTTTAGTGTATAGAAGGACCAAAGTTGAAGAATCTGAAAAAGCTATCGGTTAGCACTGGATAGCTTTTGTTCTCGTTTGTTTTCTATTTATGAGATCAGTTTATAGGTGGGTCACCGCTTCAATTGCTTAGCTGTTTTCCCCTTGGATTAATTCTACATGTTCTTAGCATTACTCTTGCAGGAACTTAAGCACTTGAAAGACCATTACTATGCTATCAGTTCACCAACTCATTGTCACCAGGTTTATCGCTACTTTTCAAACAACAGTTTAGATTTGTGTTGGTACATATTTTAAGGCACGAATAAAGCTTGGGTAAAGGGTTACAACCTTGGGCCTTTGAAGCTATTTTTCCTTGGTGGTTACTGGTTTTCCTTGGGTTTGTCGGCCCTATACAAACAGCCACTGAGATCAGACTCCCTTGTTAACAGACGGAGTGAGCACATCGGTTAATTCACATGGTTTTTTTCTAGGTGGATTATTTTACCTTGACTAGGGGGTTACTCCATGGGTTTCTCTTCAGTTCTGATTGGCAGTTTGGCTCCGTACTCTTGGCCTTACAACCAGACAGGCACAAGGAAATAGTTCAGGTTAGTTATCCATATTTACAGAGAAGATGGCTATTTTTAGTGGACATGCATAGGTGTTTAGAGAGTTACCTTGGACATTTTCAAATGCAAACTGAACCGGTTGTTGCTCTAGGACTTGCATAGCGCATTCAGTTGTTGGAAAGCTAAGTAAATAGAGAAAAAGGAATCAACAGTCCGTTCTCGGACAACCAACAGAGGGAATGAAAGGCATTTGAAACAATCTACATTACCGGTTTCTTGCTCTTGTCTTTGTGAGCTTTGGAGAAGGTTTCGTTCACAGATCTTCAGAGCTCCCCCCCTCCACCCAGTAGGTTTGTAAACCAGGTTCACGTGTAAAAAGAAAAACGCAGGAATTAGAGGGATTGAGAATGGATTCATGGACAGAACCGAGCAAAGGAAAAAAAACGGAAGTAGAATGCAACCAGGAGCATTTTACCTTGCGCTAGGAGGGGATTTTCTTGAGGATCGTCAACACATCTCGCCTTGCTAGTTGAACTCACGATGTTACAGATTCACAAGAATGGCAACAACTCAAAGATTCGGACATACACGAAGGCCAATGAAGGGCTTCTTGCGCCACTGGACAGACGAGATTTGAGAGCTTTTGGACATGGGAGCAACGAGTTGCATGTGGGAGAAATTGCAGAAGCTTTGCTAATTGGTCACACGTAGAAGTTAAAGGAAGTTCAAGCCCTGCTCTGGATTTGCGCAACCGCGAGACCATCGGAGAATGCGAAAGAATTTGGTGGGTTATTAAATGAGTAGCTTCAACCAAGAATAACTTGAGAATTCGAGGAGGACATTGGGGAAGAAAACGCTTACCATGCACCGGTCTCTTTTTCTCTGAAGTTGCACAAAGCATGCGGTATTTGGAAGAAGGTGAGGGAACACAGTGGTATATTACTTGCAGACAAACCCACTGGCAATAAGGAAAAGGCACCGGTTGCATGTGGAGCAATTGGAGGGATTGATGAGAATCTTAGTAAATAACATTAATATGACACATGGGCTGATCGGTTACACTCAGTACTCATACGTGGAGGGGATGAAGAGCTAATGATCATCGATAACCAAAATCGATGTAGCGCATGGGTTTATCAATTAGGATTTTGGACATACGAGACATTAGTGGGGGCTGATTTTATTGTAGTTTTACAATGGGATTTTAATAGTACTTAGGTATTTAATTTCACATTTACGTTAAGGGGTATAAACCGGTGAACCCCATGTACTTATGTAACACGTCACTTGTACACGTTCGTATCCAATGACGTAGTTTATCAATGATATTCTCGTAACATATATTATTCAGTACCATCGTTACGTGTCGGTGAATACCCCAACTATTTCCGTTTACATAATGCACTACACTTGTTTCGTGTGCAAATGTCCTAACAATGAATAATTTAATTTTCTCAATTGTATCGGTTAATGTCAAAAACCGTTGAGCACCAACGCGCATGTTACATTGTGACTTGTTTATATTCGCGGACATATGTATGTCCCTCAGTATCATAAGTTATATGTTATATCATGGTTATATTAATGCGACCGGTTTATTGAACATAGCACACATATTCATGATTTCATGTGTTTTAATTACTAGGGGTGTTTCACTGAGATTAAACAACTCAGAGCTAAGGTGGAAAATTTGCGTCAGTCTTCTACTGAAAGCAAAAACTTTGTCATTAAGAGTCTAGATAAGCCAAGGATTAACTTTGTAAGTCCTCTAGAAACTAGAATTCTCACTCTTCCTTGTTGGGCACAAGAAGAGATAAATTCTCTTTTGGATAGCAACAAATCGCTAAAAAGAGAATGTGAAACACTTTCAGACATGGTAGCCAAGACAAATCAAAAGTTAGAACTTCAGACTCCTACTAATCCAACTTGGTATACCGGGAAGGCGAATTTAAAGCAAATGATGCGGAATAATAACCCAAACAATTGCGGCTTGGGATATAAGTCTGAAACTGTGACAGCCCAGCCTAATCAGCCCACATTTGTGATATTGTCCGCTTTGGCACGCAGGCCGCACAGATTTGTTCCTGGGGTTTCCTAGCCCCAAAACGCGTCACACAAGGAAGAGGTATCCATGCACCTATAAGGCACACTTCGTTCTCCTCTCCAACCGATGGGAGGTAAACCTCAAGGGTATTACACTCCACCCCCCTTGGGAGCCCAGCGCCCTCGCGGGCCCACTGGCACACCGACCTGGGTCTGGCTCTGATACCATCTGTAACAGCCCAGTATCCCACTGTTGTGATATTGTCCACTTTGGCACGCAGGCCGCACGGATTTGTTCATGGGGTTTCCTAGCCCCAAAACGCGTCACACAAGGAAGAGGTATCCATGCACCTATAAGGCACACTTCGTTCTCCTCTCCAACCGATGTGGGAGGTAAACCTCAAGGGTATTACAGAAACACACTCTCAGTCTACGACTAAGAAGTTACAGACTAGAACTGCGAGACATCAGCCAAGATTACACTCATGCCGAAACTGCCACTAGCTAGGACACAAGGTTAGATGGTGTCCCAATCTGTTGAGAAAACAATTACGTGAAAAATCATCAAGGCAGAACTCATTCGAAATCAAAAGCTTGCACACTAAAAGGTGGGTTCCTATCAATCACTTTAAGTCTGAGCCTACAACTGAGATCAAACAAGTTTGGGTACCAAAGTCAAGTCGGCTCTACCAGACTCGTCAAGAAGGCACCTCACTTCTTTCAGAATTATCATCTCCTTCCCAGTGATCTGACCATGACGCACTACTACCCCCAATCCATAAGGTTTATGGCTTAGTTCCTTTTTGATTTGGCAAAAGGGGGGAATTGGTCTTGAACGTATTCTACAACTCAGGGGGGAACATTAATCAGTTCAAGACTTATAGAGTTTACCGCATCAAAAAGGGGAAAACTGTTGATGCTATTTTGATCGGCAAACTCAGTTCAATACTGAAGCCCGTTTTAAGACCAGCCTGAAGCGAAGTCTGTCAGTCTTTAACTGATATACAAAGAAGAAGATAGAATATTTAACAAGAATTTATTTAGCTGTTAAAGATAAAATCTTGAACGATAGATTCTCACATGATTTCTTTATCTATATCAGTGGAAGTAAGTCTAGGGTTTGAGAGGTGCTTATTCAATAAGAGAAAACACGGGTGAGTGTAACTGTGAGAGTTTGGGGGAAATTCATTGTAAGTGCGTACATAGAAAAACATAGAGAGTGAGATCTGAGAGGTAATTCACAAAGAGTTTAGCTGCTAGTTGTGCTGTAAGTAATTTGAGTTCAGAACTCAAATTACGTGTGAGTTATGTTAAGATAGTGTTCTTGACGTGAGGGTTTGTATTCGTATTGAATACGTGATTGTGTAACCATTGTTATACGTGATTATAATAAAGGTTCTACCTTTATGCTATTATGGTCTTCCCTTCTTTCTCCCCGTTCGTCCTCAATTATGAACTCAAATCATCGACACCTTCTGAGTTGTAGACTCAACACCGACATCTAGGAATTAGCACTTTTCCTTAACCCTAATCTGTTGAAGTTTGAGAGCTTAATGTTATATTTATTACTGGTTAATTGTATATATTATCTTCTCTGTTTAATCAATGTATTACAGGTTGATTAATGTATTGAATCTTTTCTGTTTAAAACCAAGTTACTAGTTATCCATTTTCATACAAAGGCTGTGTATACGAGAGTTTTTGCAGGTATAATAACCAGATTGTTTTAACAGTTAACCCGTGGTTTTTTGGCTAGTGGTGTTGCGTGTGATTCATATATATTTTGGATCGAAGTCCTGTTGCTAGCAGTATTGTTTCTTCCTGTGACTAGTTGCTTCAAATATGGAAGTATAGAATCGTTAACAGGTTGAGGAAGTTGCAGTATAATATGGAAGTATTGGATCGAAGTCCCATTCCTCTGATTTATTTTAAAAGTAATGTTTTGTCATCTAAAAAAATGTATACAGATGTAGTATTTCATTACAAAATTCTTGGTTGCCTTCACCTTTAGGTGCATCCACAATGGTGTGGAATCCACTCCAAATTAGTAAAACAAAAAGATAAAATATGACATGGATGAGAGAAGTTGTGTGAGAGTTTCTTAACTAAGAACCCCAAAAAGTGGGTGTCTTAGCAAAAGAAGAGAGATTGTGAGGAGAAGAATAAAATATTATTATTTTCAGAGTTGAATCCACTCTTGTTATTGTGGATGCCCTAATAATACTACAGTAGTATTCCACTCTTTATTTAATTTGATTATCTTGAATTGAATCGTGTATTGATGCCTATAATATTTAATTGCAAAATTCTTCATTGCTGCTCGCCTTCTTGATGACCCGTGTTATACATATATATATATGTAATTATGTATGTAAGAATGAAGTAATTAAGCTAACTTTGAAGTTTGATGACGTAATTGATGCCTATTATTTTTAATTGACAGCAAGTTAGTTTATTTTTAATGTTTAGACAACAAGGTTAATATTACAGTAATTGTGGTTTGTTTTATAATGAAGGCTACATTGTTGACTGAGCCAAGTGATGATACGAATGAGGTGGTTTCTGCTAGAATATAGGATCCGGCTCACAAGTATATATGGTGCTCCTAATGTTAGAGATGATTTAATTGATGTTGGTGTTGATATACACTACTAAACCATTGCTTTCTTATTAGGTAATGTTTGTTTACAAGTGAGGACAGCCAATTCTCCAGCTATTCCTGGTGTCTACTCTTTGCTCCCTCCTCCATCAGGTAATCTTCATTTATACCACTTTATGCAACCTTGAAAAAAGAGTGAAAACTTTGAAAAAATGTAAAAGACATATAAACATGATGATTATT
This sequence comes from Limonium bicolor, assembly GCA_023374045.1. Taxonomy (NCBI): domain Eukaryota; kingdom Viridiplantae; phylum Streptophyta; class Magnoliopsida; order Caryophyllales; family Plumbaginaceae; genus Limonium; species Limonium bicolor. The sequence goes on along the minus strand of CM041776.1, from coordinate 303,185,953 downwards.
GTTTTGTAAACTAATAAAATCATACCGAAAATATATAAATTTCTACCACACCACTACTTGAGTTATCATGCAAATGCATACTAAACCAGTGATTTGTTCTGTGTTTGTATACCAAAAGTTCCAAGACTTTTCACATAGCATGTCCATTATAAATAATTCCATGAAATACTAAGAGATAACTTATTTGTTTACTCATTATGGTCTCACGAGTAAACAAAATATCAAATACTAAGAGTTAAAACTTTGAAAAAATGTAAAAGACATATAAACATGATGATTATTGTTTACTCATTATGGTCTCACTAGTAGACAAAATATCAAATGCATGCTAAACCAGTGATTTGTTCTGTGTTTGCAAATGCATACTAACCATCGTTCAATTTGTTGATTTTCCTATCATATTCTGGTAAAGGTTTTAATTGCATTATGTCTTGTTTAGCATCGTTCATTAATGTTTAAATGTGTGTTGTTGCATTATGGATGATACTGGAAGCTCGTGCGCCCAATTTTGAGCCTTAATTGCCTAAGCTACTAGATTATTTGGTTGCATTTTGTGGTGACATAAAATGTGAAAACTTGATGAATTGTTAGTGTGCTTGGTGGGCTAGTCATCATTGTGGTTGCAATTGCTAGTGATGCGTTTGATGAGTTGAATGGTATCCTTTTGAGTGAAATTGTGGAGGTTCTTAGAACCGGGAAAACAAAGAAAAATCCCAATTTCTTGGCTACAATCACATGTAGCTATAGATAGCTACATACATGTACATTTGGTCATTGAAAACTGTACATATGATCATTCAAAACTGTACAGATGTATATGTACATGTATACAATAACTTTATAAACTGTACAACAAACTTATAAAACATGTACATTTACTCTACACAAACTGTACTATGAAAAATATAGTCAAAGATGGCTACATATGCTTGTAGCTAAGACTCATTGAAGAAAAATAGGGGAGACCATGCCGAAATTTTCTTGTGAAATTTTCTATCTTTGATTTTTACTTGCACTTGATGACTATTTCTTACTATTTGATGTTTGCGCCTCTATACAGATCGATCACTGGAACTACAAATCGTCCATACTCCTCTGTTTTGGTAAGTTTCTCTAACCATTAATTCTAACTTCAATTATAATTAAAGAGTCAAGTGAAATAAAGTAGAAAATGAAACAGAAGCGAGCAACAAAGGGCTGCCTCCATATAAATTAATACAAGAGTGGCAACTATAATAACTCGCATCTGTTAATCTTATTCAAGCGTAGACAAAGGAGGCAAACGGAAAAAAGTCGCCTCTGTTGTAACACGCCAATAGATGCAACTGTTATAACTCGCCTCGGTTATATAATTAATGAAGGCAACCTCAAAGTCACCTTCAATGACAGCGTGAGCTGCCAAACACCAACAAACTATTAGAGGCGAAATTTTAGTCTCGCCCCCATTGATCGCACCAATAGAGGCCACAAAATATCTCGCCTTCATTGATCTAGCAAACACAGGCATTCCTATTTCTTGCCTCCTTTGATTTCTGTATGGAGGCAAGTTTCAAGTTGCCTCCATTGATCTTACTCAAGTTGCCTCCTTTGATCTCACACAAGATGCTTCCAATGATACACATTGTTGTAGTAATTTGTTCAGAGCATTTTATGTAATTTTACAATAAACATGTTGGGAAAATGTCTTAAGATTTTTGGCTAATTCATGAAATGCTACTAACAATGTTACAAAATTCTAAAAAAATATTTAAAATCTAAAAAAATTAAACTTTTAAAGAAGGCTAAAAATTCACAAATACTATTTTTTTAAACAAAATTAAGATTTTTTAAAAAATATAGAAATTTTAAAAAATTAAAAATCTAAAAACTTAAAAAAAATTAAAAATCTAGAAAAAAACTATTAAATATCATAAAACATTATAAAAATAAAACAAATTCGTTTATTTTTTAATTATTAGGTATCATAAAATAGAATACAGACATAATTTATATTCTATTAGATTGTATTTTTCTCTTTTTATTGTCATTTATAAATGACAATTACTAATTGTAGATTTAATGAATTTCTAAAAAAAGTATTATGTCATAAAGCTATCTCCAAAATGGAGCAAAAGTTTTCAAAGACATATTAATACTTGGAACATTAAAATAATTTTTTTTGAAGAAATAATTTAATTTGGTAGAATATGAATTACGTCTTTCAACTCTGTATGCTATTCTATGGTACTTAATAATTCAAAAAGTATTCTAAGAATTATTTTATTTTTCAAATTTTTCAAATTTTTATAAATATTTTATTTTTTGAGTTTTTTTATGTTTTAATTATTTGGTAAAAAACTTTCAATTTTCTCAAAAAAAATTATGGTTTTCAATTATTTCAAAAAAATTAGAATTTTGTATTTAATATAATTTTTTAGAATGTCGTAACTTCTTTTTAGTATTATTTCACGAATTAACCAAAATATAGTGACACTTCATGTAATTGCCCAATATTTTTAGGGAAAATACACAATATGTCACTAAAATATTTTATAATTCACGTTATTCCTATTTTTTGAAATTTGTCCCTCATATGTCACAAAAATATTTTAAAATTGACAAAATACTACGATTTAGTAACGGGCGTTAATTGTGCCCTAGGAAATGAACATATTGCCCTTGAGAATTTTCTTTTAATTTATTAATTTTTTTAAAGTTATTGGTTTTTGTAACAATTTTTTTAATTTTTTCAAAAAGCTCACGATATACCCCTTTTTTAAAAAAAATTCACAAAATACCCCTATTTTTACAAAAGAGGTCCATAATATGCACATATTTTTATAAAAAGTTCACAATATGCTCCCGTTTTAGCAAAAAAGTTCACAGTGTACCCCTATCTTCTTTTTAAGCTGTTGTAACAACTATTTTTCTTTTCAAACGGAAAGCCATACTACAACAGTACAACTATTGGGCTTGTGGTTTCTTTCAATGGTGGGAACCGGTGAAGAAGGATCGATACAACCTTCATCTTAAAGTAAGACACACTTTAAAAGAAACCACAAACCCATTGTTTGTAGTATGTTCTACCAATTGAAGTGTTCTTGTGCGAGAAAATGAGATTGACTAGAGCTCTACAATTGCAACATGTTTTTTGAAATTTTTTGTTGATAACATGAGGATGCTTATATAGGCAAAAAAAAAGTTGTTGGAGTCAAACTAACCGTTTTAACAGAAAAATAGTTGTTACAACAACTTACAAGGAAAACATGGATGTTTTTGTAAAAATAGGGGCATATTGTAAACTTTTTATAAATAAAGGGGCATATTGTCAACTCTTTTGTAAAAACAGGGGCATTTTGTGAACATTTTGTAAAAACAAATGGTATATTGTGAAATAAAAAAAAAATAGTCGTCATAGAAACCACTAACTTCAAAAAATTAAAAAAAAATTGTCAGGGGCAGTATGGTCATTTTCTAGGGCACATTTAATGTTCGTTACCAAATCGCGGCATTTTATGAATTTCAAACATTTTCATGACATATGTGGGATAAGTTCCAAAAACGGGATATATCACGAATTATCAAACATTTTAGTGGCATATTGTGAATTTTTCCTATATTTTTCAAAATTTCATAAAATTCTTCTGAACAAAAAATGGCATATTGTGAACGTGAAATATGACGTACAATGTCAGGGGACAAAATAGTCATTATATAAAGTCATTCCACGAATTAGGGACATTTTATGAATTTCGAAACTTTTTAGAGACATCTTGTGAGTTGTGACTATGTTTTGAAAATGAGTATGTTATAAATTATGAAATTTTGTTGGGCTATATTTTAATTAAAACTTAGCGCCTAACTCACATGTATTGTTAGCCACGACATTCATAGAAAGATGCTACAACACTACTAGGACATAGAATACTTTTCATATAAAAGATCCTTCTTAGTACACAAAAGTAAATGACAGTTTTCTCTAAGTTGAAGTTGATGAATACTTAATTGGCTAATTAGTGCTTTATTTGTACACATCGAAATACAATCTAACCTCAAATGTATATAAGCCACAAAGATAGGAACAACTAAATAAGATATTTGGATAGATGTGTCTCAGGATTATATATGAACGTCCTACAAATTTCTCTTTTGATTATCAAATGACATCTTAGTCTCAACCTTCTAAAATTACAAAATCCAGCATATCTCAAGAGAATATACTTCGTGACTCTCATTCTCATTATAATAACTAATTCACATAATCCCTTTGTTCGATTGATAGTATATATCTATATTTTTGTTGAGATGTTTAGAAGCCCAGATGAATAATGGGCTAGTTTTGGTCTAATCTAAAGTAAAAATTCTCTTTTATAGTTTTATGTTAGTACTAGTCCAGTATTAGGGGTGAACATTTGGATTGGATAATTTGGATTTATCCAAAATCCAAGTTAACCGATTTTTTTTTGGATTTTTAACCGAATTTTAAAATTTCGGTTATTCGGATATCCGAATTATAATTCGGTTTGGATTTCGGTTTTAACCCTGTAAAATTTGGTTAACCAAATTATCTAAACTTTTTTTTAAAGAAAATTCCTAAATCTTTCCTTAATAGTTAATACTCTTTAAACATGACAAACAAAACGTCAAAATTCAAAACTCTGTCTCGCATTGCTCCAATCCTTCAATTATATAATGTCATACTATTCTTTTTCCGTCAAATTAATTATATATAACTGGTTGTTTTGGAACATCGTTCATCGCTGCTCACCCCTAGTTTGATGTTACTAGTCTAATGTTTGAGTGAGTTCTTTCTGTTTCTGTTGTGATGAATTGGCAACTAGGGAATTCACAATTTCTAGCTGCTTATGGTTATTACTGATGATGATGAACATGAAACAAAAAATGTGTTTGGTTTTCTTTTAAAAAAATTCGGTTAACTGAAATCCGATTTATAAAATCGGTTTTCGGTTTTTTTTAAAAAAAAATTCGGTTAATCGAAATCCGAACTGAAGGAAATTTTGGATTTCAATTCGGTTTTCAACTTAAAAAAAATTCAGATTTTGGATAATTTGGATTTCAGTTAATTCGGTTTTGATCAAAATTTGGATAATTCAGTTAAAAACCGAATTAACCGAAATCTTAATGCTCACCCCTATCCAGTATAATGTTTCGTACAACACTGATTCAAAGATAGGGGCTGTCTGTACCACACTCTCTACGACACATTTATGTGGCAATAGTTGATTGGACTCTCTTTTTACTATATTAACTTTAAATTATATTAACTTTTATAATATAAGTCCAAATGAAAAAAATTTATTCCCTTTTTCCGCTCAAATCAAGCTCTTCAAAATAAAACCAGTCATGAAAATGTTTTGACAATTTTTTATATGTTTACGATAATACACTAAATTGATGATATGATTCATTAAAATTAGTATTATGATTTATTAATATTTATATTATGATTCATTAACTAACAAGTGGTGCATTAGATAACAAATCGAGATCACGCCGCACTATCGGCCTGCTGATGATATGATTCATTGTAATTAATATTATGATTCACTCAAATTGATATTATGATTCATTACCTAACAAGTGGTGAATTAGATAACAAACTTCAGAACTAATAATGGATTATTATTGTTTTGTGATGTATCTTTATTGTTTTGTTGTGTATTATTATTGTTCACATGATGTATTTTTAGCCTTATTTGGTGAATCATATATTTTCCTGACATACCAATATGATGATACACTAAATTGATGATTTGATTTTAGTATTATGAATTATGATTAATTAAAATTGATGTTATTGTTCATTAACTAACAAGTGGTGAATTATATAACAAACTTCGAAACTAATAATAGATCATTATTGTTTAGTAATGTATTATTATTGTTTTATGGTGTATATTATTATTATTATTATTATTATGTATTTTATAGTGTTTTATTATTGTTATATGGTGTATTTTAAATTGTATATGGTAAACAAGTACGGTTGATATGTACATATATACATGTAAATAATACAAAATGTAAAAGTTGTCAAAACATATCCATGTCTAGTTTTTGTTTTAACAATGATATAATCTTTTTTCATTTTGAACTTATATTTTAAAAGTTACAACCAATTAAACTTAATGTAATAAAAAACAGTCAAGTCAGCAGCTAACTGGACTACCATTTGGATTGGGCTACATCAAGCATTACGCGGCTTGCTCGCAGCATCCATGCTAACAAAGGTTATTCTATCTTTAATACAAGCACAAATATAAAACTAAGCTATATATATAAAAATAAATAACTACAGTGTAGCCTACACAACATTATTTTACACACATCCAAATATCTCTTTTAGGCCTATTTTTACTGAAGTAGACAACAACTAGAAGCAGTGGTGGATCTAGAGGGGGCTAGGGGGCTCCAGTCCCCTAAAACTTTTAAAATTAGTTAAATGCCCTTATAAAATTTTAAAAAATACAAAATAACATAATGTTTTAAAGAATGATAGTGTCAAAAAAAATTTTAACCCCCCTATAAACAAAATTTCTGGGTTCACTACTGACTAGAAGTCAAAGTTCCTTCAATCTATTTTTTAGGTGTTATCGAACGAAGTCGATGGGGGCAAAAGGAACTATTCCAACTAGGACTGACATTTACACCAAAAGGGTTTGCACTATATGATAATATTACAAAAGGTTAGTTACTATATGTTGTAAGTAGAACTAGCAAAAACTACAATGTTAAATGTTTTTGCCTTTCTTACATGATGTTGTATATTCTTACTAGATCACAAAAATGCATCTCATTGAGGGACGGAGTTCTAAATTTGACTCTTCCAATAAGTTCGTCAAGGCTCTTAATGACAAAAAATGTATACCAACATCAAGAATTGTACCCCAACATGTGCAACAAGAGGCTTGACTCCTAGGTTCTGCAAGTACAAAAAGGGAACCGAGTGAGACAATAAGGTAATCACTTTAGTCGTTTCACTGATAATATATATGTATATGCATAGAAACAACAATAAATTTGTAACACCCCTACCGCTAACACTGTAATTACCGTCCAACTCCTTATACCTTCGTACTCTCGCAGCGGACACATACTTACTCAACGGCGGGTGATACAATGCCGTTAGCCACCCACGTGGCTAACAAGGCTACTACTACATACAACATCGGTCTGATGGACCGGAATGTCCGAGTACTACTCAATACAATACATACTCTCATTACATACTGAATACTACAATACTTCATTCGATACAATACTCCATTCAATACAATACTCCACAATTCCGTACAAGATAATACACTACGCATACCGAGTTTACTAGGTTCCAAAATCAATACAGTACTTCTCCCAGATTCATACATACTCACCAGGAGTCAATCTGCTACCCCTTCCTCACAAACTAGATACTTCTAATTACAAGGCGCGCCACCGGTCTCTTACCTTGACCGTATTCGCTCCGGGTACCTGCACACTAAAAACGTTCCCCCGAGGGGGTCAGCTTTCGCTGAATATGATAACCGCATACCCCGCGTACTAGCGAGGGTACGCCGACCATTTGGTCGAATACATGCAATTCATTTTGCAATACATACATTCATACATACATACATGCTTTCATTCACGATACTACAATACCACACAAGTGTACATACATACGCACAGTACAATACATGCTTGGAAGACAATACAAGTCAACCAATACTTACCTACCATCTTTCGGGTTACACATACGCAATACATACCCATTACATATCCAATACGCGATACGGAGATACACTTCTCCAATACATACAAAGGTCCAGTTAGCTTCATTACACACCCGGGTTAATCGGGTGTTCGATACTCTTTTACTTCCGGTCAATGACTTACAATAGTCAAGACCGATACACATACAATACTTACTTCTTACATACTTTACTTCTTACATACTTTACTTCTTACATGCTTTACTTCCTGTTAAGTCGGTATGACCTCCGGGCAGGGATTACTACATCCCACCACCGGGCTTTAGGGTGGCCCACTAATCCAGGATGCTACCCATTCAAGGGAATTGGTCCATGGAAAATTACAGCCAGGATTCGGATCCAACCTCTTGTGTTTCCTTATCCTCACGCGTGGCCGAAACTATATCGGACTTCTACTCATTCCATTTTACTCATTACTCAAGTTAGGAGTTAGAATGTTAGGAATTAGTAGAAGTCAGTACTTCAGTTCCATACATACATACAATACACAAGTACACAATACTTACACATACTTCTCATTTCCATTCATTCATTTCATGAATTATACAAACTAATTGTTCAAGAAGATACAACAAGAACAAATAGTTCAAACACGGTTAAGTGCAATATAAATCCGATTCGTGCATTTATCTTATTGGTGATCACATAAGCACACAAATCGGGGTAACCAAGTTAGGATATAGGGCATGAAGAAATCATACCGTACACCGTCGTATTCGCACTACCGGTTCCTTGGAGATCAACTATTCGATCCCTATACATACATGGAGTAGCATGATCAATGATCTATTATTGATCTAACTTACTCCCTCATTGATACTTTCAATATTTACTTACCACTTCATTACTTTCTTACTTGATTATAAAACCTTCCTTTTCTTTACTACTTCTTAAACTTGTTTTCTTACTAATTTACTTACTTTCTTACCATTACTACTTCTATTAATGGTGTATTACCACCTACATATGCTTATATGCGTATAGGCATATATATATACATGATTACTATATCATATAATAAAACATTTTTTTTGTTTGACTCGACCGAACTTGCAAGTCCGGTCGCAAGTTCGGTCCAAGTCAGTAGGCTACATCGTGTGAAAATTCCAGGGCCGACCGACCTTGCAAGTCCGGTCCCAAGGTGGTCCATTCCAGTAAGTTCCCTTCGTGAGAATTTTAGCCCGACCGACCTTGCAAGTCCGGTCGCAAGGTCGGTCCATTCCAGTAGCTTGCATTGCGGGAATTTTTTCTGGCCGACCGAACTTGCAAGTCCGGTCGCAAGTTCGGTCCATTCCAGAAGGTTTCTGACGGGAGAGATTTCTGGTCCGACCGAACTTGCAAGTCCGGTCGCAAGGTCGGTCGACTCCAGAAGGTTTCCCGTCTTGTAAATCTGGGCTCGACCGACCTTGCAAGTTTGGTCCTAAGGTCGGTCCGGCCCAGTACTTCAGTTTTAAAATCTGTTTTTGGGTGTTTTCTTTACCCATTGTTTCCCCAATCTTTACCATTACTTCCCCACATGATTTAGCACTAATTAACACTCTAAATCACATTAGTTCATACACCAAACTTGCTACTCAATTCCCACACAACTTACACCAAATTTTCCTTAACTCAACACTTACATTAGTTTGCATCCCACTAGTGCAACAGATTTTCCTCTTCTCTCAAATGCTACAGATTTTCAATCAATCTTCTACATTCCATTACTCTCCCAACTAATGCTATTCCTAGCATCCAAAATACATTACCCTTCATCCTAGTTTCATCCCATTTACAAACTCATTCCAAAAATCTGTTTCAAGACACTAAACACTCCTTTTAAACTCTCCAAATACTTCCTCTTCTTAAACAACTTAAGTCCTCTCATTCCTACACAAAATTTGACATAGTCTCCCCTATATTTTTAGCTTTCTCCACACATTATTTCAGCTCACACATTCTCATTCTCACAACCTGCTTATACAATACATTATACTCACAATTCAAGACTACTACAACAACATAAAATTCCTGCACATCCTCAATCAATTCCCAATGTTTTCCCAAGTTTTAATCCTCATTTAGGACTTTGAAAACTGTTACATTCTCTTTTCCAATACACTACTACATTACCACTACTCATTACTCAAATACATTACTCATTTTACTACTTAAAATCTGTTACACTACTACATACAAAACTAGTTCAAGGTAAGAGCAATTACCTTGTCTTGCTAGTTTTTCTTTCTTTCATTTCCTTCCTCTTCCTTTCTTCTCCTTTGTTCTCGGTCCCAATGAGATTCACACACACAAGTGCTACAGCCCATACCAAATACACAACACCATTCAAATTCCACCCTTAATCAACCTAAAGCTTAAAGCATAGTTTTAGGGTTTAAGAAAAGTCATTACCTTCCAATGGGTGAATGGAGTTCTTGACTAGCAAGAGGACAAGATTCCTAGCCCAAATAAGAAGCCAAAATCGGCTGGAGCAAGAAGAACCAAGAGTTCAAAAACATGGAAATTCTTATAATGCAAACAAGGGCTAGAAATGATGGATTTTCAAAATTCTTTTTACCTCAAGATGATAAGGAGGTGAAGATGCTTCTAATGGTGGACTTGAATCTTCAAATGGGGAATACCCACCGAAATGAAAGTGGTCGTTTTCGATTTTTGAAAGGAGGAAAGTGTCCTCCTTTGCAAGGGGATTCCAATGGTATGGTTTTTATAATTTTTGGACAAGTATTGAGCTAGAACAAGAAGAGAGAAGGAGAGGGTTGAATGAGTTCTCTCATTTCTCCATGGCTGTCGCAGGAGAGGAGAAAAATGAAGAAAGGAGGGAGATGGGTACGTGAGAGGAAGAGGGGAAAGTGAGGAGAGAGACTCCCTTTCTTTTCTTTCTTGTTTTTATTTACTTTGTTTGTCTTTTAGCACATAAGAGAAAAATAAAGAGAGTGAGAGAGGGGGGGGGGGTTGGCCGGTCCACATGTGCACACACACACACAATTTAAATTTTTATTTGCAAAGTGGACACACTAACTTTGTTTATTTGTACCCTTACCCCATAACTTCCCAGTTGTTACAGTTCTTACTAACCGGTACCCGTTTTCCGGAATTTTCTCGTTTAATTAATTTTATTGGTTCTAAAGCTTCACTAATATTTATTAATGGTTATTTAGTTGACCAAAACTGTTGCGAGTCTATTTGACCCGCTTAAAGTCACGTTTTCCCGGTTTCCTCGAAAAACGCGCTTTAAGGTTCGTTTATGCTTTTAACCCATTTTAAAGGTTCGTTTTCTTCGGGATTTGTTCCCTCATATTATTTAGGCATTATTAAGCCTTAAGAATCCATATAATACTCTAACCGAGGTCTCACACCTCTTATGGTTATTTAACGCTTATTTAGCGTTTTTCGCTTTTTAAGCGTTTCTTTATTTCTTTTGGATTCATTTTTCCTTACTAATATTACTCAAGCATTATTAGGCTCTTAAATAAGGATTAGAATTACCTTAATCACTATATTTAAGTTTGGGGTATTTCAAAATTAGTAAACATTTTAGTGTATTTATCCCATATCATGAAGTCCATCATCAGTGTTTCTTATTTTTAATATTAATTATCTTGTTACTCGATTAGCAGGTTGGTTTTATGCATCATTCTGTGTTGCTGGACAATTGATGGATGTTTGTTTTGGGCGGGAAAAATGAAAATAAATAATCGGTGAAGGAGACCACCCATCAATAGTCGAGAGGCTATAAGCTCTTCTTTTCTTTTGACCCAAACAAGGCCCAAGGTGAAATACCCCTAAATTAATTTAAATTAATTTAGGGGATTTCTTTTATTAAACCTTTAATAATACTATTCCTTTAATAATACTATTAAGTTTTAAATTATTATATGGAATTATGAATATTAAATTAGTATAAGGAATTATGAATATTAAATTATTGTATGGAATTATGAGTATTAATATTATATGGAATTATGGAAATTAATTTATGGGATTCCTCCTATTTAACTCTAAGGAATACAATTTAATATTTAATTATTATATATAATTATATAGTATTATGAATTTAATAATAAGATTTATAAGTCAATAAATCTTGGGAAAATTTATAAACACTCCAACTATATTATAAAGATTTTAGGAAGTGTTGGAACATTGTTTTGAAACTTAAAAGTCAATATAAAATTCTAGAAACCTTGAAGCTTATTAAGCCTTGCTAGGGTTGACTTTTTGAGAATGGTCAAACCAGGCCATGAAACCTATACCAATAAATAGGTTATGGAAAACCATGAAGATCGATAAGAAGAACGTCAAAAACGGATCATCCTAGCCAAAGTTATGATCAAATGAAGTTTAGAGCCAAAATTTTGATAAAGGGCTGATGTGGCATGCCCAGCTGAGTCAGCGCGTCTCGGGAATCGCGCCCCAGAACACTTAGTCGTTTTATCTGCTGGATTTTCGGAACAGAAAATCAGGTTTTTCCTTATCTTGTGACCTTCATAACTTTCTCATCTTAAGGAATTTTTTAGTGTCGTCTTCTTTGTTGTCTTCTCCTACATTCCCTCTAAACAACCATAACTCCCACGAACCCTAACTCGTCCTAAATCAACCAGAAAATCGAATCAAAGTAGCCACCCTGCAAAACCGTAACTGCAGTTTCCAGTTTTCCCTTCGAAACAGGTAACTTTGTCTAGTCATAACTTCTTCGTTTCTCAGCCAAATTTCATGTTCTTAGGCTAGTTTTGAAGAGCTCTAATTCCTCTAAAACTTTCATGTTGATGGCCTAAGCCAATTCCAAACCGTTTGGAAGAACAAGGCGTCTAAAGTCTCGGTTTCGCCATCACATAAAATCACAGTTTTCTTTCCAGAAAACGCAAGGTAAACTTGCAACTTATAGCTTCGATTTCTTTCTGTGTGTTGCAAGTTAGGATTAGTTCTTGTTATCATTGTGTAGAGCTAAGTTCCTTCTTTAGATTAAGCCCTTACACATAGCCTAACTCGATCTGTACTGCAAAATATAGATCATCAAAGTCGGCCCCGTGAACTGCTCGAAAGTTCAAAACTTTCCAGATTTCCGAATTCGATTTGCTCCGTTGTTGCAATTCCGGTAAGTTTCCTTCAAATTCCTTCAACCTTGCTAATCTACATTACATTGTCGGTCAATAACATGTTTCAATTTCATCAATTACGCTTTAGATTGAGTGAATTTGAGAGAATCGAATTCGAAAACTCTTAAGAACCCTAACCTCGAAATCGAATTCGAAAACCATTGTATACTGCATTATAATTGGGGAAATTGGTCTCATTAGAACCGTAATTTAATTTCAAAACCATAGAAACAAGAATCACTCGATTTTGTTCTGTAGATTGGGAGATATTGTCGATTTAGTACTCGACTTCGATTTTGGATTCGATGAAGAACTGGGGCCTCAGCGTCCGTCCGATCGAGGTTAAGAGATCTGGACGGCCGAGATTAAAACGTTTCAGATTAGGTTTTTATAAATTCCAGTAAATAACCCTAACTTGTTGAATTAATTTAAATACCTTCCCGAATGTGTTTTGACTTGAAATTTTATCCATAGATTCCTTATTAAATCTAGTTTATTTTGATGTAAATTATTATGGTTTTGGAGTTTTTAAACATAAGTTATGATTTTTGCAAGTTACGGGTTTTCTGGAATTATTTGGCTAAATTAAAAAGATATTTGTATGAAATAAAAATTTTATAATATGTCTAAAATGTTATAGTTACTGTATATTAAGTTTGGGAATTTTTGGGCAATGGCAAATGGTTTTAAAAATTGTGTTTATGAGTTTTCATAAGAATAACTTATAATATATGGTTTTTAATGTAACCAAAAATTAAAGTATGGTTTGTTAATAAACTTTTTAAGCTAGGAAAAATATGGGACACTAAATTAACATTTTATAACGGTAAGTTTATAAATGTTTTGGTATTAGCTTTTAAGAGAAGTGAAATTATTTACATATATGTATATATACTTATTTAAGTAGAAACTTATGTAAATCAAGGAATTTAATTATTTTACGTTTTGTTTATTATATGGGAGTTAATATTGTTAATTAAAACTAAGGGAACTATGAATTTATATATATATATATATTTACATATGTATAAAAGGGAATAAAGTAGTAACTTAGAGTAAAGCAAGGAACTAATAAATTAACACTTATAATAACTAAATATTATAGGAGCTAGTATCCTAAGATATAGTTAAAGGAAATACTTTATGAAACATACATGGAATGCAGTTAGTAATAAGATAGGTTAAATATAATAAGTTACGTAGGGAATGTCTTAATTAAATTCTAATACAGGTATACTTATATATATTAAATAAATAAAGGAAAACACTTTATTTTATAAACCGTATATCGGTTGTAGTTATGCCTAAAAGTTATTAAACATAATTAAATACAATAAAACTACATAAATAATGTTTTGAACAAATCCTAGTATATATGAATATATACACATTAAACATACATAAAATTAGATACCTTATAGGAAATATAATACGAAGGAATTAATAAGTTAAACTAAACCTCTACATAATACTAATAGGAGAATATTATATGAGGTGGTATTAAATTATAGTTATGTATTAGGCTTAAGAGTTACCTTTGAGTTTCCAAGGTTTATATATAACCATATTAAAATACATGTATAGTATTATTTGTCAATAACCAGGATGTAAATCTTAAATTGGGATTAAGTAATTAATAAGTTAAAACATAGGAAAAATGGTGATTACATAAAATGTTGTACAAATAGATCTTATTCTATAATTAATGATAAACAAATGTAATACGTTTACATCTAAATATTCTTAATATATAAACCATAATAAAATAAGTAAAATACTTTTACATCTAAATGTGAGGTGGATTAGTAAGTCTAGATTTAATCATTTCTTAACATTTATGGTAGTGAAATATAACTTAATGTTTTAAGATAGAATCATTAAAAGGATTATGATATATTCTATATTAAACGATGATTTGGAAATTTATCTAAATAATTATCCTTAAGTTTCTTAGAATTATATAAGCCATATAAAATACATTTATTACTAATATTCAGGATGTGAGTTTACAATTAGGTGAGGTATTTAGTAGTGAGAATTTATAGGAAGGTTTATAAATAGGAATTTGATACTTAAAACCTTTGAACCTTTTATTAGATAAAACTAAGTTACATAAGATATTATATTGATATACTTTACGGTAATGGGGAGTAATGATAGGTTATTTGAATATAAAATATGAGAATTTTCATAATAGATTATCTTATTAAATAATTAACAATTTCACTTACGAACCAGAATTTAATTCTCTGAAAAATTCTACTCTATGTAGATATATTGTCCATCCTAAACACAATAAAGGAAATTAATTTATTAAGTTATTCCTTTGAAACCTTAGGTTTTGTAAACAATTTAAAACGTATTCAAGGCTTAAGTTTATTGAAGTTTAGTACAAAAGGATTATACATAGTCTATAGAGTGTATGTGTGTAAAAATAAAACATTTAGGAGATTAGAGGTAAGTAAGGATACATAAAAGGTTATATTTAAACATCTTATTATATAGGTAATAATTAAGCAAATAATGTACCTTGTGAATACTAAATGTAAGAGCTCGATAAGTCTAAGTTAACCATAATATAGTTGTTTCAATATGAGAGGTAATTCAACATCTTATGACGAGATTATTAGACGGTTATAATAGGAAGTCATTCTGAACTAAGGATATGATAATTGAGTTTAGTGGCTCAATTAAGTTATAATAAAATGTATCTACAACACTATGATTCCAATATACAAGATGTAGATCTTAATTAAGTTAAGGGGAAACTTAATAATGATGGTTTACTTGGTAATATTGTTAGAGTACATAATCATTACATTGTGAATTAATAGTATAGTATTCTAAGATAAACCTATCGTGGGTCATAATACAATGTTTATTCTAGAGTAAGAGTAAAAGTATTGAGCTTAAGAATTGTTATTGAAATTCTAAGATTGATTGAATAACATATAATGCACTTATGTTATAAAGGTCTTTAATGTGGGAATTATGGTTAAGTATGGGTAAAGTGGATAAGAGTGGAGCAATTAGCAAGTGTTAGTAAAATACATTCCTTGATCCTACAACCTTGGGCTATACAACCTTCTAAAATAAGTCAAAGGTTATACATAACATTTAAGCGCGGGCTTATAAGATAGTTGGAAGTAAGAGAGAGGAATTTATTTAAGTTTTACCTAGGGTACGGGTTATTGATAGTAAGTTATCTTCAATGTTCCTCAGAGAATTGTTGAATGTTTGCACGAGTTTACTAGAACTGCTACAGCGTTGACCAGGTACGATTTCTCGTATTCAGATACTATTGCTGTACGATTTCCCGTACTCCGATATTTTTGCTGATTGACTTGTGGGATGTTTTGGAAAACGCTAACTGAGTTTAAGAGGAATTTCAAAAAAGGAAATGGTTGTGTGACTAACTCAGCCTGTGTGTCTAACTGAGCCTTGAATGTGAAACTCACTTGGGTATTGGTTCCTTCTCTTTGGTTGTTCCATTAGACATTGACTGCTTAGGGTTTACGCTTCTGCACTCTGTAGGACTGAGTGTTTTGGTATTGCTCTGGGTAGTCAGTGATCTGGTGGGAATTTGGAAAAGATCAATTTTGGTAAATCCTTCTTTTGACTCTGGATATCGTTTCATCCATGAGCTGGTTCTTGAGGTTTCGACGTGCGCGCGTCTTCAATGGTAACAGTGAGGGGCTGTATATCCCCTGTCCCAAGAAGGGACGTGATAGACAGTGAGGGGCTGTATATCCCCTGTCCTTAGTGGACGTGATAGACAGTGAGGGACTGTATATCCCCTGTCCTTAGTGGACGTGATAGACAGTGAGGGGCTGTATATCCCCTGTCCTTAGTGGACGTGATAGACAGTGAGGGGTTGTATATCCCCTGTCCTAAAAGGACGTACTTGGCGGTGGAGGCCATCTCTCCCAGTTGAATTATTCCATTCTTGAGTTATTGATTCTTGAATCTATCTTATTGTTCCTAGTCCTTTGTGACTATCTGAGTCTTTCTGCTCCTAACGGGAATTGGGTTTAACTAAGGCAATGGATGTTCACTAACACATGATGTGGTTTTGTTTTACTAACTATACATTTCTGTTATTAACCTTTATTCTTATCTTGTTATCTTGGTTTAGTGAGTTGTGAAATGCCTTGTTCCTCTGTGTGATTTAAGTGATTGCTTTCAAGCTAATATTTATTTAAGAGTTGTTTTATAAGTTTGTTTTTGGAGAATTGTACCAGTTCCATTCCAGGGAACTGACTCACCCCTCTCGGGGTGGGCTGCTTGGTTTCATCTTGCTGGTACAAATTGATTTACAGGTGGCCACGAAGAGCATGAGTGATTGGGATGGGATTAGGTTTATGGAGAGTGAATGTATTTTATTATGGTTATGTTTATGTTAAGTTTTCTCGAAGTTCAGACAGTAACTTAGTTAATTGTAATGGTTGTAATTGGTGAGGTTGGTACCGGGTGTTTGGAGCCCGATGGTCTGTAGCACCTTTAGTTTATTTTCCGCTGTTGTTTTATTATTATAGGGGTGTTACACAAGGCCTCATTAACTTTCAAACCACACTCCCCTCTTCCTTCGTGATGTCTCCAATGTTAAGGGGGCTGAAAACGATTAGATCTGAAAATACCTGAAGGCTGAAAGGGTGGTATAGAACAATTTGAAGCCGAAAACAAGAGAAAGAGCTATCTATATGTGTGAACCGAAAAATATCGGTATTGGCTTGTTCGTCTCGCTCCATTTTTCTTTTCAATTTCAATGATAACTCTTCCTTTCACTCCCTTCTTTCGTTCCAGTAATCCCTCAGAACTCCTCACTGGATCTGGCCAAGGAAATTAGATCAAATAAGGGGGAATAAAAACCCTAGCCAGTCTTAAGCTCTTCTTGTTGTGAAGGACCGAATTAGGAGAGGTAAAACCCACTCTTAGAAACCCTAACCAAGTTCTAATCTTGGGTTAAGCATCTTAACTAAACTTTTAATTTATGTGTTAAATTTGGCGTAAATTTCCTATGAATCTGCTAAGATTCAGCTTCTGTATTTCAACCCTAGATTGCGTTCTTCAATTTGGAATTCTGTAAAACAAAAGAAAAAAAGAAAACAAAAAAGGTTAAGAAAAATAACTCTAGAATGCCTGTGAAAAGAAACCCTAATGAGTATTTGGTGTGAATGCATAGAATAAAATTTTAAGAAATTTGAGATGTATTAATATTTGGTAATGGAATTTTGATTCTGAGATTATCCAAATTTCAAAAAAGATGGCACTCATTGAGAATTTGATTCCCTCTAAAATAGGTAAGAATTGTTATTCCAAATTTGTTCCAGCGAGAGAGCAACGTCCATATTACATGCTAAATTACAAGTTAATTTCTTTGTAGACTATTTATTTACATAGTTTGCACCATTTTTATAGGAACTACAATTCTCTCACCTTTAATTACTTAATTTACTATAATTGTTTTGGTCAATCTTATACTATATACATGTGTTCTTTGTTGACAAACCATATTATGATTCATTTGCATATTAAGAATATCATAATTTAATCAATAAACAAACGTTTCCACATTAAAAATATACATGAAGAACTTTTTTTTGTTATAGAGTTCTCATTTGTTTTTATAACATTACAACTGGTGTACATAATAACTTAGCATTTAGTATTTTTTGTATGATTCATATAATTTATGATTAATAATTTAGTTATTCTCTATTTTAAGTTTTATTCCAAGAATTATATTTTCTAGCCAAACAAAAGAGTAGGAGGGTAATATGGTCATTGTGTTTTTATAATCTAAATGGATCCCAGGAATATAATTTTCAACCAAAAAAAACCATAGCTAATTCCAAGAATTTTGATATTTACAACCAAACAAGCGAATGTAAATTCCAAGAACTAATACTTGGAATTTACATTCCAATAACCAAACGACCCCTAAGGTCTCAGTTTTATGCGTACTAATTCGAAGCGATTGTTAGTGGGTTTAAGAATATAATTTGCGGTGGTTGTGACTAAAACTCTAAACCGAAGCAAACTAAGGTGATTAACCTTGGGTTATATTATATGTTAAACTGAACAACTAGGCGATAATTAGACTTGGAAAGTTAATAAAAAACTTGGAAAATTCATAATATGCTCAATTTTTTTTTCATAATTTAATTACTCCTTTTAATTTATAATTCAATTCTAATTTCTTGAAGTCACAACTTTTATAAAGTTGGTAGTTAAATGGCAAAACACATAATAGTGCAGTAAATGGTCTGGAAATCTATGGAAAGTGATTGTTAGAAGGGGGACAGACATATTTATACTCATAAGACGGCTAGAATAAGCAATCTCAGGATCTGGATAAGTCCCACGGTTTATTTTAGGGGGCGTTTGTTTTGGGGTAATTAGGCCAATTCCCTTTCCTGCTGTTTATTTTGTCAGTTTTTCCCGATCAACAATCATCGGTCATCGGTCAATGGTCATTAGTCATCGGTCAATGGTCCTATGTCGCCAGTTAAAGTGTAATGGAGAAAGAGAATCTCATTTCCTATTAGGGGGTGGGGAATCAAGATAGAGGGTTTTGGGGTAATCACATTCCCTTTCCCTTTCCTAAAAATAGGAAAAGCTGACTAAACAAACAGCAGGAAAGGAAATCAGAATATTCCCTTTCCTGATTACCCAAACAAACACCCCAAAACCCTCTATCTTGATTCGCCACCCCTTACTAGGGAATTTGATTTCTTTTCACTAGCATACTTTGATGACTAATAACCATTGACCGGTGACCGGTGAATGTTGACCGGAAATTAATGACCGTTGACCGGCAACCAGCAGCTGTTGACCAACGGCCATTGACCGGTTATTTATTTCATTTCTCCTAGCCCAGACAAACAACCAGGAAAATCAAAGAGAATTCTTTTCCATTCCTTTCTATTGTTTCATAATTGTGGATGAGTGGGTCATTTGGATCATCATTGTCCTTTGGCATCTAGTTCCCAGAAGATGAAGCGAAGAAGATAGAAATACCCGTTTATAGAGCAGCTGCTAGTATTGTCCTGCTACCCTGTGGCATCATATGTTATCCTTCAATTATGTGCTCTCCCGTAGACTTCTGCTTGTGCTTTGTGTCTAATTAAGCTATGCCAACTCTTTTTAAACTACTTATTCTCACTTTTCATCTGCTTATGCTCTAAGTTGCACTTGATCATCTTTTTGAAATCTCATCCTCATCATCTCATGGTCCTAGTTACACCACATATTATTGTTTTTAAATTTTTTGTGCCTTTCAGTGTTAGACTTTTACAAATTGTTTCTTTTTTCTGTCTCTTCCAATTATTAAAGCACAAACAGCTCTGTAAGAAATGTATTACTTGCCTCAGTTTGGTACTAGAATGGTATACATCTCTTGCTGACTGAAACTGAATGATTTACTCTTCTTGCTGTCTAGGTTCAGGAAAAGATATGACTTCATGTTCAATGAGCATCTCCCTACCGAGAAAGCGGTAACACTCATTTATCTACTGGTGAAAAACTGCTTGGGAATTATTACATAACTGTTCACAATCGTTGATGTTGATAGGAGTTGCAAAAACTGCTAAAGAAGTCAACTGATCCTGAAGTTGTTGAAGACTTGAGATCTCGACTTGGATGGATTGTAAATTTTGCAAATTAACTTGCTGTATTTGATTATGCAATGTTAGGCATATGTTTCAGCTTTCAGCCGGTTATTGCTTCTCAGTTCATGTTTAACTTCATCAGTTCTTTCCATTATTTGGAATCCTAGGCACTTAATGTTGCGGAAGCGACTGGGTAAGAGAGTAAACTATTGTACTAGAAAATCACTCTGTACAGGAAAATTCCCAGGTCGTGGTGGGGTCACAATGGTCCCGCTTAAGTACCACTTCCTTAGACAGAATTTCCTGACTGTAATTTCTTAGCACAATAAAGCACTACAAAATTACCCACAATAACTGCTAAATAAAGCTATAAAAGGGACACCAGAATTTTACGAGGTTCATCCAATTTGCCTACTTCCTCGGACACTACCAGAAATCTCTTATTTATACTTTAAGAGATATAGAGAGAAGAGATTACAATTTAGCATTCAGAAGAAGTTGCTAATTTTTGGGATGAGTTAGAATGAATGATACTAGCCCCTATTTATGGTAAGGGGACTAGTATCCCATATTCTAATCTATCGATGTGGGATGAACCATCTTTCACAATTCTCCACCTTGGTTTATCCCACTCAAAAACAAAACACACTCTCTCAAACCAACTTGGTAGTGTCAACAATTGCGCCTTTAGGCGCCAACTTTAATATGCATGATGTTGGTCAAGTCCAAGCAATGTTTGAACTTGACTGTGGTCACCACCTTGGTCATCATGTCTGCAGGATTCTCAGTCGTCCGGATTTTCTGAACAAGAATATCCCCTTCTTCGAGTATCTCCCGCACAAAGTGATAGCGAACATCAATATGCTTCGTTCTTGCATGATAGACTTGATTCTTTGCTAAATGGATAGCACTCTGACTGTCACAGTGCACACGTGATGTGTCTCTGACCAACTCCCAAGTCTTTAACAACCCATGAAGCCAAATACCTTCCTTCACAGCCTCTGTCAGAGCCATGTACTCCGTCTCAGTCGTAGACAAAGCAACTGTAGACTGCAAGGTAGATTTCCAACTTACTGGTGCCTTGGCTAAAGTAAACAAGTAACCAGTAGTAGATCATCGCTTATCCATATCACCAGCATAGTCGGAATCACAATATCCAACCACATTTGGACCACCTGTAACATCCTTCTCAAATAGCAAACCAATATCCACAATACCTTGAATATATCGTAAAATCCATTTCACAGCTTGCCAATGATCTCTGTCAGGATCATGCATATATCTGCTCACAACTCCAACTGCTTGTGAAATGTCGGGCCTTGTACACACCATGGCATACATTAAGCTACCAACTGCTTCTGCATATGGGACTCTAGCCATATAGTCTCTGTCTTCTTTAGTCTTTGGAGATATAATTGGGCACTAAGCTTCAAATGAGGAGCAAGCGGGGTACTCACATGTTTTGTATTGTCGTTAATACCAAAACGTTGTAGCACCTTTCTTCAGATATTGTTTCTGAGACAAACAAAGCTTGCCATTCTTCCTGTCCCTATTGATCTCCATCCCGAGAATCTTCTTGGCTTCTCCTAAGTCTTTCATCTCAAACTCGTGTGCTAACTGAGCCTTCAATCTATCAATCTCTGACTGATTCTTTGAAGCAATTAGCATGTCATCAACGTACAAGAGTAGGTAGATGTAAGACCCATCATGTAGCTTGCGCAAATATACACAATGGTCATATTTGCTTCTTGTGTACCTCTGCCCTTTCATAAACAAATCAAATCGTTTGTACCATTGCCTTGGAGACTGCTTCAGCCCGTACAATGATTTGTTCAACCTACAAACCCAATCCTCTTTACCACGAACCTTATATCCTTCCGGTTGAGACATATAGATCTCTTCCTTCATATTGCCATGTAAGAACGCGGTCTTTACATCGAGTTGGGTTAGTTCCAACTCTAGCTCCGCTACCAATGCCAACAGAATTCTAATGGAAGAATGCTTCACAACTGGAGAAAATACCTCATGGTAATCAATTCCTTCCTTCTGTGCATACCCTTTGGCCACCAACCTGGCCTTGTAGCGGACACTGTTTTCACCTGGAGTTCCTTCTTTCTTTGCAAACACCCATTTGCAACCAATTGTCTTTTTGCCCTTCGGTAGTTGTGCCAATTTCCATGTGTTGTTCTTGTGAAAGAATTCATCTCTTCTTCCATGGCATCTTTCCACTCCTTACTTTCCGAGTTTTTATTTGCTTCTTGGAAAGTAGGTGGTACCTCTTCATCTACAACTGGAAGTGCATAAGCCACCATATCCGTATAGCGAGCTGGTTTATGGATCTCTCTTCTGGGTCTTCCTACTGCAATCGGATCTGATTCTATTGTTGGAGCTTCCACATCTGACTCATCTACTCCTTGAGAGTCATTATCATCTCCAACTGTTGGGTTTACAAATATCTCCTTCTCGAACTCCACCTGTTTTGGTGCTTTCTCCACCTGCTTCTGAGTTTCCTCTGTCTGGATGGAGTCTACTATCACCTTCTGCCACAACGCAGATTCATCAAAGGTAACATCTCTGCTAATGATTGTCTTCTTTGCTTCTAGACACCACAACCGGTATCCCTTTACCCCAGACGCAATCCCCATAAATAGAGACTTCTTTGCCCTTGGGTCTAATTTTGATTCCTTCACATGGTAGTACGCTACAGAACCAAACACTCGCAAAGAACTATAATCAGTAGCTGTTTTTCCAGACCATGCCTCAAGCGGTGTCTTTCCACCAATAGCTGACGACGGTAACCGGTTCACAATATGACTGCAATATGTTACCGCCTCTGCCCAAAATTGTCTACCCAGCCCAGCATTTGACAACATGCATCGAACCTTCTCCAGGAATGTTCGGTTCATTCGCTCCGCCACTCCATTCTGTTGCGGTGTTTCCCTGACTGTGAAGTGTCGGATGATTCCCGCATCTTTGCAAACCTTCAAGAATGGATCACTCTTGTACTCTCCCCCATTATCTGTCCGGAGATACTTGATCCTACGACCTGTTTGTGTCTCGACCGTCTTCTTCCATGTTAGGAAGATCCCCATCACTTCATCCTTAGTCTTCATGGCATACACCCAAACCCTTCGAGAAAAATCATCCACAAAGGTCACATAGTAGCGGTTCCCACCCAAGGAAGGTGTCTTGGCGGGTCCCCAAACGTCTGAATGGACATAATCCAAAATACCCTTCGTATTATGGATGGCAGTTCCAAACTTCAATCTCTTTTGCTTCCCAAGAACGCAATGCTCACAAAAGTCTAACTTGCAAGCCTTCACGCCTTTCAGCAATCCCTGCTTTGCAAGAATCTGTAAGGATTTCTCTCCGGCATGCCCTAGTCGCATGTGCCACAACTGAGAGTCACTGTTCTCCTTGGGAGCCAACACAACTGCTGTTGTTCCTACTATTGTACTCCCCTCGTAGTAATATAGATTGCTCCTTCTGGTGCCTTTTATCACCGTCAGTGCTCCGGAAACGACCTTTAGAACTCCATCTTTAGCGGCCCATGAGAATCCTTTCGACTCCAATTGTCCCAGAGAAATGAGATTTTTGGTCAAGTTTGGAACATGCCGAACTTCTCTAAAAACTCTGGCTGATCCTTCATGGTTCTTCAACTTGATTGAGCCTATACCAATTGTTTTGCATGGGCTATTGTCTCCCATCAAAACGGTTCCACCTTTTAGTTCTTTGTAATCAAAGAACCAATCTCGAATGGGTGACATATGGTAGGTTGCTCCTGAATCCAGAATCCACTCATCCTGGTTAAATTTTTAAGTCGATGCCACCAATGATAGTCCTGATCCTTCGCTGTCGTATTCAGCTACACATACGTCTTGAACAGCCTTGCCTTTCTTCTGTTTTGGACAGTCCTTCTTCCAATGTCCCTTTTCTCGACAAAGGGCGCATTCATCTTTGCCGAGCTTGGTTTTCGATTTTGACCATCCTTTCTTCCCCTTTTTCTGAGCGGAAGAACGATCTCTCACCACTAATGCTTCTGCTGCTTCGTCAGTACCAGCCCTCTTTTCTTCTCAATTCATGGCTGTACAGTGCTGTAGTGACATCCTTCAGAGAGATATCGTCCTTCCCATGGAGTAGAGTTGTTTCCAGAAACTCATACTCATCTGGAAGAGATCCCAGCCATGAATGGGTGGACAACAAACAGGGATATCGTGAGGAGGATCATGGTATGAAGCTAGTTGATTTAACGACAGCGGCTCCTACTGATGAACCCTTTATTGTTGCATCAAAGGCAAAACAAGTATTCTACTGTCGTGATCAACTAATCCCAGATGGTCTATTGTAATGCTGAATAAAAGATCGATAGTTGGGATTGATAATATTGTTGATGAGGATGAATACGACTGTGAAGATGAAACAGATGTACCTATTCGGTTGCCAATGGAGGTGGATAATGTAACTAATTTTGAATATCGAAGGTCCGACCACAATGAAGGATTGTGGATTGAACGATGAAATGTTATTTTGTAAGTTTGGTTGACAATATTATATTATTTAATTTTTGTCATGTTTCAATATTTGATTCAGTAGATGTTCGTATTAACCTTGTTAATTGTTGATTATTTTTCAGATTATGGATCCTGACGATAGAGTCGAAGAGGACTTACTGTTGGGGCTGGATGATATTGACGATGACGTCCCTACTGAAGAACCACCAGCTGCATCTACTTCGCAGCCCCCTCGGAAGGGACGTGGACCGACCCGTGGGTTGAAGGAGAAGAAAGATTCTCCCATCGATTTGATCTGGGACAAGTACCTCCAACATCGTGGTGGGTCGAAACAGAAGTTTGCTTCCTACTTGGGATTGATGGTAAAATCCCATTGCTCGATTAATAAGGACTGGAAAGATCAAGAAAAGGCAGACAAATACATCATGTGGCAGATGGTGCAGAAGTAGTACAAGTCGCGGATGAACTTCGGACGAAGATTGAATCACTTCTAGCGACATCACTGCGATAGTTCAAGCATCGGTTGGTAGATGGCTGGATTACCAAACCGGGCTCCAAGAGGTCACCGCCGTGGGTAGTGTATGATGGTATGATCACGGAGGAGGACTGGAAGATATTCTACGACCATCGCCAGACTGAAGAGTTTAAGGTACTTTTACAATTATTCTTTCTTAATTATTTAAGGAATAAAATTTAACAAATATTTTTTTTTATTATGTATAACTTACAAATATATAAATTTATAACAGTTACGTCAAGAACAAGCGAGACGTAACCGGGCGAAGAATATCTACAAGCACTTCATGGGGCGAGCTGGATACACGGGGCGGTTGGAGAAGTGGAAGAGCGAGGGCTTGCTGACTAAAACTAATGAAGACGGCACTCAGTCAGTTATTGATGATGTTGACGATGCAAGTAGAGTGCAGACATTTATGCTGGGTCGAATGGTGAAAAATGACGAGGGGGTATATGTGTTCCCGCAGAGCGAGACTGCTGAGTTGGCGTCCAAGATTGTAAGTATATATATTTAAAAGTTGTTGTTTACTAATTAATAAGTTCATTTCTAATATTTTTGTTAATTTAAAATAGTCTGGCTCGACTGAGCGATGGGAGATGGTTCCGGCCCCTCCGTCTCAGGATGATCCACTGAATAAGGCCCTTGGGCAAAAGGATCATCCAGGGCGAGTGCGGGGGCTTGGAGGGGAAGTTCGCCAAAAAGACGTGTTTCCTACGTCTCGATCGAGAGTACCACAGGCTGAAATGATAGAGAGAATGGTGGATGAACGGGTGCATGACCGGTTGGAGGAGTCGGAAAGACGTCGCTGAGTCAGAAAGACGCCACGCTGAGGAGCGTCAAGCCTACGAGAAGCGCCTGCGAAGACTTGAGGCTTTAGTATTGGGCCAGGTGCATGCTCCTACACCGACACCTACTACTCCTACACCGGTGTCTACTCCTACCGCGACGGCGAATACATCGATAGTGGCCGCGTCTCCTACACCGGCACCTACTGCTAGACCGACGTCTGCTCCTACCACGACGGCGGATACTGTCGATGATCCTACACCGACGTCTGCTCCTACCACGACGGCGGATACTCCGATGGTCGATCATCCTGCACCTTCTTCTCCTACCAGAGACACATTTCCTTATCAAAACCTTTCGGTTTGTTCTTTTTTCCTCCTTAGTTATTTTAACATTACTTTTAAAACAATATAATTTTATTAGCTTGCTTACTGTTGTGAGTTGATGTAGATGGCTAAATCATGTCATCTGTTTCAAGTGTTGGATGGTGGGACTGTGCATGTTGCATTCGGTCGGGTTTTACAGACCGGACCGAACTCTGTAGTACATTTCAAGGTCATCCCACCTCTCAACGCTCGTGTGATGGTAGACGATATTGTGCAAGGTCATGAGGACTCTCCCCTTCCATTGGAGTGGAATGAGTGGAGTAAAATAGGTCAAGCAAGTCTTCAGTTGTTCCATGGCCATATTCTCTCATTGATGTCAGTAGTGACAAGGTAAACTATTTAATTACATGCTTACTGTTTAGTTTTTAACTTGACTGTTGACTGATATGTTTATTATTTAAATTTTGTATACTATTAGATTGATAAGGAATTTAGACCGGTTAAGAAGAGGAAAGTGGATAAGGGGAAGAAAGTTGTGAAATCAAGTGAGGAGAGTCAGAGGGTGAGAAAGGAAGTGGTGAAACCTTTCGATATGACTCCTAGAAGATCCCCCATTCTGACACCCAAGTATCTGAAGAAGTTGACAGCCCATCAAAAAATGTTGTACGACTTTTTCATGACGAAGCCGCAGTCTGTCACCAATTTCAACATGAAAGTGTCTAAGCATGTTTTCCACTCCCCCGAGCCCAGAGATCTGATGATTACCGTGAGCGATCTAAGAGAATTTTTGATGGGAGACCTGCTTAACATCTCTGTGATTCAGGCCTATTGTGTGTAAGTATCTTTTAAATTATTAAATTATCTTTCATTTTTTTAAGCTATTTAACATATCTTATGAAAAAATGTTGTTTAGGTGCTTGACTACTAGACTGATATCGAACAAGAGATTATTTGCCATCTCTTTCTTGTGTCCGTAATTGATGTCAGCAAATCAGGCCGCATTGGATGAGCAAGGATGTGTAGAGCATGTGAGGCAGGGATTTTGTACTGCGGTGCGAAGAAGAAGCAAATATTTGCTGATCCCATAT
This sequence comes from Limonium bicolor, assembly GCA_023374045.1. Lineage (NCBI taxonomy): Eukaryota > Viridiplantae > Streptophyta > Magnoliopsida > Caryophyllales > Plumbaginaceae > Limonium > Limonium bicolor. The sequence continues at coordinate 303,158,268 of CM041776.1, read as the reverse complement.
CATCAGATGTAAGTACACAATAACTGGAATTTTTTGCTTCCTAATTGTGATATTTAATAATTGTTCTACAAAACATTCTTTGTTTTATCTGTGGCAGCAATCATTGGATGTTGATGGTGTTGTGTATCGACACCTCATGCTTGTTGATACTAGACCCATTGGGCGGCCCTGATGACCTTTGAGAGATCGTTGTAGAGAAATATTTGAAGGAGTGAGTATTCAAAATTTTAATGCATTCTGTATTTATTTTAACATTGTCCTAGATTATTGACAATAAATGGCTTCATTTTAAAATGCTGTATTTATGCAGGGGCCATAAGCTTGGTTTAAGTGATGAAAAGAAACCATTCTCCATCTTGGACTTCCAATACATACGTGTAAGTAATCATTTAATTTATGCATTTTTGTATAAAGTTAAACGTTTAATTTTTTGATCTGTCTAAAGTTGGAAATCCATGGATGGTGTGATGACAGTGTCCTCAACAGCCTGATTCAAAAAGCTGTACTATTGTGATGCGGTACATGTTCGAGATGGTACAAAATATTGACACGTTTAAGGATGATGACAAGGTAACCCATACCAATCAAAGTTTTAGTTAAAGTTATTGCATTTTAAATAAAATTGTGTACTAATGATGATCAGTTTCTTTTTATGGACAATCGTTTCTTATTTCACACAAGCAGGGAGCACGTATTCCAAAGGGGATCTCGACTTTGTAAGAGATCATTTATCGCAGTTTTGGTGTAAAAATTACTTGAGTGTTTCTTAGATCTTATATCCTAGTGTACGTAGTTAGACTTAGACTTTTGTTTTGCTGAAGCAACTCTCAAAGTTTGTAAAGTTCAACTCTCTCTTATTTTTGAAAGTTTGAATGGGTTTGTTTGCAATTCGTTTTCAATGTTGCAATTCAAACTGGCAACTTGGTTTATGGTCATAGTGTGGTTGGTTATCAAAGGGCAATACCAGTTGGATGCCCTGTACAGGTTGTATATACGATTGTAAATTGGGTTATGTTGGAAAACATATGTGGTAGATGCTAAAAAAACAAAAAAAAACTAAAAAAAATTAAAAAAAAACCACGGTTCACTTAAAACCGTGGTTTAAAACTCAATGGAACGACGAGTATAAACCACGGTTTATTAAAGAACTGTCGTATAAAGTACTCATATACCACGGTTAATTACCCGAACCGTCGTATAAAACGCAATGGAACGACATTAAATACCACGGTTTCCGTCCCAACCGTGGTATAAGTCGTCTGATTCCCGCGCCACAACGGGCTTTAAACGACGGTTTTACGAACTGTGGTTTATAATGCGTATTTTAAACGACGGTTTTGAACCGTGGTTTATTTGAATTTTCCGATATACTACGCGAGTATAAACCACGGTCTCTAACCGTGGTATATAAGCAAAATAACCGTGGTAAAAAACATTTCTGCACTAGTGCATTAAGGCCAAGTCTTCATCCTTGAATGTCACATCCAAGTTTACCAAATCAGCTACTAGTTGATTGAAACTGGTGATGTGGTTATTCATTGTGGTCCCCGAAACATACGAAAAGCGGAATAGCCTTTTTTCATAAAAGCTTATTCTGACTGCTCTTCTTCATGAATTTTTCCTCCAATGCCTTCCATAATTTCCATGCAGATTTTTCTTTAGAGAATGCATATTTTTGTTCTCTCGACAGGCAGGAGCGAATTGTACCACAAGCTGCTCGATTCATGGCCTCTCATTCCTTCTCTTGAACGTCTTCCGGTCTTGTCTCTCTTCAATGGCAATGTCAAGACCTTGCTGAAAGAGAGCGTCTTGGACTTCGCATTGCCACATGCCGAAATGGCCCGTACCATCAAATGTCTCCACCAAAAACTTAGCATTAGTCATCACCCTTCTTGTCCAAATCGATGACGAGGAAGTTGATGACACTGTCTCCGGGGTCTTTAATTTGTTGTCTGCCATTTCTGCTCCTCCATTTTATTTAGCAGCACTTCGTCGTATCAACCAATCTAAGGAACTCTTTTCTGATGTGGAAGATCAGCCTAGCTGCAACCACAGAGCATACTAAGACAGAACCTTGGCTCTGATACCACTTGTTGCGGAAGCGACTGGGTAAGAGAGTAAATTATTGTACTAGAAAATCACTCCGTACAGGAAAATTCCCAGGTCGTGGTGGGGTCACAGTGGTCCCGCTTAAGTACCACTTCCTTAGACAGAATTTCCTGACTGTAATTTCTTAGGACAATAAAGCACTACAAAATTACCCACAATAACTGCTAAATAAAGCTATAAAAGGGACACCGGAATTTTACGAGGTTCAGCCAATTTGCCTACTTCCTCGGACACTACTAGAAATCTCTTATTTATACTTTAAGAGATATAGAGTGAAGAGATTACAATTTAGCATTCAGAAGAAGTTGCTAATTTTTGGGATGAGTTAGAATGAATGATACTAGCCCCTATTTATGGTAAGGGGACTAGTATCCCATATTCTAATCTATCGATGTGGGATGAACCATCTTTCACACTTAATTGTTTTTTGTGGTGATTGATTTTCAGGATAAACAACTAAAGTCTGGTGGGTCAACAAGAAATACTGAAACACAGATTTTGGCTGAACATAAGAAGAATGAACGGGAAGCGGAAAAACATGGCAAAAAACCCTTTTATCTGAAGAAATGTAAGTTATTTCTCTGTTCCTGTCTATGTACAGCTGACAAAATTCATCTTCACACACACACAAACACCAAAAGCTAAAGCTTATTCATGTAGTATTATGAGGAATGTTCACTGCTCCATGTGCCTTCTTTCCATAGCCTTGTATGCCTGTATTGCACCAGAGATTTAGTAGGAACTACATACATAGAATCGTTTGATCTTTTGCTTGAGTGATTTTTTCAGTCACCATTCATTTTGCTTTTTATAGCTGAAATTCAGAAACAAAGACTTCTCCAGAAATATGAGAGCCTCAAGGTGAGTGTGCCTTTTTAGTCTGCGTTTTGTCTAATTGCAACTTCGTGCGTGATGTATGTAGTTTCTTACAACTACTAGGACCAGGACAGTCTATGAACTTCTGAATTCGATTAATAAATGCGTTTTTTTGGCTTGTTAGGCAACTGGACAACTTGATTCCTACATTGAGAAAAGGAGGAAGAGAAATGCTGCCAAGGACCTCCGATTCATGCCTTATAGACGTTCAGAGAATGAGCAATAGTTGTTTCAGTGTTGCCTTGTTTGTCTTAGCTATTTCAAGGAGAACAAAAATTAGAACGAAACATGAGAGAAAAAGGCCAGAGCTAAATTGAAAATTGCATTGTTTTATATAAAGGTGATCGCGGTTCGTGGCCAGTTCAGTTTCTGGTTTCACCAATTTCGGTTAGCGCTGATTCTGGTTCTGGTTTTTGTAAGGTGAGAGATTGGTTTGTACCCAATTTCTTTTACCAATTCAATTCTTACCTGCTCTATGTACGTTTGGGACTGGTTAACTAGTCCCATCAACTTTGGTCCTGATTTATTGTTCAGACTTATTTTTAGGACCAAAATTACATATGCTAAAAACAAAGTGTACTTATCAATATTTAAAATTATATAATCAAAACCTTGCCAAGTAAAAATCTAATAGAAAAACATTGATACAGAAAAAAATACTGTTAGGAACATGATCAAACCATTGGTTTTGATGTGATTGCAAATTTGAAGACAAGTATCGGCGAAACCAAAAAATTACTAAGCAAGAGACTCTGTTTACACATAAAGAGTCCTTCAACAAAGTTACACAACGTAAGCCCTCATCTATGAAGAATTACTTAATACTTTGTATACATGCAAAGTTTGTCAGTTAGCAAAGTCTGTCATGTGCTCTACACTTCTAGATTGTGAAATTTGGGCCTCAAGAGTGGCTGCTGATCAAGCCACAATACAAGCCTAACGTTCTATTTTTTCAGTTGAAGGCAAAAATATCATAACCATACTCTTCATGGCTCTGCTATATAAAAGAGCATTATAGGATAAATCCAAGTGTGTTTTTCCCCTTAGAGACTTTCTATGTGAAAGAAAAGTCACTAGGATGGAGAGACAAGTCTATGTTGAGCGAAACATTTATTTATTTCATCATTATGTCGTATTGATCTATTAATTTACATGTTGTGTGAGTGTTTATGTTAAAGCTGATTAATTGAGTATGAGAGCTTTGTTGTGTTTACTTTGAAGTCATTCAGTAAAGTTCTCATTCATGATATCTTTATTCTTATAGTTCATTTTATTGTTTCTGCTATACTGTGATGCCCCGAGTTAGTGTGTTTGAGTCTTAACGCTAAGACACACTACGTCAGCCTACTCTATCCCAATAGTGTCAGAGCCTTGTTAGTTAACAACCCTTATTGGAAGAAAGCTTACTTGTGGAAATGGACAGGCTAGAGTAGAGTGCTCATATACTTTTTGGCAAACACAGACTGAAATATCTCGAAGATTTAAAAAAGTAACTAAAACATGATTATATACTTAAATAAATAAATAAATTGTTAATTTAGAAAGGAGTTTATTAAGACTTGACTAAAGAATTATATAAATATATATGTGATTTAAGAAGAGCTGAATACGCCTTAACTATATATTACTATAAATATTTATATGATTTGTAAAAGGGCTTATTTAGCCTAGTAAATATTGATCTTAAACATATTTGGAAACCTGAACGCATGGTATCATAGACCCTAGCACCACTTTTATAGCCTGTTCTGTTTCTTATTCATCTTGTGGTTACTATTGCATCCAATCCCTGATTACCTCATCAATTCTCTTGCTGCTCATCAGAACCAATCCCTGCTTCCACAAATGTAACACCCCTCTAATTTGCCATTTTAAGGGTTTCTTTGCTTCCATACAATCTTATCAATATCAGGGGTCACTCTATACGTAAAAAGAAAGCAAGATAAGCTGGTGGTACAAATTGTGAGATCCAGTCTCTAAATTATCACCATCCATTATGAAGAAAATTCAGCTGTAAAGGAAGCTTATGTTTGAGCATGGCTTAAACCAGCATTTTAAAGAGGAGATGTATCTTCATCTCCCCGAGCCTATGCTTATCCCACGCTTTCTGGAATTTCTCTATCCTGGGCTCAAGCCAGGGTGTACTGTACTTCCTTTTTGCTAGAGGTGAATTGCACCATTTGCAATTACCGTAGATTAATTCTTACTCCCTCAGTCCCTCTTAAACACCAACTGTAGGAAATTCTCACGTAATGTGTCATTTTCTCCCGCAAGGCTCTCTGAGTGAACTCCAGATGACATTTTTTTTTCATATGCCAAACACTACAACTACTGCAATTGGTGGTAATTGTACGAATCGGGGTAAATGACAGGAAGCTAATAATATCACCACAGACGTTTTATCATGTCTTAATACAAACTTTGGCTCAGTTTGTTGACCTCGAAACTAAGTAATCCCGCATCCAGTCCTCAGCTCATATAGGGCCTATAAGTTACATAGACCAACCACACCCACCGCTGACTTTATAGCTTCAAATGCTTAATTGCAGTGTGGACGTCTTTATCGCCTCTTCCGCTGCAATTCAGCACAAGTTTAGTCCCATCTGGAAGAGTTGGACAAAGCGTCTCCAAATACGCTAGAGCATGAGATGTCTCTAGCGCAGGAATTATCCCCTCCAGCTTTGACAATCTCTTGAATTGCTGAATATAAACAAGAAATGAAAAAGAGCAAGATGAGTCGGACTAGATTTTATTTGAATTCACACGAACGGCTCTTCCAAACTCCTACAAGAAAAAAAAAAGAATTGGACAACCACATTTCACATTAGAGCGCCCAACTGACCTTCCAATGCCTCTTCATCTGTTACACTGTAGTACTCCCGCGCGCCCTACATCCTTCAGAAAGCTATGCTCCGGTCCAACTCCAGGATAATCCAGCCTATTTCAAAACACACAAATTTCAACGTTAATATCATAAAATTGTAAACAGCATTAAAAATTCCAACCACAAAGATACATGTAGTGATTTGTCATTCTAGTTCACCCACCCAGCACTAATAGAATGAGGTTCAACAATCTGCCCATCTTCATCCTGCAACAGATAACTCATAGCTCCATGGAGCACTCCCACTTCCCCTTTGGTCAGAGTTGCGGCATGCTTGCCACTGTCTAATCCAAACCCAGCAGCCTCAACACCAATGATTCGCACATCCTTGTCATCCACAAACTCGTGGAATAGACCCATGGCGTTTGACCCACCTCCAACACAAGCCACCAACACATCTGGTTCCCACCCCATTTCTCAAGAGCTTGTTTCCTTGTCTCTTTGCCAATTACAGCATGGAAATCCCTCACCATCATTGGGTATGGGTGAGGTCCTGCCACTGACCCTAATTGTAATGGGTTGTCTCCACATTTGTTACCCAGTCTCGGATGGCTTCCGATGTAGCATCTTTCAGTGTGGCAGTGCCAGAATGGACTGGGCGAACCTGTGTATATTCAGATAAGATAAAAGATCCATCATCCCTCAAAGTGCTTAAATTTCCCATCTGTTAAAGATCAAACTACGACTACAGCTAAGACGCAAACAACCCAAACCATAATGAAAATTAAAAAAATACTTATCCAAACCAAGAATTCAAAAGCAGATACCGAAACAGAAAAGGCACGATTGTGTAGCATATCCAGACCAGGAATTGAAAAGCTGATACAGAAGTACAAAAGGCATGGCTGTGAAGATCAAAGGGATATCCTTGAGAGGATTGCAAAGAGGGTATAGGAATAAATAAGCATGATTGTGGACAACAAAGGGCAAAAGAAGTTTCTACCTCTGCACCAAGGCCGCATTCTGAATACATTCAGTGCTTGTCTCTCCATGTCTTGAGCACCCAATATATTATACACTCCAATCCAAAGCGTGCACACACTGTAGCAGTGGCCACTCCATGCTGACCTGCACCGGTTTTCAGCTATGATTCGAGTCTTTCCTAGCTTTTTAGCAAGTAAAGCTTGAGCAACGGCATTGTTGATCTTGTGAGCTCCAGTATGATTAAGATCTTCCCGTTTCAAGTAAATAAGAGGCCCTTCTCCATTAGGCCGTCTGTAGTGCTCCGTTAGCCTCTCAGCAAAGTATAGTGGACTTTCTCTACCAACGTAATCCTTCAGGATGCCGCTCAGTTCCGTCTACAATATCAAAGAGTGATGGCTTGTAAAGCTATACCGAAGCAACAAATGTGTCTTCACGTGATTAAAGCAAACAACAGTTGAAAGCTTCCCATTTAAGGAATAAACTTGTAAAGATCAAGCCAATTGGAAAGACAGATGAGATGTTTAGGGTGACAATTTTTGGACAGAAGAGGAACCCCTTCATTTAAGAAATGAACCAAATTATTCCCTAAAGTAGACAAGTGAAAAGAGCGCCAAACACTAAAAAGCAACTTTGGTACCTCCAGTAACATCATATCACACCGTAATCGAGAGTCAACACTACCCCACCGTTCAATCAGCTTCATCCTAATCTACCCAATTTTCGCAGCATATGAATGCAACTCAATCATCTACTTTTCCAAATTTAAAAAATAGAGTTTGGAAACAATCATCAAAAATAAAATTAGGGAAAACACGAACAAAATCAGCTGTGAAAATATCCCAATTAAATTAATGGAACAGGGGTTTGGAAAGGACGGAACGAGGGTGGTTTAAATGAAAACCCGAACCTGAAATGCCTCATCTTTAGCGAGTGAATGGAAAGCTGCTTCGAGCTCGGTGAGAGCGTGCATCAGGGTTTCAGGGACATACTTCCCGCCGAACTTACCGAAACGCCCAAACGAATCGGGCCGCAGATGAAGAGTAGGTGCCAAGTCGGCATTGACGGGATTGCCCTCATAGGTCTTCAACGCCGACCCGTCCCTTGTCATTACGCCGCCGCAGGAGACGGAGAGGCGGGGAAATCCAGGGGGATTCGAAGAGATTCTGAAGAAGGATTTGGACGAGAAGGGAGTAAATTTGAAGGCAATATTGCTTTGATGTGTTCGGGACACGGACGATGAGGCGATGGGATGGGCACTCAAAGCAGAGCTAGAAGTGATGGCCATAGAAAAGGGGGAGATTGCAATGTTAAAGAAATGGTCTTCGTTCGACGGCAAAAGAGAAGTGGGAGATTCAGTGGCAGGGTATTTGGTATTTCCGGATTTGAAAGTAAGGAGGAACTTGGATTTAGTGGCAGGGTATATGGCAATACTAATTGACAACGTGCAACAACACTAGGCGTCGTCAAGTTAAAAATAAAGGGTATTTTATAAATGAAAAAGAAAGTACCCGTCCGTTAATTAATATTTATCGTTTATTAGGTGATTTTTATTTAAAATATGTGTTTTCTAGTTTTTTGATATACTTTTTTCATTTTTAACCTTACTATTCAACACAAAAGTAATTATTATTTAGATAGAAAAGTAAAAAGTAGAATACATACGTCATTATTCTATATTTTTTTAATAAGTGTGCAAACTTCTAAAATAACAAATATTTTTAAAACGGAGAGAGTATATATCAATTTAAACATGTCGGTTTATTTTTTAAAAACATATGGTTAAAATTCTTACACATACACACCTACCTCAATTACCATATATGGGCCGAATGCAGGTTTTTTTGTTTTTTTTTTCTTCAGGCAAAAACTATACACTTGCAATTTCATGTATCCGCGGCACCAAATAACGAGTGAAAGGGACAGTCGAAAACGATGTCCCAAGGTTTGACGGAAAGATACCAACTTTGCTACTGGAAGGATCCTATGATAAGATATGATAGGTAGGTAGTACCAACTTAGCAGTAGCTCGTTTTTGTTTGAGGGTCACTACGCTCAGTCGGGTTTTCACTTCGGCTCGGTTAGAAAAGACTATTTTCCTACTATAATAATTTTCAAATATTACTATATTTACCCATAATTTGTGATATATTACAAGGTGACCCCAAATATCATTATATAAAGGAATTGAATATGATATGAAATCATATTCAAATTCATAAATCCTAAAGTTAGAGAGATAGAGTTAGAGAGATAAAGAGAGAAAATGGTTTCTTTCGGAAGTTTGAAGAAAAAACTGTTCGGTAAGAAGAGTAAAAAAAGAGAGGAAATGCTGAAGGTGGTGTTCCAGAAATACAAGACGAGTATGCAGATGATGTTAGGAGCGAGGAGTACTCACGAGGAGCTCATTCTGAGGTACTTTCTGCTGTTATTTTAGCAATTTATGTACAAACGTAGTTAGATATATACAAAACTGAACGAAAAAGCAAAAAAAGACGTCGGCAATGGCAGACTACTGGGCGCCCGCGCCCACCTCTTTAAACGTGCGCCAGCGCCGTCCCAGGCTACTGGGCGCCCGCGCCCACCCCTTCAAACGCGCGCCTGTGCGCCTCCCTTGCTGCGGACGCCGGCGCCGGCGTCTTTATGTCGGCGCCTACGCCGGTGCCCGTTTTTCAAATCGCTGTATCTTCTTCGTTATTGCTCCGTTTTTCGATCCGTTTGCGCTGTTGCGTTTGTCTTTTCGTGTACTTTACGATGATATACTTTGTTGATTATTTTCATGTTATGTGTGATTTTATTCTAAAATACGTAGTATTAGGGTTTACGAGTAGCACTTGTGAGTAACGACGTTTTTTCTGCTTAGGGTGAAAACGATGATGAATTCGAGGATGCGAACGTAGACACAAGTCATGTATTTAATACTAGCCTAATCTATGGCGATAAAGAGGAGGCGGTTAGTTATGCGTTTCGCACCGCGAGAGGCTAATAATATTTATCTAATCAGACAGACTAAGCGAGACGACGGTGAAGTAATACTAACGTGTGAGAGGTACGGCAAGCATAGGCCACGGGTTAGCACAGGAGAATCGTCATCGTCGAGTCAAAGGCCACGGCGTGCCACGAAGAAATGCAACTGCCCCTTCCGCCTAAGCATCAGGGGTGGGGGACAGACGGGCTGGTCTATCTGGTGATGGTCCCGACGCACAACCACGTGTTAGCTAGTAACCCGCAATCTCACTTCTTCTGGTCTCGCTTTAGTGTCGACGAAAGGGCAAGCATGAAAAGTTTGTACAGGAGTGGTGTTGCGCCTAGGCAAATGTGGGCCCATTTGCATGACAAGAACCCTGAAAGTACTGCAGACAAGACATCGATTCATAACCTAGTTGCGAAATTCAGAAAAGAAGATTGTGGCGGACGTACAGATGTAGCGTCCTTCATGCACTCGCTAGATGAACGTAATTATAGTTGGTGGTCCAAGAAAGATGCAAGTAAGTGTCGGCACATCTGTTTAGTGTTGGTTTATTTGTGTTGTTAATCACTTTAAATGTTTGTTCTAATTAAATGTCCATTTTGCAGGGAATGCATGTAGGCTAGGTCTTGTCTTGTTTACGCACCCTTTTTCGTGAGACGCTCGTTAAGATGTTTCCTTATGTAGTGCTCATTGATAGCACTTACAAGACGAACATGTACAAGGTGCCTCTAGTGGAGTTCATCGGAGTCACGTCGTGCGGCAAGAACTTCTGTATAGCGTTCTGTTTTGTGGTCAGAGAGGATGAGTCTGCATACACATGGATGCTTAATCAGCTGAAGAAGGTGTAGATCTATCCTCCAAATGTGTTTGTCACTGACAATGAAAAGGCGCTAGTGAAAGCACTTTCAGTGGTATATCCTTCTATACCACATCTTCTATGTCGTTGGCATATATGCAAGAACGTGGCTGCCAATGCGCTCAAGATAATGCATGTTGAGCGTGAGAGAGTCGATTTAGTAGTGTGCCGGTGGAAGCGACTAGTTTACGCCTCAACTATTGCGAAGTACGATGAACAGTACGGAAAATTAGTACACTCTTACGGCGCCAACAATCCTTTCGTTGTGTACTTGAACAACACATGGCTATGTCAGTGTGAGAATTTTATGAGGTATGGGTTAAGAGATTCATGCATTTCGGCAACACATCTACCAACAGGTTAGCTAAACTTCAATTGTCAACATGTTCTGTTGTTTGTATTGGTATGTTTCCCATTTATCTGCTACTAATTGACTTCCAATCTATAGGGCGGAGAGCGCCCACTCAGCTCTAAAGTGTTGGCTTCATACATCCACCGGATCTCTAGACACATGCTTCGACAGCATACATAGATTCGTCGAAGGGCAACATTTCCACATTAAACAAGACTTCGAGTTCTCCATTGACAGAAGGGTTTCGGAAGACCAGCAAGTCCCATTTTTATTTCTGGTCAATCAAGTGAGCCTCAAATGTTTGGAAATACTCCAGGATCAGCTGAGAAGCGGTCGTTGCAATATTGACCACACAACATCGTACGAAGATGTTTGTGCGTTTACTTCGACCATGGGATTACCGTGCGTGTTTCATATGTTTCAGTACATTCAAGCCGTCTGAATATACCAGTTGAAGAAGTGCATATCTTCTGGCGAACACTCAGATATGACGCACAGCAAGATAGTCAAACAATAACTTTACAATACTTAAGTCGTGAGCTCGCAATCAACTTCTCACCTGAAACAACGTCAGGCAACCAGCCAGCTGACGTGTATCCGCCCGGGAAGCGATGCCGAGCTGTCGGTACAGGTATGCTAGTGTCTTGGTCCCTCACGCATACAAGTGGACCCTACTAGGGTCACGGATGGGCCAGTAGGACGTGGGCATAACACGATCCCCGCCCTTGTCGATGATCAATGAGTGGGACACCAGCCACCAGAGGAAGGCCGTCGTCTCCTGAAGTGGGGTACAGTATGGACCGCCACAAGTATCATGAAGAGCTCGGTAACGTACCTGACTCTTCTCCAGGAACCTACAGTTTATCAGCTCCTGCTGGTCCGCCACGCCAAACAGCCGTAGGAAATGGGGGATGAGAACCTGTAACGGTGGGGCCACTATACCGAGGCGGGCACCATCCTCGGGCTGGTACGAAATCGCCATGCCGGTGATGGGGATACCCAAAATGTGGTAGACGTCGTGGAGAGTAATAGTCATCTCTCCGAATGGCATGTGAAAGGAGTTCGTGTCAGGCTGCCATCTCTCCACGAACGCTGAGAGGAGTGCGAGGTCAAAACAACCATGCGCTATGTCGACAAGATGCGCAAGTCCGCTATCCTGACCGATGCTAGAGACTCTGGGTGCCTCAATGTACTCGGAGTCCACGCCTCCAAATACTTCGTCCTAGGCTTGAAGCTAAGACATCCCTTCTCCTGTTGAATATTTATAATTGAGTTCACACTATGTTAACCATTTCCTAAACAATCTAAAATTTTATGGAATCTATTACCAGACGGGAAACATAATACCACTCCTCGCCACACGTCTAGCGCGACGTGACCACCGAAACTCGGGATCAAACTCGTATCCTAAGGGCCTCCGGGCACTGGAGTCTGCCCAAGCACCCAAGCATCAGCAGCCGGCATCTGCGCCACCCCCTCTGCTGGACCATGTACCGGGGACCGGCGACGACGGCGCACCCGTGTGCCCTCATTCTCAGCACCCGGCTCATCTATATCCTCGTCATCAGCGTCAGCCTCGCCATGACGTGCGTCTTCGGTCCCCCTCTGTGGAGGAGTAGGCCAAGCAGGACTATCAGACCTCACGACCAGCGTCCCATCGCCGATCAATGAGTCCAGATCCACACCATGTAGCTGGTCCACCTCCTGCTCCTCCTCCTCCTCCTCCTCCGCATACTCCTCCTCCTCCCATCCCTCCTCCTCCCCCTCCCCCTGATCCAGCTCATACTCCACCTGCAACCTCTCCTCATGGGCTCGTAGAAACTCAAGCTCCCTACGCTTCCTCAACGAAGCTGTAGCGTACTGTGTACGCCTCCTCTCTGTAGCAGCAGCATCAGGCCCGGTCACACGAGGGTGTGATGAGCTCTCGCCTCGGTCAGAAATCGTCTTACCCTTACCCTGACCGAACCTACCAAGCAAACCCTTGCCTTTTCCTCCCGCCATCTGTTGTTTACCGTAGAATTTAGTCATACTATTTTTACAGTTAGTCAAGACCGGTCGAGGTTAGTCAATACCGGTCATACATACATCTCAGTAGTTCAACGTCAAAAACAAATTCATACAAATCCTGGAACTGATTAAAACAAGCATATAGAGGTATACAATGTAAAAAACGACCAATTATATAACAAAACAACAAAAAAACGAGCCCCGAGCGTTCCCGACAGCGCGCGCCCGTGCGCACCCAGCATCCCCGGCGCCTGCGCCCAGCCTTCCTCCGCCGCGCCCGCGCCCAGCCTTCCTCCTCCGCGCCCCGCCCAGCCTTCTCCGCCGCGCCCGAGCCCACTCTCCTCCTCCGCGCCCGCCGCCGCCCATCTTCCTCCCGTGCGCCAACGCGAACCCATCCACCCGCGCGCCTGCACGCACTCCTTGTTGCCGGCGCCTGCGCCGACTTTTCTTCCTCCCCCGTTTCTGAATTTGTCTACTGTTTTCTGCTAATTTTACTACTTTTACTGCTATTCTACGCTAAAAAACTGTAAATTATGATAGAAAAGAACCTGATTTTGCAGATCGTACTAACAGAATGATGACTTGAGCACCGGCTTTCCTCCCTCCCGCTACCGCTCCTGCTCCCGCTCCGGTTACCGCTTCTAGAGAGAAGTCAGAGAGAATCTAGAGAGATCAGAGAGATTCTAGAGAGATAGAGAGATTGAGAGTTTGAAATTTTGTGGAGAGATAATAGAGGGTAAAGGTGTATATATAGGAGAGTTTATGGGTAAGGGCAAAATCATAAAGTTTTTTGAATTTCCGACTGTGCGAAGTGAAAACCCGACTGAGCGAACGAGTTCAGTTTTGTTTCTCTACTTTCATTCAATCATTTTAAAAACTTGTACTTTATTAAGTAAAGTAAAAGAATGTATTCTTATTTTTTATTTTTTCATCTAAATAATAATTATTTTTATATTAATAGAAGGGTTATAAATATAAAAAGTGTATAACAAACTAGTATGACATATATTTTGAATAAAAATCACATTCTAAAACAACAGATATTAATTAACAAAATATTCTTTTTTCTTTAAGTGACGTGGCCAATTTTAAAAGGTCGATTGGGTGAAATGTGTCACATTATTTCCTTGTATCATCTTCTCCCTTTTTCTTTCCTTAATTTTATTCTTCCTATAGATAAGTGCAAGTTTACTCAAATTCTTTCTTTGGTTGTCTGGGTTGTTTCATTCACGCTAGCATATGGCCAATAATTGATGTCAGCTGAAATCAGAAAAAGTCGAAATAAAAAATAGTTAATCTGATAATTTATGTATGTGACATACAGAAATAAAAAACTAACTGATCAAATAAACTTGTTTGATAATGTGACAAAAGAATGGGACATAATCACTTTCTCAAATCATATTTGGGTATTAGAGCTCAGATCCTAGTTTCTTCGAGCAAAATCTTAAAATGACGGATGAGAGAAATGAGGGCAACGGAAACAAACAACAAGAAAGATAAAGAAGTTGAGGATGGAGGTGGATTTAATTCTAGCAGAAGTTAATGATGGACTACAACGATACCCTCTACCTTAGAGCAACCTAGTTTGAGCCTTATTGGTGAGAGATTTGACGGAACTAGTTATGCGGCTTAGATAACGAATATGATGATTGCTCTTTCCGCAAGGAATAAGTTAGTAAATGGTACTTGTAGACACCAAAAAGTCTCATCCTATAAAGAAAATTATGGAATAAGAAAATAAAATAAGAAGGGTCGTCGACTTTCTTTTTTCAAAACGTATTAACGTACGTACTAAAACAAAACCTTCATTTTATGATAAAAATTCTTAAACCAACTTTCAAAGCATTTTAGAAAAATAATCCTTCCTTCAAAATTAATTTCCAATGACAATCGTTTTCAAACCTATCCCTTTTTGTTTATTTATTTATTTTATTTTTATTTTTGTATTTACATTAGTGTATGATTGTTTTATTTTGGTCTTATTCTATGCTATTTTATTACTTGTTTATCTTATCTTATTTTATTGTTTTATATGTGTCTTTTACTATTATTTATATTTGTATATTTTGTTTCGTTGCTTATTTGACTAAACTTCCTCTTATTTTATTTTCATTTTGTTACTTGTTTATTCTATCTTATTTTCCACTATTCGTACATAATTTAGTTTCCATTTTAATTATATCCACTTATGTTTTATCATACTAGTACTATTTCATTACTTCGTGTACTTATTGTTATGTTATTTGGTTTTTTTATGCTTTATCATGTTTTTTGTATTTTTATTATCTACATTATATTATTTCATGACTCTTGAGAAGAAAATATTTTTTAGATAAAATTGTCTTGTCTTACCGTACATTTACAAACACTTGTTCTTTTAAGGAATTATTTAGTTTGAAGTGGAGCTTTAGTATATTTCTCTCATTTATATATTGAGTTATGAGTTAGCGTAGCTAGTTGATGTATTTACTGAGGAGACAGTAGGTTCCGGTTTGAAACTTGGAAGGAGATGGGGCAGTTTTTTTGTTTTTTTCACTTCAGCTCATAATACAACTAGTTTTATTTCTCACATATATTTATTTGTCACAGTTTAATTGGTTAGTATGTATGGTGAGGAGGCAATTGCCTACGGTTTGAATCTGGATGTGAGTAAAGGGAGGATTTTTTTATCACCGTCCGAATCCCAGCCGGCCAAACATGGCCATGGACTTGCCATAACCAAACGCGGCCTTAGGAAGATGTTAAGGCTGGAAGATGTGTGTCTGAGATGGTAGGGCAGGAAGATGTGTGTTTCTTGCTCTGAGATGATAAGGTAGGAAGTTGTGTGTATGTTACTTTGTTATATTTTTGTTTGGCTCCATTAAAACCCAACATAAGAGGATTGCATCTACTTATGGCGATAGTCCAAAATTTTTCTACCCCTTTTCCTTGTATCTTTCATTTATGTCTATCGATTAAATAGATTTCTCATGTTGTATGCTTCTTTTCCTTGTGTATCCTTTGCAGATATTAACTGTCTTCAATTTCGGTATTTCCTCTCAACTCAGAAAAACACTTTTAGTCCTTTAAAATAAATGCTTGGTTATGATTTAGAGATGTGTTGCTTGGGCATTATCCTTTTAAAACAAAGGATATTCACATGATAAGTCGGAAAATATGTTCAAACTTGTTCAAAGTCAAGGAACTTTAGATTATTTCAAAACAGACACTTCAAATTATGATAGAAACATCACTTGTGATAATGAAGCATGCATACAAAAACCTTTCTCCAAATCGATTTTAGTTGTAAGTGAGCCTGAATCCGAGTCAGAAAATGTGCAAGAAGAATATCTAACATCTGTTGAACAAGTGCAGTCAACACAACCAGAGGTGAGAAGATCCACAAGGGTAAGAGAGGCCCCCAAGGTATTAAGAAGACTGTGTTATTGAAACTATGGTTTTGAATCCTTCTTTGGTCACTAGTCTGAATACTGATCACTTTTCAGCTCTTCTGAATGATAGAAATTGTTAGGAAAAGCTTATCTAGCAAACTGGTCCGTGCCTTAGACAATAAAAGACATACTTTTGAATCCAATGATAGCATCTGTTCTCTCGGTTGTAACACCCCTACCGCTAATACCGTCATTTCCGTCCAATCTCCTTATACAATCCAGATTCACGCAGCGAATACTTACATACTCAATGGTGGGTGATACACTGCCGTTAGTCACCCACGTGACTAACATGGCTACTACTACTACATACAGCATCGGTCTGATGGACCGGAATCCCGAGTATTACACAACTACATTACATACTCCATTTATCGATCGAATACTACAATATTCCATTCAACACTTTACTCCTTCGTAAACCATACAATACTAAATACATAACCGAGTCTACTAGGTTCCAAATACAAATACAATGCTTCTTCCAAGTTCCTATGTACTCATTAAGAGTCTACATCTACCCATTCCTCACAAATACTTACTTCCTAAGTACAAGGGTGTGCCATTTAGTACACCTCTACATTCTACTTCTAGCTATCCAAGTGTAGCCACCGGTCTCTTACCTTGACCATATCCGCTTCGGGTACCTGCACACTAAAAACATTCCCCCTAGGGGGTTAGCTTTCGCTGCGCATGATAACCGCATACCCCGCGTACTAGTGAGGGTACGCCGACCACTTGGTCGAATACATGCGATTGATTTCATTCAAACATACATGCATACATGCTCTTATACATAACATTACAATACATTACGCAAGGAATACATACATACACATCAATACACGCTCTTCAATGCATACATGGTAACCCATACAAGCCATCAGATACATTCTTACCTTCCCGAGATCCGCAATACACAATACATATACAATACATACGCAATACATACACAATACAAACACAATACACCATCCTTGTTAGCTCATGTTGGTCCACCCAGGTTAATCGAGTGGAGATTACTCTTTTACTCGTTCCACAGTACTTACGCATACATACTCATACTCATACATACATACTTACTTACTCTTACTCATGTTAAGTCGTCGGGACCTCCAGCCCGGGGACTACTTCGTCCCACCACCGGGATTTACTTGGTTCACCAATCCAGGATGCTACCCATTTAAGGGATTTGGGCCGTGGACTAGTTTAAGAACCAGGAATCGGATCCAACCTCTTGTGTCTCCTCATCCTCACGCGTGGCCGAAGCTATATCAGACTTCTACTCATTCCAATTTATTCCTTACTTATGCTAGGAGTTAGGTAGTTAGGAATTAGTAGAAGTCACACATCCAAGCCACAATAATACAATACAATACTCATATATACATCCATACGAAATGCAATGCAATACACAAATACAATACAGGGTACAAATACGCTTCATCATCATTTATATATTTCATGAATTATACAAACTAGTGTTCAAGACAATAATTATCAAGGACACATACATTAAGCACAAGTAGGTGCAGTATAGTCCGATTCATGCATTTATCTTAGTTAGGTGAACAAATAAGCACACAAATCGGGGTAACCAGATTAGGATACAGGGCATGAAGAAATCATACCTTTTTCCGAAATCTACTTTACCGGGCATCTCCTTGTTCCTCAGTCTTTACTTGTTCCTCGAGTCCTATTCTTGAACCTCCGACTACATGCCAAATGGTTCAATTAATACTAAGTATTACGATACATTCATAATTACTACTCCCATACTTACCCCGTTGTCCCGTTGTTTCGGTTTAACTTAATGTTCAAATACTTAAAACTCTCTTACTTAATTCTCCAACTTGTTTATACTTTTAATGACCCCTAAACATCATTAATTAAGTACTAATTACCTTATACTATCATTACCATTCACTCCCTTACCATAAAAGCCATTTAATAAGCTTAATTTTACAGTTTTTGGTTGGTCCGGGACCTTGTCCGGATCTTAAGTCCCGGACCAACACATGGTCACTACTCTCGGCTCATTCTGGTGCCTGGTCCGGGTCCTTGTACAGGGGTCAAGTCCCGGACCAGTGGGTATGTCCAGTCTCGAATGGTTTTTAGTTCTGGTCCGGTACTTATACATAAGGCAAGTCCCGGACCAGGACATGGGCAAACTCTCGGTCATTTTTCAAGGGGTGGTCCGGGTCCTTGTATGGGACTTAAGTCCCGGACCACCCACTATCCTTTACTCTCGGCGTGTTTTTGTATACTAGTCCGGGACCTAGTCCTGGACTTAAGTCCCGGACCCTGCTACCATTTTGACAGTTTTGACATTTTCAAAATCTGTTACATTCCATACTTTGCCTAATTAATTCCCAAATGTTCCTACACTTAATCTCACATGTTTAAGCACCCAATTAAGCTTCTAAACATGCTCAAATCTTACTAATTCATTACTCTCTTTTCATACCAATTCACACACATATCTTCCACATTTTCATTCCAGCACTTACATTATTTCTCCAAGTGGTGTTTGCTACAGGTTTTGGTTCTTATTTCCTCCACACCTAGTTCCCTCTCCTAATGCCAATTACCATCCCAATCCATTTCCAAGCAATTACAATATCTATACCCAAGTCCAACACCCCTTTTACCAAGTCTTGCACACTAATTCTCCTAGTTCCTCCAATACAATTCAACAACTCTTGCTACAGATTTTACATTCTTTCATTCTCATACTATAACTACTACTCCATGGTCATTAGACATCCCTACAATCCCCAATACACACCTTGGTTCTCCCATTCACCAAGTCAACCATTAATGCACATTTTCTACCAAAGTTTTGCCATAGTTCACCTACTTTCTTACTTAGCCACACATATCAATTCTCACCAAAATTCATCCCTAATATAGCCACACCCATACAAGGGTCCTACCAGCATTCAATACAATACCAATTCATCAACACTTCCTCAATCCACAATACTAATGCACATACACAATATACTTGGCTCCAAAGCCTACAATCCAAATACTTGCTCTTAAATAATCAAAACTTCATAAACTTCAATACTAATACAATAGTTTAGGTTCTTTTATTTGTTTACCCATTCCCATTACTCTAATGCATTAAATTTATCATTCAAGAAAGAGCTCTTACCTTAAGCTCTTATTTCCTCTTTTCTTTTCCACTCCTTCTCCTCTCTTGCTTGTACAATTCGGTCACATGGGGAATGGGGTTGCCAAACTCCATTCCCATCACCCAAAGCACATAAAACAAGTATAATTAACATACTAACCCTTTAATTAATGCTAGTTCATAGAGATGTTTAAAGCAAGTTTTCTAGGGTTTACCTTTGGGGTGTTTTAGGAGGGGTTTTAGCCCTTGGTTCAAGAAGGAGAATCCACCACCATTGCAAGGTGAAATTTATGCTCAAAAGAGAGAGAGAAATAGGGAATTACAAGAGGGGTAAAAATTGGTTTCAAAGGAAGATGAAGAAAACATGAGCTTTTCATCATGTAGATTTTTACCTTAATGGAGAGAGGAGACTCCAAGCTTTACTTTGATGCCATTTTCTTCACCAATGGGGTATACCCACGAAAATGAACTTCATCATTTTGGAATTTTAAAAAGAGGGAAGTGTAGAGGAGAATGAGGGGAGCAAGAATATATTTATTTTTGTATTCGGAGCTCACATGGAGATGGAGCATGCTTGGAAAGGTGGAGAAGCCATGGAAGCTTGAGGAGCTTCAAGAAATCGCCCCAAACCAGAGAGAGAGAGAGCAAAATTGGTGGGAAGGGGAGAAAGAGGAGAGAGAAGAGAGAAAGGTGAGGTGAGAGAGTGTGGGGGTTTGCTTTTTACTTTATTACTTTTGCTTTTTGGTCCGCTTTATTTGTTAACTAGTTACATGTGTGTGTGAGGGGTTATTTAACCCATTAAAAACCGGCCCCCTTATATTGTTACTAGTTGGAGCGTTTTTCGTCTTTTATAGAAAATACTCGTTATTTTACCCGGTTTAGGTACTATTCACTAACTGGGCCCGTTTTCCGGAATTTCCTCTGTTTAATTATTTTTATTGACTATTAAGCTCCCATAAATGCTTAATAATTGTTATTTAATGATTTATAATTTTTACGGGTCCGTTTGACCATTTAAAGTCACGTTTTCAGGTTTTCTCGAAAACGTGCGCTAAAGCTTTATTAGCGTTTTAATGCATTATTTGGATTCGTTTTCTTCGGGAGTTGTTCCCATATATTATTTTAGGCTTTAGTAAGCCTTTAGAATCCACATAATTCGCTAACCGAGGTCTCATACCTCCTACGGTTATTTAACGCTTATTTAGCGTTTTACGCTTTTTAAGCGTTTCTTTATTTCTTTTGGATTTATTTTTCCTTACCAATATTACTTAGGCGTCATTAGGCCCTTAAATACGTATTAGATTAATTTTAATCCCTGTATTTAGTTCGAGGTATTTCAGTAAACCAGAAAGAATTTTCTGCAGTGATGATAAATTCATTACTGCTTGTTAGGGGTGTCCATTCGGTTAATTCGGTTAACCGAAAACCGAATAAGCTAAAACCGTTGGGTTTTTCGGTTAAATCAGTTATAACCGAATTACAGTATCATAACCGAATTGACCGAAAACCGAATTAACCGAAAACCGAATTAACCGAAAACCGAAATTTTAAAACGTCATATAACCGATAACCGAACCGATTTAAATTTCGGCCATTCGGTTAACCGAAAAACCGAAAACTGAAGAAAAAAACCGAAATTTTAATCGGTAAGAGTCTCGCCGTGAGACTTCCTTTCATAGTACAAGTCCGGGTTTCTCTAACTACACATTACTATCTTCTGATAAGTACTAAAACCGATACAAAAGAACATAGGTTCAGCTACAGACTTCATTTCATAGTACTAAACAAAAGTTAGTTGTTGTTTCAGCTACAGAGGAAATGAAAAGAAGTCTCAACCAAGAGTAACCACAATTCCTTTTCATCCTATTTTAGGCTTAACACCAAGCTTTGAAAAACCACTCCAGAAATGCTCCCAACCATGAAACCCGCCAAGCAAAAATATGAACCCCACCTGAAACAAAAGAAACAAGAAACAAATGATCATTCAAACCAGAGACTAGTGCAGTAGTGCTGGTTTCAAGCAAAAATCTCAGTTCAGATCAAGCAAATAGATGCAGATTAAGAGCAAAAAGATCAAGCAGAAATCTCAGTTCAGATGAAGCAAAAGTATCTGCACACAGCCACACATTCCTCATAGAATTTCTAGAGTTTCTCAAATTGTAGTAAGTAAGGATGTAAGTTTACCACAAACAATTAGACTATGTTTATTTTGACATAATATTTGTGACTTTTTATGTTTTAGTTGTTTTGTAGATTATTTAAAAACGTAAGACCTCTGTGGAACACATGCATAGACCATCCATTTTAATATGTTACAGAATCTGTAATACAGATATGACATCAGAATCAGATCAGAGATATGCTACATATGTGCAGGTTAACTTACAAAAGAGGAATAACATTAAAACCTATGATGAGTTTCTAACAGATGAAATCTTATACAGAAATTCACATAATATACCCTTAAGTTTTTTGCATACAAAATAAAGATTTCACCTTATAACAGTTTGATATTCAAACAACAGTTCAGTAAAACCCATTCAACAACAGTTTAGCAACACTCGTTTAACAACAGTTCAGCAACATTCAACACAGGGAGGGAGATGTCAGGCTGAGGGGGAGGCATATACAGCAGCACACATTCAAACAACAGTTCAGCAACACCCATTCAACAATGATCTATATAAGACATTCCTTCAAACAACAGTTCGTCACCAAAATCAAGAGCTGAAGAGATAAATAAATAAAGAAATTAAGTAGAGTGAAAGTATGTTGCTCATAGTAGCTATTCAAACAGCAAGGGAAGTGTGGAAAATAAACTTACCCTAATCCACATCTTTCATACTCCCAATATTGTTGATTCAACGGAAAGGTTAGTCATTTCTGTAAAAGAAAATATAAGAATAAATTATTATGAACAAGTGCAACAACATAATACAAACTAATCTAATTAATCTAATGTAAATACCTTTCTGCAGTTCTTCCACCTCCTCAGGTTCTTCTTCTACCCCGGTTGAAATAATTTGGTTTGTTAGCCAATTTTGCAAGCATATGAGAGTCTGGACCATA
Organism: Limonium bicolor; assembly: GCA_023374045.1. Lineage (NCBI taxonomy): Eukaryota > Viridiplantae > Streptophyta > Magnoliopsida > Caryophyllales > Plumbaginaceae > Limonium > Limonium bicolor. Next base: position 303,135,650 of record CM041776.1, on the reverse strand, counting down.
TCCGCATTCAAAGAGCTCCTATAATCATCAAGTACCCTTCCACTGGTACTAAACGCTGATTCAGAAGCTACCGTAGAGATAGGGACAGCCAACACATCTCGAGCCATCTCACTTAGTATGGGGAAACGTTCACTATTGATCTTCCACCACTTTAGAACATCAATGGAATCATCTGTGGCTCCTCTTTCAAGTACCTCACAAGATCTGACATGCCCTCATCATTTCCTAACATTGTCTTAAACTTTTTTCTATATTTACTTTTCCCAAGTGAAGTTTCAGAAGTAGAACAAGAAGATGGGAAGAAGAAACTTCATCAGCAACATTTGATGCAACTGGTCTGGACTCGCTTTCATACCAACTATACATTTCATTCAAGGATTCTCTGATTTGGGCACAAATCTTTTCCGCCAATTCTGACTCAAACTTCTCATTAACAACAAATTCAACATATTTGAGCTTTTGGGCCGGGTCAAGTATGCAAGCAAGGTATAACAACAAATTCATTTTCTCCATACCACCCTAATACTTTTCATACTTTTCCCTCATCCCCTTAGCCATAGATCTGAACAACACATCACCACTATCACAAGACTCATCCAGCAAATCAGAAATGTGCATCATCTCATCCAAAAAGTTGTTAGAAGTGACATACAAAGAACCAGAGACTTTATTAGTCACATCATAGAAATGCTCCAGAAAACCATCCAACCTTCTAGCAATGATCCAATCCTCCTCAACAAGAACACCACCAGCATTAACAATCAGATCATCATTGAAATTTCTATCATCCTCCGAATAAATTTCAAAGGCTCTTTCAAATTTTTCAGCTGCTTCTAACATTAGGTATGTGGAATTCCACCTAGTGCTCACATCTAATCTCAAGAGTGCCTTACTCTCTATCTTTGCCCGTGTGACACAACTCTTGAATTTCACAAGTCTAAGAGGAGATTTCTTAACATACCTCACAACAGCTTTGATCCTCTTGATAGCAGTTTCAACTTCATTATCTTTTACTCCACTCATAACAATCAAATTTATAATATGAGCAACACACCTCATATGCAAGTACTTACAATCCAAAACACTTTTTTGATTTTTCTCTTCAAGTAAGCAATGACAACATCATTAGCAGCAGCATTATCCACTGTTACTATGAAGACCCTGTCTATTCCCCACCCAAGAAGACACTCCTCGACAGCCTTTCCTAAAGCCTCTCCTGTTGCTAGTGATTTGACAGAAATTTAAAATTTTCTTATTCAAAATCCACTCCTTGTCAATGTAATGTGCTGTCAACGACATATAACTTAAATTTTGGACAGATGTCCATGTGTCTGTCGTTAGACAAACCCTTTGTCTAGAGGAAACTAAATAATCTTTCCAATTTCAACTTTTCCTCCTCATATTGTTGAAATATATCCCTAGCAACCGTCTGCCTAGATGGAATATGAGCTCTAGGATTCAATGATTGAACGTAACGTCTAAAACCATTTTTCTCCACAAACTTAAAGGGTAGCTCGTCAACAACAATCATATGAGCTAACATCTTCCTAGAATGAGCTTCATCAAATTTCCAATGAGATAACACACTTCTCCTAAATTACTTTGTCCGAAAATTAACTGTGATTGTGTGTTATCCATCTCCATACGTTTAAGACAAGAATTCACGTGAGCTCTCAATGAGCTTGTACCACTTTGCTTAGACCCACATGCAAATAATTTGTTACAATGCATGCATTTAGCCTTTAAATTCCCATTAGCATCAGTTACCTTGGTGAAATGTTGCCACACATCCGACCTTGGTTTCATCGGTTTTCTCTTTTTTGGCATAGTTCCCCTAGCTGGTACTGAAGCTGATGCTCCTTCTAAATCAGTCTGAGTATCAGTTGGATGATTTGGGAGTCCAGAACCGGAGGTGGCATCATTAGGATTGGGCGGGGTGCGTGATGACACTGATTCTCTTATAGCATTTGGGTTTCCACTAGTAGATTCCATCTACAGCAAAAATGAGCAAAAAGAAATTAATAAATCACAAATCACATCAGATAGAGTAGGAGTAAGAGTTCTGATTGCAGTCTAGAAGGTCCAACTAATCAACTCACGGTTTTTGAGAACCAAACTCAATAGATAGCAAATGATAATCAATATGCAGAGAAAACGAGCAAGAGGGGATAAGCTACCAGGTTTACGTCGAAGGTGAGTGTTTCTCAAACTTTTATCAGAGGCAATGAGTTTAATCTGCTGACAAAAACTGTAAGTAAAGCTAAGGGGGAAAATCGGGCAATTGTGAGAAAATACAAAGCACAATCTGCATCAGCTTTGATTTTATGAGAACCTGAAGCGTAATCTGGGTTTTTCTTTTCTGAATCTCGTTGTACCCACCTTATGAAAAGAAGATGCAACAATAAAACCATTCAAGTGCTTGTGACGATTATAAGGAAAACAGTCTACTCCCGCTTAGGTAGCAAATGAAATAGGTTTTGGGTCAGTAATGGCTAGCTCAAATAACACACAGTTATAAAATCTATCACACTCGATGCCCAAACAATAACAAACAGGGAAGGTGATATGGGGTAGGTTCTGATTCAGACCACAACACATTATGAACAAGATAAATGAGATTTAAGACCTGAACTCACGTTTCAGTTTGAGCAATATTTTCAGAACAGAGGAGTACAAACGCTAGATTAAACAATGATAAGCATTTATTGGAGACTTGAACTTTCCGGTGAAAGCCTTCATAGTAGAAAACGAGAAGCAAAAGCCTAAGCAATGCATAAAAAATCAGAAGAAATCCGGGGCAAGGAGTGGACGAAAACCACGCTTACTCTGTCGACGATGGGGGACAACTCGCAACAGCAGGAGGTTTCTAGTTAGCGATGAGGTTTTTGTGGCGGGAATTTTTGGTGCTGAGTGTTACTGGTGGGCTGAGGTTTCCAGCGAATGTGTGGAGTCGGTGGTGATGGTGAAGTTTCTGAGTGGAGTTGAAGAGACGAAGGAAGAGGGAGTTCAGGGTGAAGACAGACAATTTTTTGAACGGTAATAATGGAATGCAGTTCAATCGAAACAGGGGTGGAAAGAGCAATACGGTACCTGTAACTCGGGAGAGTGGATGAAGAGGACTGGAGGAGACTCAGCAGAGGCGATGGCCGATGATTATCACGGGAGTCGGGTCGGGCGAGCTCTGCTGCGTGCGGATGTGGCCAGTGGCCTTGCGGCGGCGGTGCGGGCGGGGTGAGAGACTCTCACCGTGAGAGACTGCCAAGCAGCGAAGAAGATGGGCTGGGACGGGACTCACGGGAGGAGAAGAGTGACTACTGAAACCCTAAGTTAACTAGTTGAGTTCCTACTTCCTATCAAGTATATCAACCGTAAGGACTAAACGATGAGTTTTAAACTAATGTTTATAATTCGGTTATACGACGGTTTAACGAATTTTGACTGAGTCCTACCCGAAAACCGAACCGAATTGTTATTCGGTTAACCGAATAACCGAATTATAAAATGCGGTTAAATATTTCGGTTAAAAAAACCGAAAAATTACGATTTTCGGTCAAAACCGAATTAACCGAACCTAATGGACACCCCTACTGCTTGTGGTTTTAAATGTGATTTTGTTGCTTTCACTATTGATTTCAAAAGGAGGGGGAACCTTTAGATTCCAGGAAGTTTCTAAGAACAAGAGGTGGGTTAAAGCCATGGAGGATGAGTTTCATGCACTAGAGAGAAATAACACTTGGGATATAGTGGATCCCCGAAGGGAAAGAAACCCATAGGTTGTAGATGGGTCTATAAATTCCCAAGGGAAAGAAACCCATAGGTTGTAGATGGGTCTATAAATTTAAGTATAATGCTGATGGGAGTTTAGAAAGATGCAAGGCTCGGTTAGTTGTAAAGGGGTATACGCAAAAATATGACATTAATTATCAAGAATCTTTCTCTCCCGTTGTGAAGTTTACCACTGTAAGGGCTAGGGATGGCAATGGGTCGGGTTTGGGTCGGGTGGACCATCACCCACACCCGTCACCCGACTTCATCCGCTCCACCGTACCCGACCCGTCACCCGTTATGTATCACCCATCACCCGTTTCACCCGTCACCCGCGGGTGAAGCGGGTGAACCCGTTTACCCATTTACCCGTTTGTTTTTCTTTTTCCTTGTTCGCCACTAAGGTTTGCAAATTACTGTGAGTGAAGAGAAAATAGAGACACAAAGGATGTATGTTCTATGTTCGCCGGTTAGGATTGTGAAATTTACTTCAGAGAAAATAATAAAATATTGCACAGAGCATGTACATTACATGTTAGCCAATTATGGTTGCAAAATTACCATGAGTGAAGAGAGAAATAGAGGCGCAGAGCATGTATGATCAATGTTCGCCTGTTAGGATTGCGAAATTACCTTCAGTCAAGAGAATGAAAAACTTCGTAGAGCATGTAAGTTATTTGTTTTTCAGTTAGGGTTTCAAAATTACCGAGAGTGAAGAAAGAAAATAGAGGCACAGAGCATTTTTGTTCCATGTTTGCCAGTTGGGGTTGCAATTACCTTCAGTGAAGATAATTAAAAACTGCGTAGAGCAATTATGCTAGGGCTGTAAAATTACCGAGAGTGGTGAGAATAAAGAATGACGCAGTCACCCAGAGCATGAATGTTCCTTGTTCACTAGTTAGGGTTACAAAAATCCTAAGTGAAGGAGAATGAATAATAAGTAAAAATTTAACATATAATATATATATATAATCTATGCGGGTGAGCGGGTCGGGTGATGGGTGAAAAATATTCACCCATCACCCGACCCACACCCGTACCCGTTCCACTCACCCTCACCCGTTTTTCACCCATTTTATACGGGTTTTTCACCCAGTTTAGCGGGTCGGGTGACCGGGTGAAATGGGTACCCGCGAACCCATTGCCATCCCTAGTAAGGGCTCTAGTTGTCGTTGCTGCAAAAGAGGGTGGCACATAAGCCAATTAGCCATCAACGATGTCTTTTTGGGCTGTATGCCCCTAACTATCAAAAAAAAATCAACGATGTCTTTTTACATGACGATTTAAGAGAGGATGTCTATATGCAAATTCATCAGGGATATAAAACATAAAAGAAAAACGTCGCTTGCTAACTACAAAAGTCTGTTTATGATCTGAAACAGAAGTCAAGACAGTGGCATGAGAAGTTGAATAGTTATCTTTTGGATCTGGTATTCAAACAGCCCTTAAATGATTACTCCCACTTTATTAGAAATTAGCAGTTTATGTTGAAGATATCCTCTTCAAACGGATTCCCGGTGCCAACCACCCTTTCTTCTCGGACAAACTTTTCCTGAAATTTGCAAATACCATTTAATCGTGAAAATATCAAGGGCACCTCCCTCTTCACCTCGTGCAAAAGGACGATACTTGGGAATGCTTCTTTACGAAAATCGGAAATATTATGTCAAACTAGGATACGACCTTCTTCGAGCCCAAAGAAAACACAACCTCTTAACGAGAGACAACCTTGCTCATAAGCTTCTACTACAGTTAACACTCTCATGCAACCCACAACCTAAACTCTTCTTGTTGTAATTTCTCGTCAATGTTGTCCCTTGTCCAATTTATCTTAATATTTATTCTATCACCAAGTATATAATAATTATTGATATTGTCAAAATAAGGTTTAATTTGGCTCATACCAAATCTGACACCAAGTGACACGAATCTAAATATCTTTAAAATATTTTTTTTACATTAAAAAGAAAAAAATTGATTATTTTTAAAGGTAAATTTTCTTTTTTATGCAATCATATTTTTATGAAGAAGGTATTTCACATCAACGTCAGCATAAAAAACTCACATCAAAGAACACTTTTTATTATTCATACAAGATATATAACAACATAGTTTCAACAACCTCGATTTTTAACTACAACATTTACGTACTATATCCTAGGTCGTTATATCAGCTCTATCAGTGGCGCAATTTGCAGGGATGAACTGGAGCATTCTTCTTGTACGATCAAACACAAATCTCATGTTTTGCTGGTTCACAACCCCAATAATGGTTTTCCTACCTGTCGGTAAGATCGGCAAGCAAAAATATCCTTTCCCTCGTTGGAAATAGTAAGTATTTTCCACGGTAAGAGGCATTACTGCACCATCAAAATAATAGGCCATCCGCAGATAGTCTGGAAACGAGGATCGGTACTGGTAGCAAATTTCCAACCCTTCCGGCACATTATGAACCCTAGGGAAACCCCTCCTGTCATAGTACGTTGTAACCACATGTTTCACTAGCTCGTAAGCTTCCACAGGCAAAAACGTACCCATGGATCCTGTGTCAAGCCAACAGCCTCCAGATCCATCAGTTAGGTTCAAAGCAAAGACCTGTTGTGGAACGTTCAACCGGCGTGAGCCGAGCTCGATGTCCAAGAGTTTAATTTGGAGCTGATTTGAAGGGGAGTTGAGAATTAATGGTGTTTGACGTGGGTGGCCTTCAGGGATGGTGACATCTTCCCCAAATTTAACAAAGCTGTTTTGTGGATCCGTGATTGGACGTAGGCAGTATGAAAATCGACCATTTGTGAGGGCAGATAACTGGGTGGTGATGGATGTAGGGCCAGCGTTCATTCCTAGTATCCCCGCTAGACCGTAGTCTACGAGTACGAACTTGTAGTTGTAGTTGAACATCCGAAGACAACATTGTCTAGTGCATGGATGGACATGTTGGAGTTTTGAAACCAGAAACTCTCCTGTGAGGCAAAACCTTGGGTTCTAGAGCCGCTGATATACGCCATGTCGTAAGTACAACGGTTATTGACACAACGGAACATGCCTCGAGGATTGCGAGTTTGGCAGATCCGGTGGGTGCAAGGAAGAGACCTATAGGTTCTAGAATGAGTTGGATCAAATATTGGCTCGGGTTGAGGGTAGCAAAGGCGACAAGGCTGACATTGTATCCAGCTTAGCTCGCTTGCTGTGTCTACAACTAGTGTGTAGGATTGAGTCGGAACTCCTAGCATGAGCCTTGTGACATAGTATATTCCTCGATAACGCATGGGAAGATGGACGTTGTTGCTAGAAATGGTTTGGATGGATTGAGAATGGTTCATCCATATTGATGAAGTCGATCTTCCATGATCCTTAACTGTGAAATTGTTGTTTATTAATTTGTAGAATGGTGATTCCGGTGAGATTGGGGGGATTAGAGATAGGGTAAATCCGGTGGATGAATTAAAGGCATAAGTATAGAGGATAACCTCAAAGATGAACAAGATAGAAACTGTAGATATCATAGTAGTTGTGAAAGCCATTTCTAACGATCTACCATGCACCCCAACCAACAATTGTATGGTTAATTCTCAACATATATATAGACGAAATCTACATTCTACTACTACAATAATGTCCACCTATTTCTTCTTCTTCTTCCCTTTTTGTTTAAGTTCAAGAATATGGTCTTCATTTACTACATTAAAACTTCTTATCGAAGATTGTCATATAAAAGAAGTCATCCGCTTTTGCTGCCTAAATTCAATTAACAACAATATATTCAACGTGTACATAGCTCAACCAACAAATGTCCGATTCCCAATATATATACAAAATACCACAATACAGTGTTTGTGTTACCTGTTTTTCTCAGTTAAAGACTATGTTCTTCATTTATGATATAAGCATATTTTCTTATATATATTCAAGGTTGCCATCTTAAAGACGTAATTCTTGAAATTAATTTTAGTCTAGTCGTTTGCTTTTGCTGCTTTGAATTCAATTAAAGTTAATATATTACTGAAATCTACTTCTAACCTCGACAACTTTTGACGTTCAAAAAGAAATCTATTGTAACCTCAATATTTCGGTCAAAGTTTGTGGTCTCGTGATGATATTAAAAACATTATACTATCTTCCAATTGCTGATTTTTAGTCTGGTCATCGGTTCTTACTCTCTTTAATTCAATTAGAGTTAATATATTCCAAACCGCGAGTCAATTCTTTTAAGAAATCGTATTCGGTTTCTATGAATTAGAGTGAAATGGCGCTACCGGCCCTTCAGCAGATTTTTTTATATCACAGCGCCTAATGTAGAGGTTTGTCACTTTTTACATTTGTCAGCTTATTCCCTCTTCAACTTACTCCTATTGCTATTATATTAGACTCGTGGCATGCTCAATGCGGTGCTTTAATTTAGCTAAATCTTTTTTTTTTTTGAAAATAATTTAGCTAAATCTTTTTATTTTTGAACTGGTTAACAACTTTCAAGTCTAGCCTTTACAAAATTGTGGGTCTCCTTGTTCCCTACTCATGTACTGAGCGTCGGGTTACTCTGACGACTCAAATTTGTGACACTAATACACTATTAGTTTCAGTATGTTAACATTAAAATATACATTTAATTGAACTAAAGGCAACAAAATGTCAATATCCAGAATAAAAAAGTGACATTAATGATATTAATTACATCTTTTAGCTCACAACAGTGAATAAGAAATTAATATATACGCATAATAGAAAACAATCTTTAAATTTTTAATTTTATTTTTTGAAGTCGGTGGATAGTGCGAGTAGAATGTAAATTTCGTTTAATGTATATATATGTTAGGAACTGTATAATTAGTTATTTAATGGGTGGCTTCGGTGGAACATCTAAATCTTGTCGTTACAACTAAGATATCACTAGTATCTATCTTGTTTATCTTTGTTGTGGTTTGTCCATTCCTATTCCTCAAATTCATCTACTGGAGTTACCATATCCCTAATCTCATCCATCTCACCATACTCACCTTTCTACCAATCTATCCACAATAATCTCGAAGTTAAGCTCACTAGAGATCCACTTTTCCAAATGAATGAACCTTTTCCAGCCAAACAAATCCGATCCACTTTTCCAAAGGAATGAACCTTTTCCAGCCAAACAAATCCTAACAACAACTTGAGGATTCCCATGAGAGGTCTAAACACGCTGGAAGTGAGCTAACATATGGATGCAATGCACCCCTGTTTTCTTTGTCGCTAGCAACCGAAACCCATCTTCAACCCAACTCACTATACTACAAGTCTATCCCTTGTCCCAACTGGGTATGCGAACCATGGTTCTATTGAGGCCCATTCCATTGTGCCATTATTAACTCAAGGTATTTAGTTTAGTAAAACACTATAAACTCTAATGCACTTAACTTAGCCTTACATAAGCTAAACTAAATAAATATAGTATAAGTTAAGTAGGACTTGATAGCTAACTAAAATTAACTAAATGAGATACAACCAATTAGATAAATAAAATAAGCATAAACTAGATACAACTTAATTGATAAGTTAGATTAGCTAAGTTGTACGAGCTAAATGTGACTCATTCGCTAAATTAAATTAGTCCAATTAATCTGGGGATTTTACATATGATCGAAGTTTATGTTTCAAGTAGATCCAAAAGATTTATTAGGAAACTTCGAATGGTTGACTTAGATATTTTATTAGCTTAGTGTTGAAAGGAAGTTAAAATTTTGATTTTAAATACTTAAGTTTCTTAGTTATCTCTTGTCGGCATCTTTAATTAGCTCAATAATAACACTCTATTTGTTTGGACTATCAACAAATAGAAACTAAAAGATTCATATACAACAATGCGGGGATAGCTCAGTTGGGAGAGCGTCAGACTGAAGATCTGAAGGTCGCGTGTTCGATCCACGCTCACCGCAATTTTTTTATCAAAAAGACATTATACGGCTATATATTCTGCAAATATTACAGTGGGATCCAAGTCCACAGCCAGTTCGAAGCAAACACCAACGTCATGTTAGGTTTTCTTATTAGAGATACTCCTGCTCTGTTTGTTCATGATCTACAGCACTGGGCATAGTGTTAAGAAGATTGTGGAAACTGGGAGCTTACACGTAGGCACTTACAACTAAAGTATAAGGTATAAGAAACCTAAAACTAAAAACACAATTTTACGTGGAGAACCACTATACCTAAAGATCTCACTAGCAACAAAGAGACCCACAACCCTGTCAACCCCCTTATCTCTAATTAAAGGGAACAGAACCTAACTTTTATTTTCTCTCCTGATGTTTCTCTATAACCCTCTCTAAGTATTAAGTACTTGGTTACATCGATGCACTAGCACTAGCGGCTAGCTAACACCTTGCTTTTTCACCGCAAAGCCTTAATTAATAAGGTAAGTCAAGGCGCACATTCGACTACTATTTACGCAGGCATGTCTAACAACGTAGTCAGGAAGAGTCCTATCCTACAATATCTGATGGACAATCGAAATTTATGGTTTCGGGTACTTATACATACTAGGTATGTTAGATGCTTTAGACTGGCATATAAATAGACAAGACCTTGTCTTGATGCACTAGTACCTGAAAAATTCTTTGATGGAAAATCAGGCAGTATAACTAATGATTTCTCTGATTCAGTTCAACATGCGGATAACAAAATAAGTATTATTTCTCCTTCCTAATAGGCTGTCCTAGATTGTAAGACACAAAGGCCAAGCATAAATGTGAGAAAGTAAAGCCTTAGTTACGTACCAGGACGGGATCATAGAGTGATCTGCCCTGCGTCCGCGTGGCCTCTGCACTTGATGGTTAACCAACCTCGATCTTTTTCAGCTTGCATCGAGGTTTTTTCTTCCTTCCTTTTTGTGCAAAAACTGTGAAACTTCACTATTCAGCTGTATCAGTCCCAACCAGATGAAACGCTTAATATTCAGTATGGACGAGCATTCTTGTACATGCGGCTTCATTCAGGCACAACGTAATAAAAATGCCATATTTTGGAGGAATAGGCCCAAAAATGTTCCTAATAAAAAATGATTTTCAACCTAGTTTCAGCGTTGTTGTAGTTTGTCAAATTCATCAAGGCGAGCAGGATATATATGCATAGATATTTCCAGAAAACAGTGCAACCAAAGAAACCATAGACAATTCAAGTAGCAGAACGTCAATAACACAAAGCCAAATCTGTATCCCACTACCAACTAAATCTAATGGAAAATGAGATGGCATGTCAAGCAGCACTAACATAAGTTGCATATTCTGTCAGCCAAACAAAAACAAAAGGATGAGCTGCAATTCCAAAAAATCGCTAGTTGCAACTATATAAAAATCAGAATCATGATTGAATGAATTCCGCAACAGCAGATATTGCAGGCACTGGACTCCCAAACAAAGCAGATAAAGTCGTGTCAACTCGTATCCCTTGCATTAGCCAATTCGAACTCTTTCTAGAAGATGAAGCGCTTCTTCCTCTGCCCAAAGAGTGCAGGATGGTCTCTACCAGCTCCTCGATCATGTCACAAGCAAACTCATTTTCCTCCACCACCTGATTTTTCTCAAACCAATCAATGTTTGACACAATTTTGCACTCTATCATAATTTTACTGCTCAGTTTGGAAACAATGTCATCATCTCTGATCAAATCCCTTACGTCATATACATAATTCTGCAGAGCATTCTTTACATCTGCCTTCTTCTTGTACTCCTCATCCTCAGCTTTGTATTCTTCAGCCTCCCTTATCATCCTGTCAATCTCATTTTGTGATAGCCTCCCTGCTTCATTAGTTATGGTAATCGTGCTCCATAATATAGGATCTTGTTTCAGAGCCAAGACTTTTAGTATACCGTTGGCATCAATATCAAAGAATAACTCAGTCTTGGACACACCTCTTGGAGCTGGTGGAAACCCTGACACAGTAAGCTCTCCAAGTAATATGTTATCTGTAGCTTTCACTCTCTCTCCTTCATAGATTTGAAAAATTGACTCTGTTTGATCATCCTTGCTAGTCTGACTTTTGCACTTCATCTTGCAAGGGATTGAGGTGTTTCTTGGAACAACAACCACCATGAGCCCGTCTGCATTCTCCCAACCAACAGATAGAGGGGCTACATCTAACAACACCAAGCTTTGCACCTTCTTGTTTCCTTCCTTACACAAATTCGCAGCCTTAATTGTTGCCCCATAGGCAACAGCCTCATCAGGATTAATGTTCTGGCAAAGTTCTTTGCCATTGAATAAATCTTGCAAGAGATTTTGTATTTTTGGTATCCTAGTGGACCCACCAACAAGAACAACATCATGGATTGCACTGTAGTCCATCTTTGCATCTCCCAAGGACTTCACCACGGTATTTATACACTTTTTAAATAAGTCTATGTTTAAATCCTCAAACTTAGCTCGTGTAATTGTGGTGAAGTAATCAATCCCCTCGAAGAGGCAATCAACCTCAATTGGAGCTTCAGTATGACAGGACAAAAGTCTCTTGGCCCTCTCACAAGCGTTCCTTAATCTGCTTAATGATCTTGGGTTCTTACTTATGTCTTTCTTGTGTTTCCTCTTGAAGTCTCGTATAAAGTGAGTGACCATTCTACTGTCAAAATCGTCCCCACCCAAATGGGTATCTCCAGCAACAGCTTTCACAGCAAAGACATCCTCTTTAATGTTTAGGATAGAAACATCAAAAGTCCCGCCGCCCAGATCAAATATCATTACATTCTTTCCGTACCTCCCTGTTTTCTGATCAAGACCGTAAGCTATAGCGGCAGCAGTAGGCTCATTGATGATTTGAATCACATTGAGACCTGCAATTGTGCCTGCATCCTTAGTAGCACAACGTTGAGAATCATTGAAGTACGCAGGTACAGTAATCACAGCATTTTTTACTTTCTTTCCAAGGAATGTTTCAGCAGTTTGCTTCATCTTATGGAGAACCATAGAAGATATTTCTTGAGGAGTGAACTGTTTCACTCTACCCTTATGGTTAACGACTATCATAGGCTTATCATTTTTGCCAGAGATAACCTTAAAAGGCCAGAACTTCATGTCACTTTGAACTGATGAATCACTGAATCTCGTACCAATCAACCTCTTGGCATCTACGAATAGAGAATAGACATGGAGGATGGTTAAAAGAAGGAAACGGAACATTTAACGGTAAAAAAGATCGATTCAGTATGTATCAATCCTTACTGCTCGACAAAAACTTAAGTCATAGTCATGTGCAATGACATGTACAAACTTTCGAGTTGTTTGGCACATATAAAGCCTAAACAACCCTGTATCCAAGCACGACGTAGCAACAGATTATACATATAAGAATTAGGGCTAGAACAGTAAAACCACACGACAGACAGAAAGAAGTCAGACTAAGCAAATAGATCAATAAATTACAGGCGACAGATATGACCAATTAAAGACAACCGGGAGCGACCCATAACCAAACAGATGAACGGTAAGAAGGAGAGCAACACAAAGAGTACAATAGGAAAAAGTTAAACGTACCGAAGACGGTGTTGGTAGGATTCATGGCACATTGGTTCTTGGCGCCATCACCAATCAGTCGCTCGTTATCAGTGAAGGAAACATAAGACGGAGTAGTTCGATTTCCCAACTCGTTGGCGATGATCTCAACCCGATCATGCTGCCAAACACCCACACAAGAGTAGGTAGTGCCCAGGTCAATCCCAATCGCTGGCCAATCAGCCTTAACACCAGACATTTCGTTTCCACTTGCTTTTCTCCGATGCTCCACTGATAGTGTTTATGACGAGAAAGAGAACCGTAACAAAATTAGGAACAACACGGATAAGCAATATGAGGAAGACGGGCAGAGGAAAAGGCACCTACACAGACCTACACATATTGAAACCGTTGGGATCACTAGATATAAACCCTAGTAAGGTAGTGGGCATGGGATCTTCATTTCCCGCCCAAGTAAACGGGGAGTTGAAACGTCTATGTCTCTATGATTTATTTGAGGGGGTGTTTCGGGATTTTTTTGAGGGAGAAGAGGGAAGTACTTTGTCATATTAGTATAATATACCTCTCTTGTCAATATATCTCTGTTGGTTTTCATAATTTAACTTTAAATATATTTAAATATTGTTTAATATTTAAATTGATAAATTTTATTGGTTCAATATCAAATTTGAAGTTTTTTAAACTCATATATGACATGTGGGAATTGGGTCCCAAAATATAATACTTTAGTATCGTCCATGTAAAGTTTATCAATTTTAGACAACATTTAAACATGTTTAAAGTTGAATTACGAAAACCAACAGATGTATATTGTGAATTATGAAAGAAAACAAGAATATTGAATATTGGACCAAAATATAACACTTTAGTATCGTCCATGTAAATTTTCATCAATTTTAGACAATATTTAAATTTGTTTAAAATTGAATTATGAAAACTAACAGTGATATATTGTGAATTATTATCCAGAAAACAAAGATATTGTGTATTTTCCCTTAGAAAAAAAGGATAAGGGCATCCACAATGGTTTTGAGTTTCTTAGCACATTCCTAGGTGCCATGTCATCTAAAAATTATATTTTATTACTTAAGACACTCTATTCACTACAATAACAAAGTTTCTTAATCTTCTCTCTCTTAATGAACAACCAATAAACTATCACTATTTAGATGTGAGATAAAATATGAAAGAGAGAGATACACATAGATGACTCTAATGTGTCATAAAAAGTGGGGTTCTTATTTAAGAACCTTGGAGAGAGAAAATGGGTGAAATCCACACCATTGTAAAACATTTCACATATGTAACCGTGTCAAGAACCCCTATTGTGGATGCCCTAAGGACTATGTGTCTGCCCACGATTTATCTCGTTAAGTGGAGGAGTTACAAACTCTAAAACATTTTTGTAGCCCAAAAGTGTGTTATTTTGTAAAAAGTTTGAACGAACGTGTACGGGTTCCGCAACTACCATGTTTACTTGGGGTTAGTTAAGGGAGGAAACATAATTGTTCTGTTTATGGTGTGATTTTGTTTATAATTTTAAAGAACTTCATTTCCCTAAAATCTTTTTTCATTATTTCCCCTAAAATCCTGAATTATCTTCTCTTTCGAATCTGCGTTCCAACATACACCAACAATTATTATTTCAAATAAATGATTAGTTACATAAATATTAGAAAAAATAGAAAAATACATAAATATTCAATTACAGTGTTTATATATTATCTTTATACACATTTCAATTAAAATTCATATATAACAAATAGGTATAGATTAATTATTTATATTATGTCATCATCAAAAAAATTATTTATATTATATACATAAACAAAATTAAATATATACAATTTAGTTATGAGCAAATATGTAAAAAGTAGTATATGTTAAAATAATATGTATAATGATTCATTTTTTTGTTCTGCTATATACTCTATATTTTTATTTAACATAAAAATTTAAATATATTAAATAATACTTATTACAATATTTAAAATAAGATTTTTAAATTTTTAGATTAAAAATGTATCACATAATTTTTTAAATATTTTCTTATATGATATAAATGACTATAGTATATTTACCAACAATTAAGTATAGCCATTATTTAGTATTTCATATTTAATTTAATAATATCATTATTTTATTTTCAAATACATACTATTATCAGAAATATTTATAATTAAATTAAATTAAATATTATTTACAAATTTGAATAAATATTGTATAAAAAATCAAGAAAATATAAAAACAAATATATTGACATATAAATTTTTTGGAAAAAATTAAACACTAATCAGTTATGTATTAGTATATAATTATTTTAATATGTTGCAAATTGAAGAGTAGTTTTACTCCGTTTCTAAATTAGATCTGAACTAACTTTTTAATTAAGGGACCTTTCTTTCCCCTTAATTCACTTTTCTAATTTCATCCGTTTCCATCATCGTTAGTATTTTTTCACATATGATCTACAGAATTTTTGACATGTATAATTTGAATTGACCAAGCACATAAGCATTTATTAATTATTCTGTAAGATGAAAAAATAACTTTTTATTATCAGATTTGTGTAGATCCAATTATTATCACTTTCATAAATAGTAAATACATTTAGAAAATAATATATTTTAGCATTAAAGAAATTTATCTTTTATATTTCATGTCTTTCGACTTACTATTTTTGTATTATAAAAAGTAGGATAAATCACAAAAACAAAACATTTCATTACTCGTTTTATATTCTTTCAATTTATAAGTAAAATTATTGTTTATTTTTACTTTTTATAATGATTATCGGTTTAAGTATATTTTAAAATAAATATATTTATTATTTATTAATATAAGTCTCTTAAATATATAGTAGTTTTCTTTTATTTCTATTATTCAAAATTATACATTTTATTATTTTTCAACTACACTAAGAATGATTATTTTCTTAGTAATAGATTATAATTATACTTTTAAATATTAATATATTATGATTTTATCCATAAAGAAATGGCATCCTCTCAAATAAGTAAGGGTATCTAAAATTTTACCATTAAATGATAATTCAACAGAAAATTGATAAATTAAGAATATGTATAATTAATGGTTATATTTAAGTATTAATCTTGGGCAAATCACAAATTCAAAATTTAGTATTGTCTATATTATGGTTTTAGATTATACTATTTTTTAAATTTAGTTGTAAAGGCGCATATAAATTTGAATGTAAAGACGAAGGTGTGGAGTCGTTGTGTAAGTGGGATGGGAAGGATCATTTACATGGCTGTCTGTTGGATGCTGATTTATGGATGGATTAGTAGTTTATGTAGCATTTAGTAACGGAACGATGACTATTGCGCTAAGATGCATCATTAATATTTTATATTTTTAGAATGAGTATATATTAGGTATTTTTTAAGTTAATCTTATTCATCAGTAAAATGAATCTTTTTTAATAATAAAATGAACCTTATTCATTAACAAAATGAATCTTACCCCAAACACTCTAAAAATCACCATAGGAAAGTTAAAAACGTCGAAGACATTTTTATGGTTTGTAATGTAGGTACCCTAAACCACAAACCCTGAAAATCTGTCGAGTCAGTAACGATAATACAAAGTGTAGAACTAATACAAAAAAGATTACCCTACCCTAAACACCCTAAAAACCACCATAGGACATTTAAAAACGTCAAAGACATTTTTAGGGTTTGTAATGCAACCCTAAATCACAAACCCTAAATCCCTGTCGAGTCTGTAACGACGATGTAAAGTGTAGAACCAATATCAAATAGATTACCCTACCTTCAAACACCCTAAAAACCACCTTAAAAATGCTATAAACGTCGAAGACAATTTTAGGGTTTGTAGTGCAGTGGTCATTAGACACATATATAACAATTTAGCATCATCCATATAAAGTTTCATCAATTTTGGACATAATTAAGCATCATCTTAGTTAAGAGCGCGTTCGCTCACCACAATTCAAAGGATTAATCTCATTTGTTTACTTTTGACTGCCATGTGTCAGTTTGCTATTTGTCAAAATCTAACCCAATATATATGTGTCAGTTAGTTATTTGTTAACTAGGGGTAGATTAAAGAAAAAGCTTGTAAACCAAGCTTTTGTTTCAAAACTCAGAACGGGGCCTAAATGAAAATTAGAAAAGTTATCGTATGTAAAAAAGGGAAACCACAAGGATAAGAAAAATAATTTTTGAACCTCGTGGACTAGATGTGTAATTTCACCAAACATAACGGGTGGGGATGTAATTTTCCCTTAATACTACTATCTTCTCTTAAATTCATAAAATACAATTAAACATTTTCAAGAACATCCACACCACCGCATGCGGCTACTAAACACCGGCGACTTCTCTTGTTCACTCCATCGGTAATAGCACCAGACCAGACTGAAAGCGTGGAAATAAGCACTCCCAATCATGATTCTCATTCCGCAGACCGAAATACCAGACAAACTAAGGAGAGATCGGATAGATAAAACAAATTTAGGTTGTTAGTGTGTTTTAAAAAATGTTTAGCAGAATACATTGCAATTCCTGTGTTGGTAGTAATGGTAGATTGGTTTAACTAGCAGGGGAAATCAATAACAGATTTATATTGTAGAACTACACAAGCACTGAATGTCTAGCGGCCAAAATTTTTTTTAAAAAAAGACTAGTTTGGACTAGTATCAGCCATTGATTATTCCTTTGAATACACGTACTTGAACTTACCTCGTTCCCTTTTCTTTTTTTTTTTTTGATAATTTGCTGCATATAGCAGTCTAAGGCATAGTTCTTGCCAAGAATGGAGCACTTGCACGACCACCGAACAATTTATACATGCATTCTCATGTAGGTTGGATAGGTTCGCTTAACGTGCAGTATGAGAGAGAGAGGGGGGAAAGGAAAAGTCGAGAATTTCGTGAGCATCGGAGACACCGTGGGTATTGGAGAAGCCGACCAGTTCGTCAGCCACGATGTGGAAGCGAGAGCAATCGGAGAAGGAGAAGGAGTTGTGCGTGCGCTTGGGGGCGGGGAGACGAAGGTTCGAGGCGGCGACGTAGGTGGTGCTCTCGGTCTCCCGCGGCGAATGGCGACAGCTCAAGGCTTAGGTCACGTTACGACAGTTCAAGGCGGAGGTCTCGTTTTTACTCGAGGCGGCGAAGATCCTCGTGACAGCGGAAGGTTGCCAGTCCCCCCCTGAAGGTGGGTAGCAGACCGATGGTCTCGTCCTGTCGCTCGTCTTTGCACTTCCCGGTGCGGTATCAAATGGAGGAGAGGGCGACCGATGCGCACGTGAACTGCGAAGGCCAAGGGAGATCGTTGTTCATTGATAACCTCTGCAGAGATGCTGATGTGCATGCTCTCCGGTGGTTGCTTCGTAGGGATAGGAGCGTTAGACACATCTATATCTCGAGGAAGAGGCGGCCAAACAACAAGCTGGCCTTTGCTTTTGTGAAAATGGCCAGCCCTTTCCATGTTAAGCAAGCGGTGGACAAGATTCATGGCCGAATCTTCATGGGCCAGAAAATTTTTGCTTGTAAAGCAAAGTACGAGGGGAAGGATTCGTCTGTTGGGGGTGATTATAAGTCAGAACAGCAAGGGTGTTTGAGCAATACGGCAAGCTTGAGTGCTCCCCCTGTTCCTGATAATCCATCGCCAGCTACCAGTGGAGGTAAGGGTGGAGGCGTTAAAGGTGGCGCGGGTATGGAGGCCCCGGGTGGTGTTGACGTGGTTATTGGTGGCGCGTGTGGGGAAGGGGGTGATGAACAGGTGTCTATCTTGGGAAATTGGAACGGGCGACAGATGATTCAAATTCGTTCCAAACAGACGCTGGGCAGGGATGAGGCGGGCGGCGGTTCAGAAATAGGTGAAGGTGGTGATGGCGTTTCTCTGCAGAACGGCGTGGATACCGTGGCCGGTGGTAAGTGCAGACAGGTGGGCAGTGGGCGCGCGATTATCCCTGGAAGCTCTAACGACCGACCACGCACTCAATTTGTGGTTTCCTGTTGTTGCCGTGAACGTGGCCCATGTCTCGAGGAGTCCCCAGTGCCTAAAGATGGGGGTTTGTTGTCCTTTGTTTCCAAGGAAGGGAAGGATACACCGGCTACTTGCAAAGAAGGTGGCGGTGGTGGTAGCGGTGGTGTGAACCTTTCGCCATCAGGAGGTATTGGTCTAGAGGTTGGTAGCGCGTGCAAGAAGGAAGGTTGTGAGCGTGGTCCTGTTCTTGGGAGTCTGGAAAGGCGCCGTTTTCAAATGGTTGTTAATTGTTATTGCTGCTCACACGGCTCAGTCGAAGGGACGCCATCGGGAGCGGCTACTATTTTGAAGATCACGTGTTCCAAGAATGAAGAGGATGGGGCCGACAAAAATATTGACGTGGGGGTTAATGATGGTGGAGGCAGTTTGATGAGTTCGATGCCAAATGCCTACGGGAACGGCGCTATGTGTCCCTCCTCGGGTTGGACGCACCCGGTAGGCTACTTTTGGCCGACGTATCCGTTGCAGAGCAGTGATCAAAATTGGTGGTGGGGGCAACCACATGCAGGGATGGGGTGTTTGGCCGTATGACTCCTATGTGGGCTGGTACAATACTGGTGGTGGGCTGCCCACATATTATGGCCCTGTTCCGAGTGCGACTGCTGGTGTCAACAGGGGCCCATGTCAAGGGGCAGAGGGCAGTGGTACTCGGGTTCCAGTGTCCATTCGCAAGCCGTTGGTTGGGAAGGATTTGGAGGTTGATCCAGTCGTGGAGGATTTGGTGAACAATGAGAGGGGAGAGTTGGAGGAAGGAACCAAGTGGTTTGATAATCCTGGTAGTGCTGAAGTCGTGGGGGTCGGCCATGATCCAATTGGAGTTGGTGCTGCTGATCCGTGTAGCCTCCCGGTTTCTGAGCCGATTGGCCCTTAGACTCAATTGATGGAGGATGATTTAGAAGATATTGGCCTTAGGAGCCTTTTCGAGGACCCGGAATTTCCCCCTGGGTTCGAACCAGCTAGAGGTTCTCCCATTTTGGGATATGATCCTGAGGAGACAGTTGTTAAAGAGGAAGCAAGACAAACTCTCATCTTTGCCAAGCAGCTCGGATGCACCGTCCCTAACGAGCAGCTTGCCCTATCTAATTATGAAGAGATCATTCGAAAACAGAAAGCGAGCTTTCGTCGGAGTTGTCACATCGAGAGTGAAGAGTCAAAAGAGGAGTTTGATAGATGCTCTAGGAGTATCTCTAAAGAAAAGGGCAAGAGAGTTCGTGGGACTGGACCCGGGGTTTGTAGTAAGTTTTCTCAAGTCAGTAAGGTGGCCTGCGGGCAAGGAAGAGGCTAAGTAGACGTAAGGGTCCTCTTAACTAGGTAAGATAAGTAAGGCTAGAAGGATAACGTTCTTTTCAGTAACGTTATTACACTATGTTTTTTGTTCTTTGTATTTTCTCTAAATTGTCCTTAAGCGGGAAAGGCATTCATGCCTCAGTACTGCTATGTAAGCTGGGCAACCAGCCAATTATCAAAAAAAAAAAGAATGGAGCACTTGCCCGGTGTACAAAAGAGTTTATGAGAGCATAAAATAAGTTACAGTATAAAATAGAGCGCAAAACAGATCGCTTGACAAAGCTTGCAATTTGGGACCAGTCTTGATCAGAGTTGTCAAAAGTAACTTGTTTCGGATTTCCCAAATTTTCCAAAAGAGGTGGATGATGGTGGAGATCCAAAGCTTCTTAGTCCTCTGAGGTAAGGAGGTGGCGCACCACATTTCATAAAGGGAGGGGCGAGAGTCATGAAGAGCCATTGGGACATTCCACCAGCTAAGAATTTGGGACCATAGGATTTGAGATTTCCAACAGTGTATGAAATGATGATTTGTTGATTCTATTTCTGATTTACAAAAAACACAAGCCAGCTTAGAGATTAGGAGCAGGTTTTCAAAGTAAGCCTTGTCTTTTGTAGCCAGTTTGCCATGGAGGAGGAACAAACAAGAAGTTCCCCCTTGTTCCCCCTAACCCACAATTTGGAACCGGCCGGGCTAGAGAATACTTTGAAAGATAACAAGATAATTGTGAGACTAGAAACAAGTCTTGAGATTGATAATTATGCATTGATCAAGACTGGCTGGTTGTGAAAGCACACCTAGTGAACCTCGCAACGCTAATCTAGCGAGTAAACACTTATCAGCGAGGGTAGAATCGGTCTAAGAAGTCATCAGCAAGCATGTCCCATATGGTGATGCTACCTTACCCATACAAAGACGAAAGACGAGATGACCGAGGATTGGCTTTTCCCTGCAATGAGAACATGAATCATGTGAAAGAGGTTAATGCAAATCATAACAAAGACCAAAAAAAATTAGTTACGTGCTCATAAGCATCCCCACGTTGATGGCTAGTAAACTTCCCGTTAAGCTGCACCTTATTAATGCAATGGTGCCCGAACCTCCAATTTGAGCCTTACAAGCACCATTGGGGTAAACACATAAGTTGAGTATCTACATTAGCTGGAGGGGAAAACAACCATGTAGAACATTTTCTATCGCTATAGATTCTGCGTATATCATATACAGGGGGGATCCAATCCAATCCAAAGACTATTAATCTATAGGCAGTTAGAAGCACACGCCAATGTTATGGTAAGTCTCCTCTGAATCTGAATCTAAATCTAATTAGAGATGCCTCTTGTTTCCCTGGTTTTCAAATATCCAGAATTGACTTGGGACATACTAGTAATCAAGAATATCCTATTGCATTGTATCTACCTTCATCTAGTAGCCAGTAGGCAATCAACATTTATTTTATGGTTTGGGTAAGGTATGTTTGATGCTACAAATCGATATATCAAATTATAAGAACTTGTCTTCATGCAGTAGTGCCTGAAAAACTCTCGACCAAAGAATTAGAGATGACAACTTTACGGAGACTCGTTATTTCAGTCAGAATATATCAGAGCATAAGGCACAAGCAAGTACTTAGTTACACAGTTACCCCAGATATATGTGTTGGAAGTTTTTGTTACATACATTGATTACACTTATGGTCTGAATTTGTGACCACCATTGCACTTTGGTTGATATGCCAGCGTGGAATGAAAGTTTTTCTTTCTTTTTTTTATGCAACCACTATGGACTCTAGTATTCTACAGCAGTAAGCTTCCCCCTACATTCGGCTTTACGCAACCACAAAGTAATACAAACAAATGCCATTATTTACAAGGACTGGCCCAGAAATGTTCCAAATAAAGACTTCTTGAAGTTTCAGCGTCGTAGCAAGTTTGTAGATAACTGAAAGTTTTATAGGACAAATAAATAACATGTCATTCATTCACGTTTCACCAGCAGACAGCAGCGGTGACATCATATTCCGTAAAAATATTGATACAGAGGACAGCATCAAATAAGCAAAAGACACAATTCAATGCTTCTCAATCAACTGTACAACCTTAGTATCACAGTTTGAAACTAATGGAGGAGGAAAGTTGCCGTTGATGCAGTTGGAAGGACAACAGTGAGACGTTATATCAAAGGACACAATATTCGCTTTGGAGCTGTCTTACAGCACATCACCCGCTTCAACAGTTTGGAGCTGTCTTACCGCACATCACCTGCTTCAACAGTTTGGAGCTGTCTTGCAGCAGATCACCCGCTTCAAGAGTTTGGAGCTATCTTCACAAGGTTTATTGACGTTCCCCAATGCGAATTTGCAGATATTTCTAGACCTATCATCCATCGCTTCATATCTGGCATGTGAATAGATGCTCTTATGGTTAAGAATATAGGCCCTGCCACAAATTTATAAAAATTAGCTTGCATGTGAAGCTCACAGATGATCAGGTCCGTGAATCAAACTATTTGACAAGTTACATAAACACAACACACCAACAAACATTAAGCAGGATAATAGACCTTGCACAAACTCATGATGTCCGCAAAAGTTCTATGGGGAATGGTTTAGGCTGATGCTTCCTCTAGCAGCTCACTGATCGCTGTTTGGCAACACAACTAAATAAAACAAAAGGTTAATAACAGAAAATGACCTACCACACCTAATTGAGAGCGAGTTATCAAACTTCACCATGTTCATACCTGAAGTCGCTGAAGCCAAAAATGATTTTGATTCATTGCAAACTTCAAAGAGGGTCAAGGGACTGGTTCCATTACCATTGGCTGGTTCGGATTTCTTCCATAACCTGACAATCTCTTTTCTTGTACAATCCCTTACTCCTGTCCAAGAAACCTTCCTTCATCATATCCACATATTTTTCCCTAATACCTACAAGAGGATGCTTCTCAATCAACCTACTTCCGTCATAGGCTTCTCTTAGTATAACCGTCTGTGTATCACTTTTCCTAGAGATGTAGAAGATGCCAGGGTGGCGTTCAAACACTTTTGTGAATTTCTGTGGCAAATCCAAGGGCTGTCTCAGATTGCTGACATTCTTCCGGTCTGTACTCTTATGCAAAGTCAAGTGGAGAAGTTCATGGAAAACGCCAACAATCCGTTTCTCAGAGACATCCGTTCGACGATCCAAATGTGAAGCGTCAGAGTATGGAGAAGTATAAGGTAGTTTTTGCCATTCCTCCAGCCATTCCATGTATTTCTTCTTTAAACCAAACCCCTTGGTAAATCCAATCGGAAAAGCCAAGCACTCAATTTTCTCTGTTTCAGCTATTCTCCGCATGTAAGAAACAGCAAGTTCTTCATTCCAGGATAATAATTTCAAGCCAACGCGATCATCCCCGAGCTTTACAAATGAAAAAATGTGAGGATAACTAGGAACTAGTGACTCATGGTAATCAAAAGGCAAACCCATATCCCATTTTAGCTGGTCAACAGTTTGCAGAGGCAGAGTCCTTTCTCGGGTGAGCATGAGCAATTTTTGGAGCCTATTTACAGCATCCACCTGGGTTTGCTGTAGAATTTTGAGCTCTTCCAAGTAAAGCGTCAAAACTTCAGAAGTCAGACCGAAGGAGGGAACACGGGTGCCTCCACTATCAAGAAACGATGACTCGTCAAATATATTAGGATATCTTCTCATAAAGGTAGATAGTTTTATATCATCAGGCAAATCAAGCTGTCTATATGAACGGTTAAGGTGGTAAATAGGAACATAGTTAAGTGAACTTGATGATATAAGAGAAACAAGGATGGTAGCTGCTCTAAGATTTCTTCGCTCAGCCACAGATGCATCTAGTTCCTTATCTTTCACCCACTTCAGCTTTGCATTTACAAGAGTGAACTTTTGGAGGTAAAGATAGCCATTCCTCTGCCTGCAGCACTGGTAGAAATGTCTTACTCCATGATGCTTCATAAGCATTCTTCTTGCAGACACTGAAATCAGGATTCAATTGATGGTTCGCCAAATAGCATATGACCTACAAGAGCTGCAAGATGGAAATATTGAACCACAAATATTAGTATACATCGAACATCCGTCCAGCATGAAACTATAAAAACATGGTATATTTGTTTGCGTGAAGATACACACTCAGATATAGAAACAAACATGCAGTCCAACACAATGCTGCAAGTTCATTTCTCTCTCTTAAGACGATCCATATTTGAAGTTAGACCCAAGACTGCAGGAGTCTGTAAGAAACGGTTCCTTTATATAAAGAAGGAAACTTATGAAAATGATAACAGGCTTAAGACTAAGAATCATTCTGGGCAAGGCAGATTAGGAAAGAAAACCCATGACCTTGAGTATCAGCATGAATAATAAAAACAAGTATTCTGTTCACCATGTGAGGGACAAAATGAGAAGATTTACGAAGATCTGAAAGAATGCACATGGAATATCATGGCACTAACCGGTTATACATACCTAATGAGTAAATAGTTAAAATCACTGACGTCCCATGATGAACATTAATTTGATCAGCATTGATGTACCAATTTTTTTTCCGTACGAACTTGTTGCATTAAGATAAATGAAAGTTAGCTAATCCTCAAGTAGCTCCTGTAAATGACAGTAACTAGAACAATGTCCAGGTGAACATGCTCACCGAAGGACTGGATGCATGAAATCTAGCCGCCTGACTTTTTTGCTTCTCAAACTCTAGATAGGAAAACAAAACAAGTGGTAGGCGACCACAAAAACACATAAGGAATGGAAAACTTGGGAGACGTCTCCCCAAAGCAAGCTGGGAGCCCAGGAGTTGGCAAGAACCAGCGATCGAAAGGGCAGATGGCCTATTTAACATACCAATAGCTCGAGCATAACCCCAGACTGCAACGGACAAACTATCCGTCATGATGGGGTAATGTAAAGCAACCACTATAACTATTACACCGGTTAGAGATATCAAATACAATCATGACTATCCTTGTTCCTTAGAACAGGACTGATAACCACAATCCAAAGCAGTAAATTGCTAGTAACGCGATGTTCCCACGCTCTGCAAACAGATAAGTCCCAAAGTAAAATTCGGACTTGCACCAACATTTCCACAGTGGATAGTCTTCAAAATTGTACCTTGGTGATAAGGTATATCCCGGGAACGCTTCACGGCGATGCACGACAGGATTCGGTCCACCCCTGCAGGTTGACCGCTCACCACTATTCGTCGACCCCGTTGCAGGCTCAGGTCAGTTGTCACTTAGGCCAGACTCACCCCCTCCCGACCCGACGAATTTGCTCTTCTCCCACTTCTCGTCATCCTGTCTCCCATGAATCTCTCTGAATTTTATTTCATGTGCGCTCTCGTAAACCCTCGGCTGACACCCTGACGCAATAGCCTACAAATTAGCCAACCAGCTAAGCTTCTACGTGACAGCCTTTCTTTTGGGGCCTTAACTTTTGGCTCTAACTCCCGGCGCCTGGAGCTGCAACCCTTCTTGCTCTTCGTCAGTCGCCGCTGCGGCGTTAAGAGTCCGGAACTTGAGAGGGCGATGACGTCTCGTAGGTGCGTGTAAATGGTTCGTCCTCATCTATCTACCTGTACCTGTCCTTTCTTCTTGCCACCCACCCACCCACCCTCTCATCTCATTTCTACTCCTGCACCCCTGGTCCGTATAGAAACCGTGATCGTAACTGAATTGGAGAAGACAAATACTTGCCGGGTATCTCGCCGTTTTGAAGGTTGTTTTTGTTTTTGTTTTTTTTTAAGACGATTTATTTTTCTTTTTCTATTTTTTTTATATCTCAAAATATTGTAATTTTTAATATATAGATCTAAAATGGAAAAAAAATTAAATCATTGTTTATATAAAGTCAAACTCTTCAAAACAAGATTAATCATGGATATATTTTGACATCTTTTAAAAAATATATTTTTACATGTATATGATGATATCCTAAAATGATAATATGATTCATTAATTTTGTATTATGATTCATTAAAACTGATATTATGATTTAGCAAGTAATAAGTGGTGAATTCGATGTTTTTATATTTTAATGTGATGATGTACATATTTTAATGTGAGAATGTACATGTTTTAATGTGACAATGTACATGTTCTAATGTGAGAATGTACATGTTCTTTAATGAACATCTATACATGTTTGTATGACCATCTGTACATGTTTGTATGACCGTCTGTACAAGTGTTCTTTCTTATATGTACATATTTTAATCTAAGAATGTACATATTTAATGATTTGTACAGGTTTATATGACTATCTATATATTTTAAATGTGAGGATGTACATGTCTTTACGTGAGGATGTACATGTTTTAGTGAACATTTGTACAGGTTTGTATGACCATCTGTACAAGTTTTATTTTATATTCTGTGCACTTTACATGTAAAAATAATTTTTAAAAAAGTTATCAAAATATATCCAAGATTGGTCTTGTTTTGAAGAGCTTGAAATTAAATGAAAAATGATATAATTTTTTAACATTTTGGACTTATATATTATAAGTTACAACAATTTAAAGTTTTTGTAATGAAAAAGGAAAAAAAATTGCAAGAAAACAAATCCTCTAGTGGGCGCGCCTTTCATTAAAAAAAACCCCGTTGCATGTGTAGCCAAAGTTGGCTACAGTGACCTGTAGGCAAGACACGCCCTTAGAGAAATCATATTCTATTGTTTTTTCCCGAAATACAAGCATATCATACTAAACACAAAAAGACATTACATAATGTGGGATTAGGCTATACCATACACTAGGGGTGGCAATTCGGGTTAATGGGTCGGGTTGAAGCTCACCCATACCCAACCCGATTAAAATTGTATTGACCCATACCCGACCCAAAAATAATCGGGTTACAAATTTTCAACCCATACCCAACCCATATAAAATCATTGAACCCAAACCCGACCCGTTTAACCCATTTAAATACAAATACTTTTGTTTTTCTGCAGAATGATCAGTCATTCATAAAAGTGTGCACATGACTGACATTTATTTTCGAATCATTGTGTATTGTTTTTCCAAATGTCAACATTCTGTTAAATGGGTCAATAATCTCAATCCATAGCCATTATTTGTGCAGATGAAATAGTGTAAATGGGGAGTTTGCACGACTAATGATTGACATAGTATTTAGATTTTCAAACTAAGGGTGAATGGTGGATATAGATGACGTAGAGACACTAGTAGAAAAAACATTATATACCACGGTTATTTTGCTTATATACCACGGTTAAAAACCGTGGTATTTGCGGCCGTCGTAAATGCCAAAATATTATATACCACGGTTCAAAACCGTGGTTTTAAATGAAGATAAAAACCATGGTTCTATAAACCGTCATTTATAGTGAGTAATATATGACGGTTATTCTAATAACCGTGGTATATAATGTAAAAAAAAACACGGTTATAAACCACGGTTTGTAGGGCAACCGTCATTTATAGTACATGCCGGAGAGAATAAACCACGGTTTTTGGGGAACCGTGGTATATAACTGTCACGCCGGAGAGAATAAACCACGGTTATTCTAAAAACCGTGGTATATAAGGTGAAAAAAACAACGAATAAACCACGGTTATACATGAAACCGTGGTTTATAGTCCATGAATTTTTCAAATCTTTGCCTTTAATCTGGAAATCTCAACAGAGCGCATATACAAGACAATGAAGATGCCAGATTATGTATGTTCCTTGTTTGCAAATTAAGGTTGCGAAATTGTGAGTGAAGAATGGAGGCGCAGTATGCTCCTTGTTCACCGGTGGGTTCCAAAATTACTGTGAGGTTGAAGAAAATGGATGCGGCGTAGAGCATGTTCGTTGTTCGCCGGCTGGGGTTGCAAAAATTACAATGAGTGAACATGAGGATGAGACGCAGAGCACGTTCCTTGTTCGCCAGTGTGGGTTGCAAAAATTACCATGAAAACAAGATAATGAGAGAGGTAGGAGCATGTTTCTTGTTCGCCAGTATGGGTAGCAAATTTACAGTGCGGTTGATATGGCATAGAGCATGTTCCTTATTCACTAGTATGGTTTGCGAAATTACCGGGAGGTTGAAGAGATGGCGTAGAGCATGTTCCATGTTCGCCGGCGTGGGTTGTAAAAATTACCGGGAGGTGAAGAGAATGAGGAAGAGGCGCGTTCAATCCTTGTTCGCCAGTGTGGGTTACAATTACAGTAAGAGAAATATATAAGAGAACAAGAGAGCCGCGTTAATTTGGGCCGAAAATTAAAATTCCCGCTCAGACTATATACCACGGTTCTCCAAAAACCGTGGTTTATTCTCTCGAGAGTGACGGTTATATACCACGGTTCTTTAAAAACCGTGGTTTATTCTCTCCGGCGTGACGGTTATATACCACGGTTCTATAAAAACCGTGGTATATAGTCTGAGCGGGAATTTTAATTTTCAGCCCAAATTAACGCGGCTCTCTTTGTTTACTTATAAACCACGGTTTGTAGGGCAACCGTCATTTATAGTACATTCCGAAGAGAAGAGCCGCGTTAATTTGGGCCAAAAATTAAAATTCCCGCTCAGACTATATACCACGGTTCTCCAAAAACCGTGATTTATTCTCTCCGGTGTGACGGTTATATACCACGGTTCTTAAAGAACCGTGGTTTATTCTCTCCGGCGTGACGGTTATATACCACGGTTCTCCAAAAACCGTGGTTTATTCTCTCCGGCGTGACGGTTATATACCACGGTTCTCCAAAAACCGTGGTTTATTCTCTCTGGCATGTACTATAAATGACGGTTGCCCTACAAACCGTGGTTTATAAATAAACTATATACCACGGTTCTCTAAAAACCGTGGTTTATTCTCTCCGGCGTGTACTATAAATGACGGTTTCCCTAGAAACCGTGGTTTATAAACTTTAAACCACGGTTTTTCATTTAACCGTGGTTTAAGTGTCGTCATTTAAAATGTTTTTTCTACTAGTGAGAATGTATTTGGATTTATAAAATAATTATTTGTGTAGGCCTAACGAAGTGATAGTATCTTTGTTTGCTATTATACTAATGGTTATAGAATTAATACATATCCAAGTAAAATATATACATATTTATTTATTTTTAGTTAAATTAAGTAAACGGGTCGGGTTGAATTCGGGTTAGAACCCTTAACCCATACCCAACCCATATATTTAATAGATAACCCATACCCGACCCAAAAATTAAATGGGTCAATAATCCTAACCCATACCCGCTATTTATGGGTTGGGTTTGGGTCGGGTTAACGGGTTGGGTAAAAATTTCCACCCCTACCATACACCACCTAAATCCCCATCCCTTCCTATTGTTGTGTATTATTAGTATAGTGTAGTATTTGTAGGACTAATATAAGGGGTTAGAAGGGTAAAAATACCTAGCAAAATATTACAGGATGGGTTAAAATAGACAAATAGAGTTGTGGACGTTAGTGGGCTTGGGCCTCTATTTTATCCTCCCATGAACCCAAGGCTTGGGCCTGAAGAAGACGATGTCGAGGTAGGGTTTTGGTGAAAATGTTGAAGAGTTGCAATTCACTTGGAGCCAAACGTCAATATGCTTGGCACGACTATGGAACATAGGATTTCTCGCAAGGTAAGTAGCGCCTATGTTGTCACGACTCAAGATTGGGGCTTTTTGAGAAAAATCTACATTTTAACTAAGAGCTTTTGTATCCTGAGGCACTCTAAAGTAGCACTGGCAAGAGTTTTGAATTCGGCTTCAGTAGTGGAGCAAGTGACTGTCCATTACTTTCTAGAGCTCAAGGAGAGAAGTGTGTCGTCAAGGTAGAAGAAGTAGCCGGTGGTGGAGCGGTGATCCTGGCGACTCCCAATCTAGTCAGCGTCGGAGAAAATATGGAGCGTAGTAAAAGGAGTTGGGAGAAGAACAGGCCAAGGTGTGAGGTATGTTGTAAGTACCATGGAACTTTTTTTATTGCTTTCCAGTGGCATTCTTTTGGTTGATGCATAAATTGACTTAGTTTATTTGTGGCAAAGCTAATATCTAACTGTGTGAAGGCAAGATAAAGAAAGTTGCCAATTGTGCTCCGAAATTGTATTATACTCCATCTTGTTCAAAATACATGTCGTTTTAGACATCTTCACACTTTTAAGAAAAAATTTAAAATGACTAGTGTGTCCTTACTTTTTGTATGAGAAGAATAAAAAAGTAAGTATACTTTATTGGTAAGGCAAAAAAATAGAGTTCAATGACATTAATAATTGAAAAAGTGAAAAGGGAAAAAGTGGAAAGTAAGATACAAAAAGTCTAAGACGACAAATAATTTGACCATAAATCTCAAACCTAAAACAACATTTATTTTGAACAGGAGGGAGTATTTGTGTATGAAGGAGTGTCTGAGCTTTCTATGGTTTCATAGTCTGCCATGGTAGTGGGATTGGGCTTGTAGTTTTCCATGTTGTGAAGAGATGGGAGTTCTTTGATGAGTGAGTTGGAGAGAGGCTTAGGCCAAGATTGTTTCTGGATACTGAAATCCCTATAACATGATGGAGAGAACCCAAGTCCTTGATTAGAAATTCAAAGTGGCGAGGGCTTGGACGAGTTTTATGAGAAATTGTTAAGATGTTCCAATGATGAGAATGTCATCAACATAGACTAGGATGTAGGCTTTGTGTGTTTGACTGGTGTAGATGAAAAGGTGGGTCGGATGTTGACGGAGTGAAACCAATGTGGACTAGATAGGAGCTTAAACGAGCAAACCATGCCCCAAGTGATTGTTTAAGCCCATATAAAGCCTGCTTAAGCTTACACACAAAAGAGGGGTGTTTTTTTGTCAAATGTTGAGGAAAAACTACTATAAGCAGTAAAGACCTAGCTACAATGGGCAGGTGCACCCAATTCGTTGTAATACAACAAGTGTCGTATCCACAAGGAAATTGGTTTCTAATTCCCGAGCTTTGGTATCTTAGTAAATTGTGATTGAAACTGTAAATTGGCGGTTTAGCCAGAGGCAAGCTTAGTTGTTTGTAAACACCAGGGAAACATTAAAAACAATAATCTAAAGTGGTTTAGATAGAATGGATGGAGAATTATCCTAGGAAAGTGGGGAATCACCTAAATTACCTAATTAAACTCATAACCATAACTCATTCTCACAATGTCTATTAGAGCTAAAATCAAGAATCCCCAAATAATGAAACAATCAATTCTTACATAATTAATCAAACCTCTTAATTAAAGAAGGTCAAAGTCACTAGGTAGCATTAAACACAAGCTCTTAAACAATAGCCCTAACGTTTTACCCCCAAATCAAGAGTGCAAAAACTAGGATTAATCCCTCCTTGGTCAAGTCCCAATCTCAAAGCCACATATTGAAAGGAACCACCATAAATGCAATAGATGATCAAATTAGAGCATTAATTGAACATTAAAGGAGATAAAACAAGTGTATTTAATGAGTTAGGTCAAGAGCATTCAATGAGTAAAATTAGGGTCAAACCCCATCTTAGGATATAAAATGAGACTATTCAACCATTGAAAAGAGAAATACAAGAAAGAAGAGTGATTTAGCCATCAGAGGATCTTTGGAGCTTCAATGGAGGTAGAATTTAGGCTCTTCTTCTTCTTCTTCTTCTTCTTCTTCTTCTTCTTCTTCTTCTTCTTCTTCTTCTTCTTCTTCTTCTTCTTTTCTTCTTTTCTTCTTCTTCTTCTTCTTCTTCTCTCTCTCTTCTTCTTCTTCTTCTCTCTCTTCTTCTTCTTCTTCTTCTTCTTCTTCTTCTTCTTCTTCTTCTTCTTCTTTTCTTCTCTTCTTCTTCTCTTTCTCCTCTTCTTTTCTCCCTTGTTTTCGCCTCTCTCTCTCTCCGCTTTTGCTCTCAAAATCACCTCTCTCTCTCTCTCTCTCTTATTTGGGGTTATGAAAGTGTATAATGAAGAATGAGGAAGTGGGGGAAAATTTTCCCGTTTTGAAGCAACAGTTCTGCAAAATTTTACTTTTCGCCCAACCCACATGGGTCGGTCCAGTGGATCGGTCGGCCTTCTGCAAAAGATGGCACGTGAACATTTTTAGTTGCAACCGACCCAGGTGGGTTGGTCTCCCTAGGTCGGTCCATTCCAGTGGCTCATGGTTGAGTCCAATCGACCCATGTGGGTCGGTCCTCCTGGGCCAGTCCATTCCAGAGGCTTGTAAATGAGTTCGACTTACCCACGTGGGTCGACCACCTGGGTCGGTCTGCTCCTGTATGGCCATTTGTCTACCGAAGCCTTCCCGAACTACTCTGTCATTCTTGATCTGCTTCCCATGATGTTGGATCTTAGCTAGAGGGTCTATTTGGTCTAAAAAACATGCCCAAATGAGATTTTACCTACATTGTAACCAAAATTGTATAAGTTCACCAATATTAACGAAATGCTCTATAAAGTGGTGAAGTAGGTC
The DNA here is from genome assembly GCA_023374045.1 of Limonium bicolor. NCBI lineage: Eukaryota > Viridiplantae > Streptophyta > Magnoliopsida > Caryophyllales > Plumbaginaceae > Limonium > Limonium bicolor. The sequence goes on along the minus strand of CM041776.1, from coordinate 303,102,695 downwards.
AACTGCTGCATGAAATGAAGGTGCATAACGACTCTATAATTACATTATTTCACCACTTATCAACTCCCTCACGCCTATCTATTTGTTTGTTCTTAAGCGAACTAGGAACCACATGAAGGAGGAATATTTAAAGCAAGCAAGTGTTCAAATGAATTCTTAGAAAATTGTGAACAAACAAGCTGGATAATTCATGAGGAGTGTAAACCAACCTAAGCATGGTGATATGAGTGTGCTTAGGGCAAATAAAAAATTTAGACTTTCAGGGTACGATCTAGAGTGCTTCAAAGTTCTTAAAGATTATGGAACTTGGGGAACTTTTACCATGGACAACTTCTCTCAATAATGGGCATTGAGGAGAAAACAAAAGGAAAAATAGAGATTTGCATTTGATTCAATTTTACAACAAGAGTTGAGGAGAAAATATTTATGCAGTTTGTCTTTGCATTCAAGAACATTCAACTCTCATTTTTTGTTGGTTACCAATGGTGTCTCTCAAGTTCCTTTTGTTAAAAATTTCCACAAAGAAGCACCCCTTAGCATTCCCTAGATGAAAATATAGAAGAAACCCCTAAGCATTAAAAAATCACCAGAGATAAGGTCATTGGTTGCACCGCATATTAAATGCTCCTCACTAGAAATTTTTTTTGAAAAAAATTATGGTGAATTCCAAGATTTCATAGGAAAATTTGCTTTCTATAAATGTAACTCCTAAATGGAAGCAATAGATACACATATGAAATTGAGTAGTGCACTAAAAGAAATTGTCCGTCTCATCACACAACAAAACAAATACCTAAAACCATCATCTACCAACTGCAGCAGCATACAAACCAAAATAAACAACTTCAAACTAACAGCATAATGCATAAACAGACAACAAAACAACAAACTTACATATTCTTTCGGAGTCCACCACGACACAATCACTAGCATCTAATGGACATTGAGTCAGTAGACTCATTATCCTCTTTGGAACGCTTGGTTCTGTTTGGAGATGGAATTGGAGGAGCAACTTCAACTGTAGGTGGTGTAGGTGAAGGAGATTTGGTAACTTCACAATTCCGCTCATTCTCTAGCACCGGTTGCTCTATGCTCACCACCAGAGGCTCAGTAGCTTTACCTTTACTACTCCTAGTAGCTACCTTCTTCGCTGTTTCCTTTTCATGCAGTAGACATTTGTTAGCCAAAATATCATCCACCAGTGTAGCATAATTTGGCATTAACTTAAGCATATCATAAAAAGGAATATCTTTAGTTAATTTCTTAAAAATTTTAAGAAATTTTCCAAGCTGTTCATCAAGGTCCCTTTTCTTTAACCTGTCAGGAAAAGGAACAGGTTCTTCAAATTTACGATTGGAAATAGAAGAGTAAGAAGGTTGAGTTTCAGGAGACTCCTTCTCCTTGGGTTTTTCAAAAACTTTACTGGAGTCCTTAACCTCTTGTTGAACAGGTAAAATTGCAGCGACAAGTGGAGTATCTTCTTCCACAACAAAAACAGCTTTAGCATACTCGCGAGGATTCTTTTCTGGCTGGCTAGGTAGAGCCCCTGCAGGTCTATCAGAAAATTTTCATTCAGTTGGGCAATCTGAGTCTCAATATGTTTGTTGAAAGCTCTCTGCTCCAAGATGAATGTCTTGTTCTCATGGTTTGTGTTCTCTTGTTGTTCGAGTTTCCTATTGGTCGACAAGATAAACTCCCGCATCATATCCTCCAAACTTGAACTCACACCAGCTGGCTGTTTCTGTGCCTGCTGGTTCTGCATTTGTTGATTCTGATGAGGTCTCTGAAAATGCGGAGTGTTCTGCTGTGGAGGCCTCTGACTGTAGTTATTTCCCTGGAACCTCTGCTGCTGATATCCTTGATTGTTTTGATTGTTGTAGAAGTTCTCTTGCCTGTTTCCCAGATAGTTTACCTCTTCATTTTGCTGAGAAGTACACTGACACATGTTGGAACTTCTACCACAATACTCACACTGTGGGAAAGAATCGGTCACAACAGCTGCACTTGACTGAGGGTTCATCATTGCACACATCTTCTCGAATTGCTTAGACATGCTATCCATTCTAGCAGCTAAAAGAGTGTTCGAATCTACCTCATAGATTCCAGCGGTCTTCCTTGGGGGAACCTCAGTAGATGTCCTAGCACCTCCCCACTGATTGGATGCATTGGTAATTGTCTCCAACAATTCCTTGATTCTAGCTATCGGTAACTCCATGAGGCTTCCTCCTGCACAAGTATCTGCCAACAAACGGCTTGAATGATCCAAATCTTTGTAAAAGGACTGTAAAATTACCTCCTCTCCCAAGCCATGGTGTGGTACTCTGCGCACAATCCCTTTGAAACGCTCCCAAGCCTCAGATAATGTCTCACCGGTGAACTGCTTGAAGTTGGTAATCTCTCCTCTCATAGTCAGCATTCGAGAAGGAGGGAAATACTTCGCCAAGAATACATTTGCTAACTCCGTCCAGGTAGTGATACTGTTGGGCGTTAATGAGTTTAGCCATTCTGCAGCTCTATCCCTCAGGGAGAATGGGAAGAGATTCAATCTAGCAACCTCTTGTGAAGCTGATGTAGAGCATGCTCCTACCAATCTCAGGAAAGTGGTGAGATGGACATTGGGATCTTCGGTGACTGTCCCGCTGAACTGGGGTGCGTTCATGACCATAGTAACATAGTGTGTCTTGAACTGCCACTGCACTCCAGCTGGTAGCTCAGGAATTACTATCGGTGAAATAAGCCCTTCGACGCTTGGGAGGGTGTAATCCCTCATGTGCCTCCCCAAATTCAAATTCTCCATATTGGCTCCTGAGGGGTTGTTTAGAATCTCTTCTTCAACTAGTAACTCAGAAACAATCTCCTCTGTTGGTGAATCTTTTGGAGGCACCTCCTGCTCAATTGGAGGATCCAGCACTAACCTTTTTCGAATCCTTCTTGTTACTCTATCTATTTCTGGTTCAATTTCGAATTCAAGGTTTCCTTCAGAACGAGTTTTAACCATAAACCAAAATAATCAGATAACTAATAATGGGTGAAAAAGTAAACTCAATCAAGTAAATCCAAAATAATACTGGAACCAAAAATAAGAAATAAATTTGCACAAAGCTAAGAAAATAAACAAAGGAAAATAAAATAAAATGAAACAAAATAAACTAAACTAAAAAGCAAAAACAAAACAATATAAAAAAAATAAAAATACCAAAATAAAAATTAAACTAAGCAACCGTGCCTCCCCGGCAACGGCGCCAAAAACTTGTTGGGGTAAAACCTAACGGTAAATTGTGTTGGGGGTTTAACCTAACGGCAAGTGTACCGGTCGATTATAGCAAGTTTTAAATCTCAGAGTATTCCCTGAGTATCGAATCCAAGGCAGCGGCTAGTTTAATTTCTACTTACACACAAAACAAATACAGGAAATTGGGGGTTTTTGTATGTGATGGTGAATGTTGTAAAAGAGTTCAAAAATAATAAACAACAGGTAAAAAATTTTTTTGATTTTTGTTTGATAAAGGAAATTCCGGTTTACTACTTCTCTCTAGATTGCAATTTCTTCCCCTAAGTGATTTCTACAGTATTCTGAATAAAACCCTAGAATAAAGATAACTCGTATTCGGTCTCCCGCTCCACGAATTCTAATTAGCAAAGACCGAATCCTAACTCTCGTTATGAATCCATTGTTTACTAATTGCTTTAAGTGTAGTCTAGATTAACGGTCAGCTAGTGTTCTAGAGGAATTACCATCTCTATACTAACTGGTTCTTTCCCTGTAGTCAATTGATAGCCGCAGTTCTCACTTATAAGCTAACAAACTGGTAAACTTATTTAATTGATCAGATTAACAAGTCTAGGAATTCATAAGGGAAAAGAACTTTATTCTATTGTACTGCAGAAAATCACAAAGGTTCAGAAATAATTATTCTAGAGATACATAGTAAACCGAAATTAAAAGTGACTACTCAGCCATAGACAAAATAACAATGCTCAATATAAACAGCATAAGGATAGAGGGATTTAGCAGAAAAACTGATTTTAGAAGCCGTGGTCGAGTCTGCAATTTCCACAATTGTCTGAGTCACGTCCGGCTGTCTTGGGTCGGACGTAGATCCGGACACGTTGTCCTGGTGCTGTCCGGATCCGGACGTAATCCGGACACGGGTAAATGAAGCGCTGCGAGCAGGGTTTTGTCTGTGAGTGAGGGTGAAGGTTTACGGAGAAGGATTTATGAATGGAGATGGATGGTTTATCGTGGAAGAGATGTTGTGTAGAGAGGGAGAAGAGAGGATTGTGTAATGGAGAGACTCAGAGAGTCAGGTGCGATTTGCAATGAAGGCTGATAACTCCTTAAATAGCCTTGGAGAATAGACACAGATTAGTGGAGTTGGTGTCTCCTTCATTATTGAGCATGGCTCTCCGTTAATTAATACTGAGGTCTGATAATTGCGCCGCCCGTCTGATAATTGCGCCGAAAGCCCAATTATCAGTACGAGTGCGTTTTTATTTTTCATAGCTGTGTGACGTCCGGATTGTGTCCGGATCCGGACGTGACACAGAACCTCTAGATCTGAAACTCGAAACATGTCCGGATCGTGTCCGGATCCGGACGTGAGACAGCGGTTTTGGATCTGAATCTCGGAATATGTCCGGATCGCTGTCCGGATCCGGACAGGGCACAGAATTCTCGTTTAGGTCACGTCCGACTAACTTGACCCGGACACAGATCCGGATGTGAGACGTCCGGTTCTGCGTCCGGCCAGGTTGACCTGGACACGACCAATTTTTGTGTCTCTTTCCTTGATTTGTTCCCCGTTTGTTGCGTTGTAATCCTTATGATGTAAATCTTCATTTCCCTGGGTTTTTCCTATATTTAACATATAAAGTGCATCAGTTCATATCAAAACATCAATCTTAGGAAAAACACAGAATAAGTGGGAAACATTGCTTAAATTATAGCAGATTATAAGGTAATTAAACCTTTAAAAGCCTATATGTTTCACACTTATCACACAATCACTAGCATCTAATGGACATTGAGTCAGTAGACTCATTGTTCTGCCATGAAGAATAATTTGAGTTATCATCTTGGCCTTCCCTCCGCTCATATGTAGCATACGTGCTTGAACATGAAGTACCCATAATGTAGGGGCAAACTGGTGGAGTAGCCTTAGTGAACTAGTCAGCTGAAGCAGATGGTACACTGTAATACTCAACATCAGTCTTCCTTGTTCGCTTGGCAGACAATGCCTCCTTATTTGCCTTGGTCTCCCCATGAGCAACAGAACTAGAGGCACATTGGATAGTAGCAGCAGGTAGCCCCAAAACAAAGTGGACGTGCAATCCATTTCACATCTTTTGTGTGGGTGTAGCAAATGCCAGGTTCATTATCAATCAACAATAGTGGCGGGGGAGTGCTTCTGTCTTTCAAACACTTGTAGTCATCATCAACACCAACATACAAATCCAAGTCGATCAACAGTATACCTTGGTATGTCGTAGTAAAGGTGCGACTAGTTCCATTTCTACTTCGTTTCCCTGTAGTTCGAATCCACAGCAGTGTGGGGGTTATGGTAAAGAGAGAAGTATAATTATAGATAATAGGTCGAGAGAAGTGTGGCATTCCAAGGAACAATTGGTTGTATATAACAATGGAGTAACAGCACTATCCAGTAATAACAAAATTTGTACCTACTCAAAATAGTAACTCCCATGTAAGAAATGTCCTCGAACCATGCGGTGCTTCTACATATTAGCCTTCAACGGCAAGACATATATCAATGTCATTAACTCCTTCAGTAATTGGAATAAGCCTTTAAAAGTGATGCATGATAATTGGGGCATATCTAATGCATAGTACAATCACCGACTCATCTACGAGCCAATAGATTCAACAAAATGCATATTCAAGGATACAACAAAAGATGCTCATATGAAACTACAAATGAAAGGACTACATGACTAAATAGCCTGCTAATACTAACACAACTACTAAAGCACAAACTGCCTTGACTAATGTTGATACTATGGATCGAATTTCTCAACTGTAGTGCAAGAAAGTTAATCTTGCATTCTCAAACTGTTCCATGCTATCGCTGATGCTACTCATTTTGTTGTTCACGTCTATTGTGACTTCACCATTGCGCTTGAGCATACACAACACTTGTTCAATATGGGATGAATTGGTGGTTGTTACGGTTATATTTGTTTCTTGTTCAATAAGTTGTTGCCAGCCTGTTCCTTGCTGAGCTGGATTCTGTTTTACCTATCTCCTCTCCTATATAAGAGGATGTTTGCTTCTTTACTGTTTTCATCGGACTTACAATAATAACAAGTTGAATTCCTTTCTTTCCCGCTCTGCTCTCTTTCTCTGTTAGTCCACTGTTTCATAGAGTTCTTCAATGGCGTTTAACAAACCACAAACACAAAGCCACATTTAACATGGTATCAGAGCGTCGATCTTGAACGCCTGATCCCGCCTTCCATTTTAAGTGTCTGCGTTAGTTGTTTTCCTCCTTGTTCTTTTCTTCAGTCGAGATGACGACAGGAGAGACGATGACAGGAGAGAATACAGATTCGACTGTCATGGAAAGATTGATAAACAGTCTTGGCCAGAGTAGATCTTCGACAGATCTTACTTCAGATCCTATGTACGCTCACAACTCTGAGCATCCAGGAATGATTATAGCATCAAAGTTCAGTGGTTCAGGCTTCCAAACCTGGAAACGGACGGTGCTCATATCTCTGATGTCTAAAAATAAGCTAGGCTTCATCGATGGAAGTGTCGAGAGGCCTGAGGAAAGCGATCCTAAGAGAGGTGCCTGGGATCGCTGTAATGGATTAGTCATGGCGTGGATCCTCAATGCGCTGTAGAAAGACATTTGCGAAAGTCTGATTTTCCACTCTACAGCGAAGGATATGTGGAAGAGTCTTCTCTCGCGCTTCGATCAGGTTGACGGTGCTCGAAGGTTCAATCTGAAGAAAGATCTTTGTCGATTGGAACAAGGAGAAGATACGGTTAGTCTCTATTTCACGAAATTTAAGAGTATTTGGGACGAACTCTCCTCTGTCGTAACCCTAAGTACCTGCAATTGCTGCAAGTGTGGACATAATGAAAAGGTTGTTAAAATGCTTGAAGAAGATCAAGTCCTTGAGTTTCTGATGGGATTAAATGAAAGATATGTGAATGTAAGGGGAAATATTCTTATGTTGAAGCCTCTTCCTAATCTGGAGACCGCGTACTCGTTGATTCTTTCTGAAGAAACACATAGGGATAGTGGAAAGAATAGAAGAGGCGATTCTGATGTAGAACGATTTGCTAATGTAGTCAGTGGTAATAAACCGCAACAGTATCTTAAATGGCAAAATACTGGTGTAGGAAATAAGAAAGGAAAACGAGGAAATGAGATTTGCACTTACTGTGAGAAACCTGGACACAGTGAAGACAATTGTTATTCGAAGCATGGATTTCCTGGATCATCCAGGCCTTTCTGTCACCACTGTGAGAAGCATGGACACACAGAGGAATCATGCTATGTTAAGCATGGCTTTCCTGCTGGTTGGAAGTTTGGAAAGAATAAGAAAGTCATGGCTAATGCTGTTTCTGAGCCATCTGTTGACGGTAGCATTAAAGGGAAGAATGATCCTGCTGTTGGAATCACTCAGGAGCAACTTGGCCTTCTGATTAGTTGCTTACAAAACATGAATGTTTCAGAAAAAAGAGGCAGCTCAAGCTGTAATTTTGCAGGTAACTTCATTGATCGTTACTATTATTGTCTTAGTGCTGCAAATAAGACTATTGGTGAAAACTGGATAGTAGATACAGGAGCTACCGATCATTTAAGTGGAAGAAGGAACCTCTTTCATGATGTTGTTCCACTCAGTGAAACACACACAGTTTTTCTACCAGACGGCCGAATTCAGGAAGTTCATTCCATGGGAAAGATTTTTCTTGACAGACATTTCTTTATCAGAAATGTTCTTCTGGTTCCCAGTTTTAAATACAACTTGCTCTCTGTTAGCAAATTTGTCGCACAAACAGGATGTAAAATGTTGTTTGATAACAGATCTTGTGTGATACAGGACCCAACATCGAATTTTGAGAAAGTTGTTGGAAGAGAAGAGAAAGGATTATACATACTTGATTGTGCAGCTGTTGCAGAATTTTTTAGAGAAAAGGAGAATCTTAGCAGTCAAAGGAGTTTGGTCTGCGCTTTCTCTACTCAGAATAAGGCCATGTATTGGCACTGTCGACTTGCTCATGTACCTCAGAACAAGTTAATAAGTCTAGGCATTTTACAGCATTCTGACATTTCTTCAGATTTTGTTTGTGATGCCTGTAATAGAGCCAAGGGGCATAGGCTTTCCTTTCCTGATTCAAGTACTAGAAGTCAGGACTGTTTTGATATAATACATATAGATGTCTGGGGGCCATGTTCTGTTGATACCTACGATGGCTACAGTTTTTTCTTGAGTATTGTTGACGATAAGAGTCGTTGTTTGTGGGTCAAACTTCTACGAAATAAATCTGATGCTTTTTCTCACATCAAAGATTTTATAGCTATGGTTGAAAGACAGTTTTCTAAGCATGTCAAAATCATAAGGTCTGACAACGCTTATGAGTTGGGTGCATCTACAGAAGGCTTGTCTTTTCTTCTGTCCAAGGGCATTCTACATCAGCGATCTTGTCCTTATACACCGCAGCAAAACGGTGTAGTTGAAAGAAAGCACCGGTATATTCTTGAGACAGCCCGTGCCATATATTTTCAGAGTGGGATAGCTTTGAAGTACTGGGGAGAAGCAGTTCTGTATGCTACGTTTGTTATCAACAGACTCCCTTCCACTGCTAATGATTGAAAGACGCCTTTTGAGGTTCTTTATGGTACTCCTCCATCCTTCGATCAACTTCGAACCTTTGGTTGTTTAGCTTATGCAACTAATGTCAAGCCTCACAAAAAGAAATTTGAAGAACGGGCTGTGAAGTGTGCCTATTTGGGACCAAGTTTACAGAGCAAAGGTCACAAGTTACTTCGACTTTCTGATGGCCAGATTATACATAACAGAGATGTAAAATTCTATGAATTTTCATTTCCCTTCCGCACTACTTCTTCAGGCATCTCTACTTCTTTCGAGCCGCAATTTGATGATTCTATTTTCCACAACATTGAAGCTGACGATTTCAGTACATCTTCTGTTATACCACCACCCACTTCCCCAGATCCTTCCGAGCCCACTTCACCAGTTGCTTCTCATCAGAGCAACACTAATCCTTTATCTGCATCTCCTTCCACAAATAATTACAGCTCCACAAATGATTCTATCTCCACTGAAAACACCTTTCTCCCATCACCCAACACTTCCCCAGATATTCCTGTCCCAGTCAGGAGGTCATCTCGCACCCATAACCCACCAGCCAAACTCCAAGATTACTTTGTTGGTCTTTCCACAGACACACCATCAGAAGAGGAAACCTTTACTGATCTTTTAACAGCCAGATTGACCTATTCACACACTCCACCTCCTAATACCTTGCGCGTTTCCACTCTCACCGAGGTTTCTTCTCCTTCTTACTCTCTCACAGTAAGAAATACCTCAGATCCTATCTTACAGCTAACGGAGCCACGGTCTTATACAGAAGCCAGTTCTAGTCCAGCTTGGAGACAAGCCATGGCTCTCGAACCTGATGCCCTACAAAAGAATCACACATGGGACATAGTCACTCTTCCTAAGGGGAAGAAACCCATAAGTTGCAAATGGGTGTACAAAATAAAGCTTAAATCTGATGGTTCTTTGGAACGGTACAAAGCCCGGCTAGTTTTCCGCGGTTTTACACAGCAGTATGGAGTGGATTACTCTGAAACTTTCTCCCCTGTTGTCAAGATGACAACCATTCGAAGTCTAATTGCAGTTGCTATTAAGAAAGGGTGGAGTCTCAGCCAGCTAGATGTTAATAACGCCTTTCTCCATGGCGATTTATATGAGGATATATACATGAAGCTTCCTCCTGGTTTGCAGATCGACGACAACAACAAGGTTTGTCATCTGAAACGTTCTCTTTATGGCCTCAAACAGGCCTCAAGGCAGTGGTATGCTCGACTTGCTACCTTTCTCAAAAACCATGGCTATCGCAGTTCATACAACGATTACTCGTTGTTCTCTAAACATAATGGTGATAAAGTAGTTCACATTGGCGTTTATGTTGACGATTTATTAATCTGTGGGGATGATTTTGAAGAGATTCGTCAGCTGAAGCTTCTTCTCGATAGCGAGTTCAAAATTAAGGACCTTGGTGCCCTTCGGTATTTTTTAGGCATGGAATTTCTGCAAACAACAAAGGGATTTGTTGTTACCCAGCGGAAATATGTCCGCGAACTGTTACAGGAATTTAATGTGGATGGTGCTTCTGTTTCCAGTCCCCTTGACTCAGCTATCAAATTACTGCCTGACCAGGGTGATTTGTTTGAAGATATTGAGCTTTACCGACGTTTAATTGGCAAGCTCAACTACTTAACCAACAGTCGCCCAGATTTGTCTTTCAGTGTCCAGCTGCTTAGTTAGTTTCTTAACAGTCCACGACACCCACATTATCAGGCAGCAATTCATGTCCTTCGCTACATCCAAGGTACAGCTGATTTGGGAATTTTGATGAATAATAACCCTTCTTTGAAGCTAGTTGCCTACTGCAATTCAGATTGGGCTTCTTGCCCCATCTCTCGCAGGTCTGTCAGTGGCTATTATATACAGTTGGGTGGTTCTCCAATATCGTGGAAGAGTAAGAAACAGGCTTGTGTCTCACTCTCGTCTGCGGAGGCGGAATATCGCGCAATGCGCAAAGTTACTGTGGAGCTTGCTTGGCTTAGTCGTCTCCTTCATGAATTGGGGATTACTGATAATGAAGCAATACCTCTCCACTGTGATAACAGAGCAGCTGTCTTCATTGCTAAAAACCCTGTCCTCCACGAACGAACTAAGCATATCGAAATCGACTGCCATTATGTTAGAGAACAGCTCCAGCAAGGTCTTATTTCTGTGTCCAACATTCCTAGTTCTCTCCAGTTGGCATATATGCTCACCAAGAACCTTCCTGGCAAAACTTATCGTTCTCAGTTTGTTCCCATGGGTTTGTCTGCTCCCTGATGTTCAAGACTTGTCTGGTTTTACCATCCCAGTCTTGTGGGGGGGTGTTACGGTTATATTTGTTTCTTGTTCAATAAGTTGTTGCCAGCCTGTTCCTTGCTGAGCTGGATTCTGTTTTACCTATCTCCTCTCCTATATAAGAGGATGTTTGCTTCTTTACTGTTTTCATCGGACTTACAATAATAACAAGTTGAATTCCTTTCTTTCCCGCTCTGCTCTCTTTCTCTGTTAGTCCACTGTTTCATAGAGTTCTTCAATGGCGTTTAACAAACCACAAACACAAAGCCACATTTAACAGTGGTAGTAGAAGTCACACGTGTTTCACACATTCATGTGTCGATAGTTGTCGGTCTATGACATCTATCCATCATTTGAAGATTGTCGAAGTTCTCGCTTGTGTATGAAATCAGAAGCATACACTACCTACAACATCGATCACAACGTATATACTTTGTGTTCAACGGGTTCCCGTTTGTGTTTGACCCAGAAAGAAGCCTATACTTATGTCGCAACAGAGGCAAAAAGGAGAATCAGACAGATGGTATCATTAAAAAAATAACATGGATGCAAGGAACTGACTTACACTGCAGTCGATGTCATCGCCAAATTTGTTGTCCTACAACACATGAACGTTCCTCGAGTGGGAAACAAAACAATTGGTGGGTTGAATATCAATACCAACTGGGGATATTATAAGGGATGGTAAAGTAACAGGGGCATACTTGACATTTCATCCAATTAATGTGGTGGCTATAAAATGTTCCAAAAGAACAAGTATTGTCTACATGTGCACATTAATTCATCCATGAAGAAATAAAATGTAGAAGATTAATGTGCACATTAATGGGGCCATTTTATGACGTGTCTGGTTGATTCTGGTGTTAATTGCCATATTTCATGAAAGTGGTTAACTCTACATGTCGGTGTCGTTTGTGACTATTATGGTGCGACTCGTGAAACTAGGAATTGGGATGTATAAGGTCGCTATCGTTCACCGCGAGTGAGAGATTAATCTCATTTTTTTACTTTTTGATTATCATGTGTCAGTTTATTATTTGTTAAAATCTAATCCCATATATATGTATCAGTTGGTTATTTGTTAACTAGGGGTAGATTAAACAAAAAGCTTATAAACCAAGTTTTTTGTTTTCAACTCTGAACGGCGCCTAAGATTGTAAGACCTGAGATCACTCGGAATTCTTTTCACCTGCCCTTAGGTCTTAGGTAGTTGGGCCCTAATTCACGATGCATGGTTGCACACAAAGAATAATTAGTGCCTTGTGGGCACTATTTATTATTGGAAATTTTTTGTAAAAATACCGATCTCATAAAAAAATTACATGCGGTGGTCATTTTTGAAAAAAATTACGCGGACGTACCGAACCAATGTAAAGAAGCTGCCCTGGGGTCAGGGCAGCTTGTCAAAAATCGCCCCGGTAGCAAGGCAGCTTCTACATTTTTCTGCTTGAAGCAGCCCTGGGTCTGGGGCAGCTTCAGGCAAAAATGCTGAAAGGAGCCTTGAAGCCAGGGCGGTTTCTTTGCATTGTAGTCCAGGGAAAAAAAATTCCAACTTTTGAATCTTTCGTGCGATACTTTAACGGTTTCGGAACTTGACCAAATTTTGTACGACGATAGTTGAACAGTTATACTTTGGATCTAAGTCATTTCTCTAGAGTTTTAGGACCATATGGGACCCACGTGCCTTCATATAAATGCCACCAGAGTTAACGTTTTCTCGGTTTTGAACTTTTCAGGTAAGTCATATTTTGTGTTATTAACCAGTTTTGTACATATATTAAAGTCCTATGATGCATTTGCAGCCATTATAACTTCTTATGACATTAAGACGACTTCATTGGGTTGGTCACTTGAGCTAGTTTTTTTCCAACGTTTGAATCATTCGTGCGATGCTTTAACAGTTCCGGAACTTGACCAAATTTTGTACGACGATAGTGAACAGTTATACTTTGGATCTAAGTCATTTCTCTGGAGTTTTAGGACCATGTGGGACCCACGTGACTTCATATAAATGGCACCAGAGTTAACGTTTTCTCAGTTTTCAACTTTTCGGCTAATGTCATATTTTGTGTTATTAACCAGTTTTGTACTTATATTAAAGTCCTATGATGCATTTGCAGCCATTATAACTTCTTACGACATTAAGACGACTTCATTGGGTTGGTCGCTTGAGCTAGTTTTTTTTTCCAACTTTTGAATCATTCGTGCGATGCTTTAACAGTTCTGGAACTTGACCAAATTTTGTACGACGATAGTTGAACAGTTATACTTTGGATCTAAGTCATTTCTCTGGAGTTTTAGGATCATATGGGACCCACGTGACTTCATATAAATGCCACCAGAGTTAACGTTTTCTCGGTTTTGAACTTTTCGGGTAATGTCATATTTTGTGTTATTAACCAGTTTTGTACTTATATTAAAGTCCTATGATGCATTTGCAGCCATTATAACTTCTTACGACATTAAGACGACTTCATTGGGTTGGTCACTTGAGCTAGTTTTTTTTCCAACTTTTGAATCATTCGTGCGATGCTTTAACGGTTCTGGAACTTGACCAAATTTTGTACGACGATAGTTGAACATTTATACTTTGGATCTAAGTCATTTCTCTGGAGTTTTAGGACCATATGGGACCCACGTGACTTCATATAAATGGCACTAGAGTTAACGTTTTCTCGGTTTTGAACTTTTCGGGTAATGTCATATTTTGTGTTATTAACCAGTTTTGTACTTATATTAAAGTCCTATGATGCATTTTCAGCCATTATAACTTCTTACGACATTAAGACGACTTCATTGGGTTGGTCACTTGAGCTAGTTTTTATTCTAACTTTTGAATCATTCATGCTATGCTTTAACGGTTCCGGAACTTGACCAAATTTTGTACGATGATAGTTGAACAGTTATACTTTGGATCTAAGTCATTTCTAGTTTTAGGACTATGGGACCCACGTGACTTCATATAAATGGCACCAGAGTTAACGTTTTCTCGGTTTTGAACTTTTCGGGTAACGTCATATTTTGTGTTATTAACCATTTTGTACTTATATTAAAGTCCTATGATGCATTTGCAGCCATTATAACTTCTTACGACATTAAGACGACTTCATTGGGTTGGTCACTTGAGCTAGTGTTTTTTCTAATTTTTAGTGAACATGTTCGTTAATTAAACAATGCCTTCGAAACAAACAAAAAATTGTAAAACAACAATCAAACACTCATACTTTCGACTTGTGTATTTGCTATAGCCGATGTAACCTAAACATTTCATAGATTGTACGTAATTCTTAAAATAAAAGGGCACATTTATATTAAACACTCAACATAAAACACACTTCATTGCTATTTAGAAAAAAATTACATTTTTTTGTATGCTTGCTAAAGGCACTACCTGTCTATGCAGGAGCATATTTAACATCTGAAAACCACAATCAATTATACCCTCTGTTAGGGCAGTTCATCCTGTTATGACCCGTTTGTAAACAATGTCGACAATGTCTACGTTCTGTAGTCGTTTCATTTTCATCCATTTCATTTTGAATCCTAGAATACCTAGGTCTTCCCCTGACAGTCCGAATGGCATCTGGTTGTGGTACCACCTTAACCCCTGTATATGCTGACCAGTTTTCTTCATTACCCAGCGGTGTAAAAGGATCACCGCCATATGCCTCGATTATTGTTTCCAGCTTGTACACCGGGTGCACGTAATTTTCCCACAACATACCGGTTCTGCAACAGACAACCATGACATGAGAGTATGGGTATTTGAACGCTTGTCACTCCCCACACTCACAACTCATATCATCGAAGTCAACCTTGTACTTCCCTCGGTTCCTCCTCATAGCCACTGAGCCAAAATCTTCGACCTCATACACTGGGTCGATCTCATTGTAGCGGGTTACATTGTGACTATTAGATACTCTACGGTTTTCTTCAATCTTGGAAGTCGTAAGATCAGTATACAATGTGGAACCCGCTATCTTCTGGCCGTAGTATGTGTCAAGGTTGTCATTAAAATAAGTCACCAGCTTGTACAGTGTGCTGGTAACAATGCGGTGATGGGTAGAGTTCGGACACTCTTTAGCACTCCATTGATGCATTCGACCAGATTGGTTGTCATGTGCCCCCACCTCCTTCCTTCATCATATGCCCTAGACCACTTCTCAAATGGTAGGTCATTGAAGAATCGCTCAATGTCGGTATTCTGGGATAGAAGATGATTATATCTTCTTTGGATATGATGCCTTCTAAATTCGTACGCTAAATACATGATAATAAGTCAATGTTAAACATTGAAAATACTCAATTTAATTAGTGAAGTACATTAATTGATAAATTAAGATACCTGTGTTGATCAGATACTTCTTCAACCTTTTGTTGTGGAACCTTGAGTTAAAATTCGATGCAATATGTCTTATACAGTAGAAATGGTGAGCCATTGGGGGTCTCCATAAATTGTCTGACTCCACAATGATTATTATAGCAGGTGCACGATCTGTAATTATTGACACATCGTTCCTTTGACCGATGACATGCAACCTTACCTTGTCGAGGAAGTACTTCCAAGAAGCCAAATCTTCAGACTCAACTATAGCGAATGCAACAGGTATAATTTTGTTGTTTCCATCTTGTGTTGCCGCTATCAAAAGCTTACCTTTGAACTTACCATATAGATGTGTACCATCTATCTGCAGCATGGGTTTGAAGTGCTTGAATGCTGAGATGCATGGTCCGAACGCCCAGAAGCATCGTTGGAAGAATTTGACTTGCGTTGTTTGAGTGTCATCTTCATAACCTGGAACTGATTTCAGATTAACAACCGATCCAGGTATTTTATGTTTTATTGCCATGAACAACCTTGGTAGTTGGGCATATGATTCAACCCAATCTCCGTACATCTTTCCTATTGCTTCACACCTCGCCAGCCAAGCTTTTCTGTATGAAACGGTCCTATTGTACTGGCCACGAACTTGTTCTATTACATCTAGAACACTCATGCCCGGGTTACGGCTGATATGGGGTAGAATGGCCTCCGCAATGAAATGATAATTCATTTGTCGGTGATCTTGTCCGTCGGTTTGAGGAGTGCAGGAGTGTGGCCTCTGTCTTGTTATCTTCCATTCTGTCTCACCGGACAACAACGCTCCCCTTATATAAAACCTACATTCTTCCCCACTTGCACATTGGACAGCATACGCTCTACTCGAGCTTCTTACAACACGAAAATCAAGATTATTTCGAATGTGAAAGTCTTTAACAGCACTAACCAGACTCTCCTTGTCATCGAACTCTTGGTGGACTTCAAAATTTCCTCTAGACTGCCATTGTGGAACACCTCGTCGTTCAACATCAACACTCAATGCGTTGATAGCATTCCAATCCACGTGATGATAGAACGGCACATCCTGGGCTTCTTGACTAGTGCCTTCATCAACATCTGGTTGATGGAGAAATTCTTCTGCTATCATCCCCGGGCTTGTATAGGTCATCATCTTCATCATCATCACCATCCATCTCCACATGAATCTCCATGCTCTGTGAGAGGTCTCAACTACACTTGTAGTTGTCAATAATTGCTTGAATATCTCCATCAGTGCTCAATTGAAGTGCAGAGTACACCATTGGGTTTCTTGAAAACAAATTTCGATAAGTCATCCTTCCTACATCGTATCCGCAACCTAGTTGGCGAATGGCCTCCGTGACAGATTGCTTCAGCATTTCGAAGGTGAAATTATCAGTGACCCGAAGGTGGAAGGTCTTAGTTTCTTGGCTCCAAGAGAAATAGAGGCTACCATGTGGATTGTAGGATAGCTCAGCATTAACGAAAATTAGACAAGGATACGCCATATGTTTGTGGACTGATTGAAAGAAATTAGGCAGTTGTATGAGCTTGATAATGTGGATATTTAAGAGAGTGATAGATCAGATTGAGAGGGAGGAAGAGAGAGCTGAATGCTGAGAAGTGGTGCAATTGAATTTTGCCACAACCACTTCTATATATAATAAACGAAAAATGGACACAGCCACATTGGACAGAGATTTGAAATAAAGCACTTTGCAGACCCATTTCAAAAAGGAATGGCTGATATTAATTCGTGGGTGGTGGGTCAGAGATATTATTGTTGCCCACTAGAGGACAATGGTCTGAGTCATAGAGTGTACAACATTGGTCAAAGATTTGAAGTAAAGCACTCTACAGACCCATTTCAAAAAGGAATGGCTGATATTAATTCGTGGGTGGTGGGTCAGAGATATTATTGTTGCCCACTAGAGGACAATGGTCTGAGTCATAGAGTGTACAACATTGGTCAGAGATTTGAAATAAAGCACTCTGCAGACCCATTTCAAAAAGGAATGGCTGATATTAATTCGTGGGTGGTGGGTCAGAGATATTATTGTTGCCCACTAGAGGACAATGGTCTGAGTCATAGAGTGTACAACATTGGTCAGAGATTTGAAATAAAGCACTCTGCAGACCCATTTCAAAAAGGAATGGCTGATATTAATTCGTGGGGTGGGTCAGAGATATTATTGTTGCCCACTAGAGGACAATGGTCTGAGTCATAGAGTGTACAACATTGGTCAGAGATTTGAAATAAAGCACTCTGCAGACCCATTTCAAAAAGGAATGGCTGATATTAATTCGTGGGTGGTGGGTCAGAGATATTATTGTTGCCCACTAGAGGACAATGGTCTGAGTCATAGAGTGTACAACATTGGTCAGAGATTTGAAATAAAGCACTCTGCAGACCCATTTCAAAAAGGAATGGCTGATATTAATTCGTGGGTGGTGGGTCAGAGATATTATTGTTGCCCACTAGAGGACAATGGTCTGAGTCATAGAGTGTACAACATTGGTCAGAGATTTGAAATAAAGCACTCTGCAGACCCATTTCAAAAAGGAATGGCTGATATTAATTCGTGGGGTGGTGTCAGAGATATTATTGTTGCCCACTAGAGGACAATGGTCTGAGTCATAGAGTGTACAACATTGGTCAGAGATTTGAAATAAAGCACTCTACAGACCCATTTCAAAAAGGGATGGCAGATATTTATTACAGATACAGTATTATTACTAAACATACAATCCCGTTAGTTTGCCAAAATTTAATTCTAATGTCACCCTCTCATCGCCTGTGCTCTGCTTCGTGATACGGCAGAGTCTTCAAAGTCAGAATCATCCTCGTAATCAATGAGGATCTTAATTCTTTCCATGATTTCTTCAAGATCAATGTAGTTGCGAATCATTATACGTACATCCGCATCAGTATGTATGTATGCATGCGAGTAGTTGTACGAATCCTGGTCCATTCTTAGGTACACAATCGAATAGACATACAAATCGTTGTTAGCAAAGTGTGATCGCACAATGTGGTTTAACGAGGATTTTAAATGGTTAACACTTCTGGGATATTGAATGTCTGTATCGATTACTGCCCAACCCGGACCTCTTAAAAACCTTCTTCCATACTCTGTGGTTGAAGTTACATGGTTCACATGGACCGAGACAGGTATCATTGTCCTAAACAGAACAAATATGAAGTAGATATTAGTTTGTGGGCCGTGGAGGTGTAGTCAATGTCTAACAGTCACAGCCCACACTGCTGTCAGAACAATCTATAAAGAAATACTAAACAATGCTGCAAAAAAAAAAGGCACCAAGAGATAGCCGTTGTACTAGTCGTTGCCAGATACTGTATATAAGGGGCTATGGGTTCCTCAACTTATTAAACCAGCATCTTGCACTCTGAAACTCGTTCAACCACCTCATTCTAGAGAATCATATCATCTAACTCCGAGCTTCAAAATCACAAAACACAATGGCTCCAAAAAAAGAAGTTCCAATGCAGGCATCAAAGACAAACAAGGGAAAACAAGTCTGTACCACACCAAAAAATTCCACATCCAAATACCCATCATCCAAAAACTCTTGCATCAAAACCAAAATACGGGATACAGCTATATATCCCCGCACCACCCAACATGAAACAAAAGCTTTAATGTCTGATGCAGAATCAGGAGCGAGAAACAATATCCTAGAGATTATCCTCATCAGTAGTGATTCTTCAACAGCTAAAATGTCTGAGGGTACACACCCTCTTACCGACTTTGTGGTTGATTCCGATGGGTTTGTAGGTGCAGCGCCTGATGACCCAACTTCCAATGAAGAATCATCTTCCGAGTCATACTCAATGACTTATTCAGATGATACGGGAGACACTACCAAGCTCATAAAGCGCGTAGAAGAAAAATGGCTCGAGGGTTCTAGCAACTACAATCGCAATTGCTTTTACTAAATATTGTTTTTTTATAATTATTTGTTGATGTATTATGTAGCTCCTGCGATGTCAGGTCGTGCCTTAAGCAAGCACCCAAAAAAATGTTTACTTTTGTTTTCAAGTGTACTAGAATTTGTTTGTTTCAGTTTTTTATCTTGTTATGTTTTCATTAATTGCAGAATCTGGATGAATTAGTGACTATATAAACATTGATGTCTAAATAGGCGTAATGTTTTTGTCAACAACGAGCAAGGAGCATAAAGTTCGATAAAATGTACAATCAAAACTAAGACGTGAATACAAAATAATTAATACATCATGGATCGCCACCACCGGTTCTTCTCCCTCGGCCAGCTCTGTTTCCCCTTCTTCCTCTTCTGGCCTGCTCATACTCACTTGGAGTGTATCTCTGTGGTGGGTTCATTGAATCAGGTCCCCTGAGGGTCATGTCTCATGGGCTTGGAGGTAGTGGAGGGATGGATGTTGTGAATTGCCCCCACAGGCCTAACTGCCTCCTCATATCCTCGTCTGAATCATCATCTTCAAAGTTCAAGTTGGCGAAGGTGGTGTTCATCTGCGCTGATCGCTCGGCCTGTGTGGTCGGCACGTGTCTACTACTAGACCGCGAGGACCCTTCCCCTGTAGAGACAGCAATCTGGCCATAACCAGCTGACAAATGCCCATGTGGATCTAAGTGTGAGGATGAATATGGACGCTGATCCCAACTGGCATTTGTTTGTTGTGTACCCCATGCGTTAGTACTAGGAGCTGTGGTATGTGGATATTCCCACGGGTTAATCATAGCCTGTGGGTCAGCCACTGTATGGTGAGCATAAGTGCCAGCATCCTCCAACCCAATCGTATCATACTGGCTTGTTTGGCCATGTCATTCTGTTTGTTCAATCGTCTGACCCCCCCCCCCCCCTCCCCCCACTGTGTAGCATGGGTCGTCTGACCACCGTATTGTGAAGATCCCCATGTGCTAGGGCCAGAGCGGTACACTTGATCTCACGCAATTTCATATTCACTCGGGAACGACGGTTGTGGGGGGTATGTCCAGCTGGACCGTTGAAAAACTTCCGGTACGGGATCAGCTTCTGGAGCCTGTGGGGTCAGACGCACTTCACTCCTTGGTTTTCTTCGTGCTGCCCTTCTACTTGGATTGTCGTTGCATGAAAAGGGAGGCTGGTAAATGACCACAGCAGGTGGGGCAGGATGATCAACAGGAGTCTGGTAGTGAGCGTAGCGCTGGTGGTACGATACACCTGTTTGCTGTGACAAATAGCCGGCGTAGTCACCCACAGTAGGGTTATAGTGCCGGATCTGCTCTAAGCCATCAGCCTACAAACATAATCATAGTATTAGTAAAATCAGTTCAACCTTTTAACTATAGTTAAAATAATAAGTGCTAAAAATAACCAATTAATATGATTACCAGTATGGCCTGTCTTTGTGCCTCACTTGTGTACCACCTAACACTATGTCTATAATACCACTAGATGTACTCAGAGTGCGCTGTCAATGGAATTGCGAACGGGTAATCTACGAGTCTTATACATCTGTGAATTCTGTCATTCCATAGCTTGATATACCTGGCGTTCACATTGCCCCAGTCCACCTCCACCCGGCTGGTTCGCTTTTGATTGTGCATCTTATCACAATCTAGTGGCAATGCGGGTATGGGTTGATCACGCCCAAACTATCTCATCGCCCGACTTGGCTGATGCCCCTCGACTATGTTGTTAAGGATAAGTGGTACAACTACGGCGGCAGTTTCTAGTGGGGCATCACCGTATGGTTGCCACACCCACTACAAAATTAAAAAACAATAAATAATTAGGGCACATAAATATCAGGAATTACATAGTTGTTCATAAGTTTGTAGTTCAATAGCACTTATGTGATCATCAGTGGGTGGAACTGGGATAGAATCAATGACAGCACGAGCAGCCTGTAACTTACTTGTTTTCACCATTGGATTATCCCAACTACAAGTGAACATATACAAAGCTTATTAAAACATAATGATAAGAAGTGCAGTGCAGTTATTAAATTAAATGTAATATATCATTTCTTGCACTTACGCATAACCGATCACGTCTTCTGTAGAAATAGGTTTTTTTGGAACTCGAAAAAAGGTAGGGAGTCTGGCATATGCCCACAGTGTAATCAACTTAGTGGCTGCAGTGATATTTGAAGAGTCGGACTAGGTGGCATTGCACAACCCACGGTAGGTGTGCGCTAATAGTGCCGACCCCCAACTGTATTGACCACACACTGAAAAATCTCTCAGCAACTCTAGATATCCACAGTCAACGGTGAGACTGTCAGGACTGGGCATCAACATCCCACTGATCAACCGCATGATCCATGCTCTTGCGTAGCGCTGCTGGACCACATCTGGCCAATTGTTGAATGCATTCTCATCATCACCGCTGATCTCGAATTTCTTCTGTAACCACTGCAGTGAAACCTTGTAACCTCTAATTTGATCTGGTCCCGGTCTTTGACCCAACAATTCTTCACACAAATCTGCAACAGGCTGATTCATCCTTACAACGACAGCATCTCCTTCTAAAAGTTTTACTGTAGGGTTAATATTAAATGTTGCAACAGAACCTATTTATAGTAAGGTTCTGTAGGTTTACAAGGAACAAACGGACTGAAGGAATATGGACTGTATAACTTGGGCCTAAAATGTTCTGGCCCATCTGTAGTGAACTAGCCTCTATCGTTTTCTATTGTATTGGACTTTTGTTTGACTTTGGCTAAATCTAACTCATTTGTACTTCCCCTCGACTCGAAGCTTCCTGTCAGTGGGAGCTTGGATCGACACTTCTGAAACAAGGGTAAAGATAGGGTTTTTGTGAGAACATCAGCGGGTTGCTCAGCCGAAGGAAGATGAGTGACGGCGAGAGTTCCATTTTTAATTCTTTCTCTAACGAAATGATAATCAAGCGCAAGATGCTTCATTCTGCTATGCATGACGGGATTTGAGGAGAGAAAGGTGGCTCCAAGGTTGTTGCAGAAGAGCATAGGCGGAGACTGAAGACGGAGACCTAACTCGCGCAAAAGCTGTTGAATCCAGATGGCCTCCGCCGCTCTAGACGCCAGGGCTTTGTACTCAGCCTCTGTAGAAGAGCGAGAAACCGTCGACTGCTTCCGGGAACACCAGGAGATAAGATGCGGGCCGAGATACACAAGAACGCCTGAAACTGACCGGCGATCAGTAAGACTCCCACCCCAATCGGCGTCAGTGAAGATGGTGAGAGATCCAGAAGGAGAGGCCGCAAAGAAGAGTCCCAGTGTACGAGTATGGTTGAGGTAACGCAGTATGCGCTTAACAGCTTTCCAATGAATCTCCTTGGGCTTATGCATATACCGACATACTTTATTGACTGCATATGTAATGTCCGGTCTCGTGAAGGATAGATATTGGAGACTACCGACTATACTTCTGAAAAAGGTTGGATCTGTGACTTCGGGAGAGTCAATAGTGTCTAGGTCTCCCGTAGGTGTCATTGGAGTAGATGTGTATTTTGCTTTGGACATGTTTGTTTTCTGGAGAAGATCTTTGATATATTGTTCCTGAGAAAGTTTTAAACCTTGCTGAGATCTGGTAACAGATACTCCGAGAAAGAAACTGAGATCACCAATCTCAAAAATAGGAAAAGCTTGAGCAATAGTCTTGACAAGTTTCTGAATAAGCTGTGTAGATGAACCAGTTAAGACAATATCATCCACGTAGACTAGAACGTAGGCAATATCCACCCCATGCTTAAAAATGAATAGCGAGTGATCAGATTCCGAAATTTGAAACCCTAGGTCCACCAAATAGGAACTCAGCTTAGCGTACCAAGCTCTAGGCGATTGTTTCAGACCATAAAGAGAGCGTTGTAGCTTACAAATGTAATTAGGATGCAAGGGGTCAACAAATCCAGGAGGTTGCCTCATGTAGACCTCCTCCTCTAAATCTCCATGTAAAAAAGCGTTTTTAACATCAATTTGTTTGAGAGGCCAGTGGTGAGAAACAGCAATAGAGAGAATGAGACGAATTGTAGATTGCTTGACCACAGGGCTAAACGTTTCAGTATAATCAAAGCCATAAACTTGAGCAAACCCCTGTGCCACCAACCGAGCTTTTCTTTTAGCAAAAGTACCATCAGCATTCCTCTTAGTGCGAAAAACCCACTTCACTCCTAGAGGTTTAATATGATTATGAGGTGGCACCAGAACCCATGTCTTATTTTTGTGCAAAGCATCCATTTCTAGCTGCATGGCCAGAACCCAATCAGGAGAGGATAAGGCTTGTTTTAGGGTAGGAGTTTCAGGGATAACAGAGGTAGAATGGAACTGGTAGTTAATGGTGCCATCAGTGCGCTGCAGTGGTTTAAGAGAGTTGGTATTAGATCGAGTGGTCATAGGGTGAAAAGTTTGTGGAGGTGGAGGAGGGAGGTTTTGTGAGGGAACATCTTGTGGAGGTGATATTGAGGAGGAGGATTCATGAGAGAGTTCTGTGGGAGAGGGTGATTGAGTAGGGAAGGTTGGAGTTTGAGGATGAGCCATGAGAGTAGGCTGTGAGTCAGGGGATGAGGGGTGGGTGTGACAGGTTGGGCAGGAATTTCTGAGGAAGGAGATGTAACAGAGAGAATCAGTAAGCTGTAGGTTCTGAGGGTAGCATCAGATTGGCTGGGCTGATAAGCAAAAGGGAATTCTTGTTCATTAAAGCGCACATCTCTGGAAACATACAACCTTTTGGTAGTGAGGTCAAGGCACAAATAACCAATATGATTGGGAGAGTAGCCCAGGAAAACACATTTAGTGGTCCTAGGAGAGAGCTTGTGAGGCTGATAAGGCCGCAAATTAGGGTAAGCAGAACAACCAAACACCCTTAGGAAGGAGTAATCAGGGCAGGACTTAAATAACAGCTGATAAGGAGAGTCATAGCCTAGAGTAGAAGTAGGCAGTCGGTTGAGAAGATATACAACTGTTTTAAAAGCATACGACCAATAAGACATGGGCATAGAAGCTTGAGCCATTAGGGTGATCCCTCTGTCAACAATGTGCCTGTTTCTGCTTTCAACAGTTCCATTCTATTGATGTGAGTGTGGACAAGTCAGGCGATGATTAATTCCCTTTTGATGAAACAAAGCAGCTAAAGGCTTGAACTCAGCACCACCATCAGTTTGAACTGATTTAATAGTGTGGTTATAAAAATTTTCAACCAGATTAGTAAAAACAGTGAAAACTTGAGTAGCCTCTGACTTGAGTCGAAGAGGATAGAGCCACATATAATGGGAGAAATCATCCACAATTAACATGAAATATTTAAAACCATCAACTAATGTAACAAAAGCTGGTCCCCACAAATCCACAAATAACAACTCAAAAGGAAAGGTAGATCTAGTAGGAGAAGCATAATGAGGCAGGGCATGAGTCTTTCCCACACAACAAGCAGAACAAAACTGGTGGGGAAGAGAAACTTCAACAGGAAGTTTAAACTTATTTATGGTCTTCTTAGTAATACTAATAGAGGGATGACCAAGCCGGCCATGCCATATAGTAGATGAAACTTTTGCAGCAGTGTTGAGTTGAGGGCAGCTTAGAGGTGTTGTGGAAGTAGCAACAGCAGCAGTGGTAGGGAAAATATAGACCCCATCTTTAACTGGCCCTTGAAACAGTGTCTGATGAGTTTGAGAATCCTTCAACAAAAAATGAGTGGAGTGAAACTCAAAGAAGGTTTTGTTGTCCTTACAGAATTTTTGAACAGACAATAAGTGCTTAGTAAGTGAGGGGCTGTAAAATAGATTAGTCAAGTGGAAATTACGGGTAGGAGTTGAGAGCAAACCAGTACCCTGAGTAGAGATAAGAATAGCAGACCCATCTCCTAGAGAGATGGCTTCATTGCCACTGTAATCCTGAGAGTTGATATTCAGTCTGGAGAAATCTCCTGTGAAGTGGTGTGAAGCTGCTGTGTCAGGCAGCCATTCAGAGGATGAGTTGAAATTGGTGCTGTTGGCAGTAAATGTAGAGGGATGAGCTGACTGATAAGAGTAGTTGAACCTATGATAACAATCCCTGGCCTCATGTCCTCTTTTGTAACAAATTTGACATTGTGGTCTATTATCTGGTTGGCCAGAGAATAACACTCCATTTCCAGCCCCTCGACCAGAAGATCCTCCTCTGGAATTAGTATTAGCTCTTCCTCTTCCTCTATTATTTCTGCCTGATCCTCTGTTTCCCTTATAACCAGAATAACCCCCTCTGTTATTTTGGGTAGTGGTAGCATTCACAGTCATTGTTTGAGTCAACTGAGCATTCTGTTGATTAAGAGTGACTTCAAACTGCAACAAGTTGCTGAGAAGTTGAAACGGAGCAAGCTGAGAGGTAGATGCCATGAGAACAGTGACCAGAGAGTTATATTCAGGAGGTAAACCTTTCAACAAAAACACCTGAAACTCAGTATCTGTAACACCATGCCCTGCACCAGCTAGAGAGTGGACCAAAGCCCTAGCACGGTTATAATACTCTGTAACAGACTCATCTCCCTTCTTAGATAAGCTAGCAAGCTGCAAATGCAGCTGTCCACGATTTGCAACAGACTGAGCAGCATAAGAACCATGAAGGAGATCCCATAACTCCTTTGAAGATTCACAGCCGATAACAGACATTATAATAGGCTCAGTTAGGGACATGTGAATGACTGACATAATAAGCTGATCTTGTTTAATCCACTTGAGATATTCTTCATTAATGCTACCTTCTTTCATTTTTTCAGGACAAGTATGAGAACCCTCAAGGAATTTGTACAAATCGTTCCCCTTGAGAAAGGGCACAATTGTTGTTTTCCAGAGGTTGAAGTTATTTTGGGAAAGTTTGATGAGATTACCTGCTGGACAGATAGATGCGGTTGGTACCAGTAGCAAAGGAAGGGGTAGATGCAGAAGCGCCGGTGTTTGCTCCATTTCCCGTGATGGAATTTTGGGAATCGTCATTTGTTGGAGGCGGCGTCACCATACCGAAGACGGCAGGGCTTTGATACCATAAAAGTTTTACTGTAGGGTTAATATTAAATGTTGCAACAGAACCTATTTATAGTAAGGTTCTGTAGGTTTACAAGGAACAAAACGGACTGAAGGAATAGGATGTATAAATTGGGCCTAATGTTCGGCCATCTGTAGTGAACTAGCCTCTATCGTTTTCTATTGTATTGGACTTTTGTTTGACTTTGGCTAAATCTAACTTATTTGTACCTTCCACCTTCAACCCAAACAAATGATGTACATCTTCCAGAGTAATGGTTGCCTCACCAAAAGACATCATAAAAGTGTGAGTCTCTGGTCTCCATCTTTCAACAAGTGCGCTGACGATGGCATTGTCAGCCTTGATTCTAAAAAATGTTGGCCCCAGAAAACCAGCTTCACTGATGTAATGATGAAGTGCATAGTGTGGAAGCTCCACTTCCAGATTTCGGGACCGCAGCTTCCTCTCAGTGTATTTTGGATTTTGCATTACCTACATGCCATCGTTAGACAATTTAAGGTTATGATCCAATATAATTGTTGAACAAAATGTACTTAAGTTGAACGGCGTATCAAAGTACCGGATCATCTGAAAAAAGGGCTGCTGATATGTGAGTGGACTGGTATGTGAACAATTCATTGTCCTCGGGTCCCACCTCGGCAGCTTGGCGCTTGAATTGTTGAGCCATCTACATAAACAACAACATATAAACAATTAAGAGAGATAACAAGGACTATATTGTAATACATATGTTATAAGAATCCATGACAAGAACGACTGCATTTTTCATTTTTTTTGAAACAAGTAAGAGTAACAAACCTTCGCTAGCTTGTGTAGATTAGGACACAATCAAAGACCTGTATTTAAAATAAATGGACAATTTAATTACGAATTTAAATTATATAAATGAGCATTATAAATGTTAAAAAAATGGCATAACACTATAATAACATAAACAAAATTAATTAGTGCCTAAAACCACCAAAATTGGTGATTTTATAACTCATAAATTAAATAGACAATTTAATTACGAATTTAAATTATATAAATGAGCATTATAAATGATAAAAAAAATGGCATAACACTATAATAACATAAATAAAATTAATTAGTGCATAAAACCACCAAAATTGGTGATTTTGTAACTCATAAATTCAATGGATAATTTAATTACGAATTCAAATAGTATAAATGAGCATTATATCCAGCTTATAACTATCCATTGAATATCCAGCTGTAGTTAAAAAAAAATGTTAAAAAAATGGCATAACACTATAATAACATAAACAAAATTAATTAGTGCCTAAAACCACCAAAATTGGTGATTTTATAACTCATAAATTAAATAGACAATTTAATTACAAATTTAAATTATATAAATGAGCATTATAAATGATAAAAAATGGCATAACACTATAATAACATAAATAAAATTAATTAGTGCATAAAACCACCAAAATTGGTGATTTTATAACTCATAAATTCAATGGATAATTTAATTACGAATTCAAATAGTATAAATGAGCATTATATCCAGCTTATAACTATCCATTGAATATCCAGCTGTAGTTATAGAGACATATATCTTCTACCTAGCAATCAAAATCACAGAGACAGGTAGTAGGAGGCAGGCCAGTGCCCCCAGTACAACGCCCAATGGCATTCCGTCCAGCATATATAGCCTGACAGGTTAGTTTACAACAATCGTCATGGCATTCAGCGCTACAATTCCCACTTATAGATTCACACCTTTTATCGAATAGCTGCTGCTGCAACCCGTTGTTGTTGCTGACTGAAGGAACATCATCACACGGGTAGTTACAGTTGCACACAGATACTGTGTCGTTAGAAGATCACATATTCCTTGCCCATTTGGTTGCAGTTGTTTGCATATTGCTTGGCAGATTCGCGGTGAATGGCAAGGGCCCAGCTCTTTTTGGCAGTCGCATACTACTTCTTGCATTATCAAGCTCGTTGAACACAATCACATCAAAGAGGAGTTAGTTCACCAGATTTCAATTTGGGGAGGATCAATCAGATCAGAGTGAAGAAGAAATATACCAAATGCAAAGAAAAGAAACAAAATAGTACTTGTAATACCCCCATCCCACATTGGGATATGAGTAGTATTGTGAGTTCCTTATACGCAAACACATGGGTTGACTACAACAACAGGCCTTTCACTTTTAAGCCCAAGTAAGGATTGAGGGCCTAAAGTGGCTAGTTTTCAAGCCTTGATGGTTTGAGAGCTAGGTTGTTGGACAGTTACCCATATGGGGTGTTACAAATGGTATCAGAGCGGACTCGGGACCGTGTCGGGATGGGCAACCCGGCACCTTCCGAGGAGGTCCATGGGACTTGGATATTAGGCTTGCGACGAGGACGTCGCGTTCTTTGAGTGGGGGAGTATGTAATACCCCCATCCCACATTGGGATATGAGTAGTATTGTGAGTTCCTTATATGCAAACACATGAGTTGACTACAACAACAGGCCTTTCACTTTTAAGCCCAAGTAAGGATTGAGGGCCTAAAGTGGCTAGTTTTCAAGCCTTGATGGTTTGAGAGCTAGGTTGTTGGACAGTTACCCATATGGGGTGTTACAGTACTATAGCGCGTTTTTGAGCTCTCTGTAGCCATTTTGTTAATTCAATTAAGTTGGAATACAGAAATTTCCACCCGCTTCCTTGATTATTTATAGAGATTTTTTAATGGAGTACCAAGCGATATAAATTAATCTGTAGTTTCTATACTTGGATCGTTTAATACACTGAATGTATCAAATTAATTCCCTTGAAACAACGTCTCACTCAGTAAACAAAATTTTCTTTTACAGAAACAGATAACTGTTATCGATTCATATAACTTGACAGTCAATTCTCCCCAACAAACCCAACAAGTTATTATCAAAATGAATACCACTTTGGACCACGACAGCATCGATCTGCCCCAGCTTTATTAGTATTATTGGAATTGAAAAGATCACACAGTTTTGACTGTTTTCCCATACCTCATTTCAAACTACTAAGCAATTGCCTTTTTGTCTATATGTGAATGAACATACGCTATAGACCTAGTGATGATGCTGATTTAGAAATGACTAAATCAATCATGGGAAAGTTTACCAAATACCTTGAGGTTTGAAAAAGTTTTACCAAACATCTCTAACTTTTATAACTTACTATGGAATACTCCAGAGTTTCATTGTTTCATTATGAAATATCCCATCCTTTCAAATTCTACCATAGTATATTTTAGACATTCCCTATTACTCTTCAATACATGCCTCCAATAATCTAAGGGTACATGATGAAACATTGTTTTAGTAAAATTATTAAATTTAAACAAAACATACAAAAAAATAAAAACTATATAAATTTAAAATAATGTAAAACATGATATTAGGAATGTATTATGTGCTGTACTTACGTATTATGTTCATATGGTATATAGTTCTATGTACCCATAATATCCCCCGTATCTTTTGTAACCCAGTCTTATATATAAGGCTCTCTGTACAGTCTTATATTACTCATCCTTCCGCACTCTTATACACTCTGTAATCAATATCTCTCTCTAATACAAGGTCTAGTCTATGTTACCTTTTCCAAATATCTCAGTGGTCTACCGCTCTCACATGGTATCAGATTTATGAGAGTAATAGATCGCTAAAATGGAAAATCAAGAAATCGAGAACAAGCAGAGTCACGGGCGTGTTTCCGGCGAGAAACAAGGAGACACAGAAGCCGAATCACCAAACCCAGAAAACCCAGAAGTCTTTGAGACGGGAAATCAAGACTTCAACGACCCATTATATTTGCATCCCTCCGATCAGACGTCGATAAATTTCGGAACGAAGTTCAACGGTAAAAGCTTTGACTCATGGAAGAGGGCCATGATGATAATATTCAAGGCCAAGAACAAGTTCGGTTTGGTGAACGGCCAAATCGAAACCCCAGAAGTCACCTCGGAGAGATTTCCCATGTGGGAAAGGTGCAATCACACAATAATGGCTTGGATACTGAATTCGGTTGAGAAACATGTAGCCGACACCATAATCTACTGCGACACTGCGCGGAAGATGTGGGTAAGCCTCTTGAAGAGGTACGATGTCACAAACGGCCCAGAGGTCTACTCCATTCAAAGAGACATCATGCAAACACAGCAAGGGAGCGACACCATCAGCGAGTATTTTTCAAAATTAAAGAAGCTGTGGGATCGTCTTGATTCCGTCAGGAAAAGCCCCAATTGCGTCTGTGGTTGCAAGTGTGGAGCAGATAAAACCCTTCAAGAGCAAAAGGAGCAAGACCAGCTCATGAAGTTTCTTGACGGGCTTAACCCTAAATTCAAGGCGGCGAAAGGTGTGCTTCTTCTCCTCAGTCCTCTGCCCGATATCGAACAAGCATATTCGCTTTTAAGGCAAGATGAAAAGCAAAAACAACTATCGGACAGCAACGAAATCGAAGCTGAGCATTCAATCGCCCTTGCAAGTAAGAGCTATACATCGAACAGAAAATCTAGCCCCAAGACGGCGACCAGAAAATTCACAAACTCAAATTCTACCGCTACCGCAAAGAAGACTCAACCTAAGTGCACAAATTGTGCAAAATTGGGCCACACTAGGTCAGAGTGCTGGTGGTTAATCGGATTTCCAGATCAAGATTCAACTCCACCCAACAAGCAATCGAGTCCTCAACGCGTAGCAGGTCCAATCATAGAACAAGATTCCAGAAAGAAGAACAAAAATAAGGAAGATGCTTCTCCAGTTGCGGGTTTTACAACAGACCAGATCGATCAACTTACCAAGTACTTTGAGCAACGAATCAATCACGGTAAAAAAGATTCTACCACAAGTTTTGGGAGTTTTTCTGGTACATTTTCTAACCCACATATCCTCCAATTGCAAGCATCTGATCATTTTTTTGTCGATAATATTAACTCTCTTTGGATTATAGACTCAGGAGCCTCTGAACATGTTTTTGGAAATAAGTCCATGTTTTGTGAATTTAAACCTATTTTCAATGATCGATCCATAACGCTGCCTGATGGTAAAAACTGCGCTGTGAATAATGTGGGAAAAGTGATGTTTCATGAGAATTTGATAATTTCTGATGTTCTGTTTGTTCCCGATTTCTTATTTAATCTGGTGTCTGTTAGTAGGCTGACACAAGAGCATAAGGTTATTGTTAAGTTCACAGATACTCATTGCCTTTTGCAGGATAGTAAAACCCAACATCAAGCTCAAATCACTCACAAAAGTTTTGGTCTGTATATCATTGATGTTGATGCTTTAAGAATTTTTTCAGCTAGGACAGCCAAGCTTCCTTCTACTAGCATTTTATATGCAACTATAAATGATGATGTAAACAATAGTCTAAGGGATTTTCTCCTCTGGCATCGTAAACTAGGGCATTTGCCTCCTAAGAAACTGTCAATGTTAAACACTGGAAAGACATTTCCTGCTTTTGATGTGGTTCCATGCACTGTTTGTTTCAAAGCTAGAGGGAAGAGACTCAAATTTCCTACATCTGAAATAAAAAGTAAAGAACCATTTTACATGTTGCACATTGATATTTGCGGCCCCCTTAGAACAGAAACTCCTAAGGGGGAACGTTACTTTCTAACTCTGGTTGATGATTTCAGCAGATCAACATGGGTTAAACTCCTTAGATTAAAATCAGAGGTTATGGCTATCATAAAAGACTTTATAAAACTTGTTGAAAACCACTTTGGAAAAACTGTTAAGATAATTCGTAGTGACAATGCTAGGGAGTTGGGTACATCAACAGAGGGTATAGAATACTTTAAACACAAAGGGATAATTCACCAAACTAGTTGCTCTCACACACCCCAACAAAATGGGGTGGTTGAGAGAAAACAGGGTCATCTAATGCAAGTCACTCGAAGTTTTCTTTTTCAGTCAGGATTAGCTACTGAATACTGGGGTTATTCTTTGAATCATGCGGCCTTTATCATCAACAGAATACCCTCCAAGGCCCTGGATAACTCTACCCCTTATGAAAAACTTTATAATATACCCTCTGATTACACAGAAATCAAAAACTTCGGTTGCCTCTGTTTCTTCACAAACATATCCCCTAGCAGAGGAAAGCTCGATTTCCGATCCACCCCTGCTATTTACATTGGGAACTGTAAAAACTCAAAAGCTTACATTCTTCTCTCCATAGACTCAAATGAGATACTAACCAGTAGAGATGTAACGTTTTTTGAAGACATTTACCCACTTCTTGATAAGGATTGGAAACACATATGGCACAACCAAACTGTTGATACCTCTGTAGATGATCTTTTCCTCCCTCCTCAAAATCCTGCAACATACATCTACGACACCCTTGATGTTTGCCACCCTACACAAAGGAAACAGCAACAATATCCACAACCTTCCCACACCCTTGAATCGCAACCCTCTCCTCTTTCAACCACCCAGAAACACACCATACCAGAAACTCCCAATCAATCTCCTTCACCAACAGAAAACCATCTGATTTCTCACCCTTCCCAAAGTGCAGTACAGGACAGCAGTATCCAAACACATGATGATTTGTCAACTGAAAATACAACTATCACTGACAATACCCCAACAAATGAAAATCTCAGACGGTCCACACGAATACATAGACCGCCCACACGGTTCAATGAGTATGTCACTGCTGTCCATCAAACTCCTTTATCTTTTCTCCCACATCCTCTCTTGCAGAATCCAAAACAACTCCCCTTCTTCAACTTTCCAGAACACTCTTCCTCTTGAAACACTTACCAATCTCATACCCAACAGAAACATAACCTCCTTTTTCTCTCTCACACACCTCCAATAATCTTCTTGAACAAATTCTGACCACCAAAGAACCACAACACTTCACAGAAGCTGTTCAAGACCCAAGATGGGTCAAGGCCATGCAAACAGAATTTGAGGCCCTAAAGAAAAACAAAACTTGGTCTATTGTTGACCTTCCCAAAGGTAAGAAACCCATTAGTTGTAAATGGGTTTACAAAACAAAATTCAAAGCGGATGGCAGCCTAGAAAGATTCAAGGCAAGGCTTGTTGTCCGGGGCTTCACACAAAAATTTGGCCTTGACTACGATGAAACATTTTCACCCGTTGTAAAACTCACTACAATTCGAGCCCTTGTCATTTTAGCAATGAAGAAGGGATGAGTTATTGACCAATTGGATGTCAATAATGCATTCCTCCACGGTGACTTAAATGAAGATGTATACATGAGCATACGACAAGGGCTGAATGTTATATGAGAAAACAAGGTTTGTAAACTGCACAAGTCTTAATATGGTCTAAAACAAGCCTCTAGGCAATGATATGCTAAACTAGCAACTTTTCTCAAAACCTTAAACTATATTCAGTCCAAGAATGACTACTCCCTCCTCTTTAAGAAAACAAATGACAAACACATTTACATTGGTGTTTATGTGGATGACATAATAATAACCGGCAATGACAGCAGTGGAATAGCAAAACTGAAAGCACAACTAGATCATGAATTCAAGATAAAGGATCTAGGGAGACTAAATTACTTTCTTGGCATGGAATTTATTGAAACAAATGACAATTTTATTATGTGCCAGCGCAAGTATGCTTCTCAGATTCTTGCAGATTACAAGATGGAAGATTGTACTGCTGCTGTCTCTCCTCTCCAGCTGAACCAGAAACTGCATAAGGACACCGGTCAACTCCTCCAGGATCCCACAGTATACCGCCAATTAATAGGGAAGTTACAATTCTTAACTAATACTAGACCAGATTTAGCATACACAATTCAACATCTCTCTCAATTTCTACAACACCCAACTGATGTACACTTGTCTGCTGCTTATCATGTTTTGTGTTATATCAAGGGAACATTAGGTTTTGGTCTCTGTTTTAATAAACACCAAACTTATGATTTGTTGGCTTATTGTGATTCTGACTGGGCCTCTTGCCCCATGACCAGGAAATCAGTTTCAGGTTATTACATCTTCTTGGGTGGATCTCCTATCAGCTGTAAATCAAGAAAGCAGGCTTCAGTTGCACTCTCCTCCGCTGAAGCTGAGTACCGGGCGATGAGGCAGATCACAAGCGAACTAAGCTGGTTGACCCGCCTTCTTGCTGACCTTGGAGTGACCGGTATCACTCCAGTTCCTCTGAAATGCGACAACGTCTCTGCCATACACATTGCGCGCAACCCAGTCTCCCATGAACGGACCAAGCACATCGAATTGGATTACCACTATGTGCGTGACCAGATTCAAGATGGCTTGATCCAAGTACAATACATCCCCGGTGCAAGTCAACTGGCTGACGTCTTGACCAAGCCGCTGACTGGTAAAGTCTAGAAAGCAACACTTCCTCGGTTGGGAATGTCGTCTCACTGATACTACAAGACTTCTTCAAACGGAATTAGTCTTGAGGGGGGGTATTAGGAATGTATTATGTGTTGTACTTACGTATTATGTTCATATGGTATATAGTCCTATGTACCCATAATATCCCCCGTATCTTTTGTAACCCAGTCTTATATATAAGGCTCTCTGTACAGTCTTATATTACTCATCCTTCCGCACTCTTATACACTCTGTAATCAATATCTCTCTCTAATACAAGGTCTAGTCTATGTTACCTTTTCCAAATATCTCAGTGGTCTACCGCTCTCACACATGACTAAAAATCATAAAACTAAAAAACACGTAACATATAATTAAAAATATAAAGTTTTAAAATCATTAGGAA
Source organism: Limonium bicolor (assembly GCA_023374045.1). Classification (NCBI taxonomy): domain Eukaryota; kingdom Viridiplantae; phylum Streptophyta; class Magnoliopsida; order Caryophyllales; family Plumbaginaceae; genus Limonium; species Limonium bicolor. Next base: position 303,067,510 of record CM041776.1, on the reverse strand, counting down.
AAATAGTTAAAAACCATATAAAAATTGAAAAGAATATTGAGAAACAACTAAATATTATAAAAACTATAAAATACACAAAAATTTAATTGAAATCTTAAATATTTTAAAAATAAATGTGGAAAGTAATTAAAATCATACAATACTTGAAAACGATTTTAATAAAAGACTAAAAATTCTAAAAACTACAAACACACACACACAAAACTAATAAATCATAAAAAATTTAAAATACACATACATAAAAAATTTAGTAAATAAAAAATACACAAATTATGTTAAAATAATAAAATTACATTAAATATATTAAATTGTCTATAAGCAAATGAAATGATTACAATCGACTAACAACAATTTAATATTTTTGTAATTAAAATTTGGTCCTTTGCAGCTTCTAGAGTTTATTAGTGTTTTTAGATATCTGAACTTCTCATATGAAATGTCACTATATTTTTTTTGTTAATTCATGAAATGTCTTAGAAAAATGAGAGTCACAAAATGTAATTACATGTTTGTAAAAGTCCACCAGAAGAAAAAAAAAGACAACAATACTTCTATTAGTTCACAAAGTACTTTTAAAGTTCATAATATGTTCCCAGATGTTAAAAATTCAAAAAATTAAGAAAAAGTAAACACACATAAAAATTCTAATAAATTGAAATAATGTAAAAATAAGAAAAATATCATAATACATTGAACAAAGATAACATTTTTTGTTTTTTTAAACTATCCAATACCATAAAAAATAATATAGAGTTTAAACACATAATATATACCAATTTTCTACCACTTTATACCAATTAAGCACCGAAATTTATACCATACATATTTAAGTTACCTTTTCTATCGAGTTAAATTATTTATTCAAACTAAATTACATTAAATTTTTAACTAATATTCAGAAAAATTATTTACATTTTTTTATGTTGTAGATAAATTTATGACATAATATTTTGTAGATAACAAAAACTATTATGTCATATAGATAACGACAAAAATAGCTTTTTTTATCAAAAATTAGTAACATAATATTTTTAACTAAGATTCAGAAGAAAAAAATTGAAAATTTATATTCTATTTTTTAGATAACTTTATGACATATAGATAACGACAAATATCATGTCATAAAGTTATATGCAAAATAAAATATAAATTCAAAAAAAATTCTAAATACTAGCTAAAAATATAAATATTTTATTTTGAATAAATATTTAAATTGGCAGATATTTTTTAAAAAAATTGTTTGTTATTATGATACATTATTGATATAAATTATGGTATTTAATTGGTATAAATTATGTCTTTGAAACACTATATTCTTTTGAAAAAAAATCTAAGAAATATTTTTTTATCAATATGTTATGATTTTTTTTTCTTTTATAATATTTTAATTTTTTTAAATATAAAAAATATTATTTTATATTTATCTAGATTTTTATAATATTTTGAAATTTTTGGGAACTTTAGTGAATTTTTAACATTTTCGGGCATATTGTGAACTTCAAAAATACAATGTTAGCTAGTATGGGTTTTTTGTCTTTTTTTCTTCTGGGCAATGACATAGTAACATTTTATGAAGTTTTTTAAAAATATAGTGGCATTTTGCGACTTTTTTAGGCATGTCATAAATTAGCCAAAAATATGTTGGCCATTTCATGAAATTTCTCATTATTTTAAGGTTACTCCATTTCGCTAACAACTGTTTACATGTTTTAGGTTGAATTCTTGAACCGAATTTGTTAGTTGATTTGGATTGACATACAACTTTGATCAATATGTGTGGGATTGGGTCAGGTCCGATCTGCGTAATCTAATTCAAGTAGCCCTCTCATTCTAAAGAGAGTAAATATTTAAACAACTTATGAGCACAATTTTACATAAATGAGTGCTTACTCCCATACCATAACTAGCCCTGTTTACACCCTTTTGTTGCACACATGACATACTATTGTACCAACAATCGACGAACTTCATTGTGTATCTTGATGCCAACTATATAAGTTAGTAAATTCCTTTTTTTTAATCAAACTAAGGAGTTTTATATAGGCAAGGGTGATAACACCTCGCTAAATTGTAATCTAGATGACACACCAAACTGAACCCCACCAATCTAAAAGTCCGACAAAGTTGAACTTGACTTGACCAAAGTATAATCATGTTAACCACAAGTACAAGCACAAACTCGACCCATCTAAACCAAACAAAACAACAGAAGAGCACAAGGCAAACAGGACAGATCAGACAGACGACAACGACATGAGACCAGACCCAAGCATTCGAAGAAACCTGTCTTTTCCCGATGCCCTCCCTACAGAGGATCGTATCTTCTGGCAACCCCTCACTGTCGAGGTTACCTCACAACTGTCGATCATCCTCCAAAGGTGGCTAAGGTAAACGACAACTGTACTCGCAACAATGCCTTGCCTGGAGCTAAAGGTTTTCCCTTTTTTTGGGCTCTTGTTGACCTTATGATAAACCTTGTCAAGGTTCATTTTCCTGCCCCTATGCATCTCTAGAAGACCATCAGGAATCACCGTGATTGGACACTCGATCAAAAGGTCCTCCTTGACAAGATCCTCAACCAAAAGATTGGGTGACTGGGAAGCATGTGCAGGGAGGCTCAAGCTTGGGTCTCCTTTTTCATGACCATTGATTGAGATGTGTGCCTACCAAGATCCTTGTCGGGACAATCCTCCTGACAAGGGGAGTCCCTAGCATGCGAATCCATCTTAAACCTTCAGCCATCATGACTAGAACTCTACCCCTTTAAACCGTCAAAGGATCCCTTATTTTAGTTTCTCCCTGATCCTCCCAAGAGTTTCCAGAACTTGCATCCATCATTGTTGAAGAACTTTCGCCCATACGCAAGCCAATGGCTCTAAGCCATGGTCCGTTTGCGTCTTTAGAGCCGCTTGGCCCCGGACAATCCTTGGTATGGTAAATGAAGAGTCCACAATGGAAGCAGATCAGGGGCATCTTTTCATAGGACAAACAAAGTTTAGAACCTACTCCCCCCAAACCGTCCCTTCACCTCATCAACCTCCATAAAAGATCCCAACCTAGAGGAGACTCTGAAAACAAAGGCTCTATGCGGAAAAATGAGAGGGACATCATGGATTTGGACCCAAAGCAGAATAAACTTGAATTCATGGTCCTTGGGTGGCTTACGAGCCTCCGTCGGTTGAAAAACCTTCAGTGAGCTATCAAAGATCCAAGGCCCCTGATGATAATCTCGCTAATATCGATCTCCTTCTTCATTTCAAATATAAAGATGTTCTTACCGACACAACAAACTCTGAGTTGGCCTTGAAACTACCATGCTTTACTAAAAGTGACCTCCCTGACACGAACATCAGTGCTGAGAATACATCCTCCATAAGAACAAGGACTACTAGCCGTGAGGAGGTCATCGAGACTCGGTCTCATTCGTGGAAAGTGGGAAATCAACATATTTGGTGACAATCTCATCGATTTGGACATCTGCGGTTGTTGCCACCATGTTCGATCTGATAGAGGTGGTAGTGAAATGAGTGAGTCGTGGACTGCCGGGGATTGAGAGTGGGAGGTGAAGTGCAGGAACGCTAAAGGTAGAGAATGAAAGAGGAAGAGCTTGAGATGTATTAGGAAGGAGACCATGCAAAGACCAATAATGATTGTTTAACGGATTCCAAAGCAATCATCAGAAAAAGCTAAGCTATCCTCTCAACAAAGAGAGTACATTCCCGCCTGGTGGGAATTAACTAACATAACCCAAACGATTTATCATAGGTGGAACCCCAAAGTCTCCTATTCTATCACTTGTTGAATCTCAGCTAAAGACGTCAAGTGTTCAATGCCCCTTGACTGGGAGCAAACTGCGTTTTTTATTCTGATAATCACCAAAAACTGAGAAACAATAAATAGTGAGGCCAGCGGGATGTCAATGGGTCCACGAATACCCGTTTTACCGTCAGAAAAAACAAACAGGTGACAGATGAAATAGATGACAGGTTGGGTTCGGATGGAACCGGTGAAGTCGGATGACGAATGCAGATGATGATCCACCCACCCAAACCAGAACCATTGTGAAGATTCTCTTGATCGTCTCAACCTCTACCCAACAAGTAACGCACTATAATTCTCAAAATGCTTAGCTATTCAAAAACAGCTGATTTACAGTTTCAAAGTTCTCGCAAGTCTACCCCAACAAAAGGTATTAAAGTATTCTCAACACAACAATTTATATAAAAGCGTAATCATCATCATCATCATCATTTATATAGTATTTCATTGTATAACCACAAAGATATGTTCCACATCACATAAGACAATACATAACATTAGGAGACCACCAACAAGAACAGCAAATTAACACTATCAGACTTTTTAAACATAGAATTATTTGTCACTCGACTTTGAACCACCATCAAAGCACCAAACTGCACACGGTCATGAATTGAGAACCTTCGCTGACCCAAGTCTTCACCCTCCTCAAAAACCATGCATCTTTATGTTATCCTTCTTCACAATACCAGCCTGCAACGTTCAAACCAAGTGTTACAAGAAGCCACAATGCAATAAAGTTTCCAGAAACTTGCAGACATCAATTATTTACCTGGACAAGGAAGGTGGACACATTCTTTCGCTGATCACCTTGCAACTGAATAACCTGGCCTAGTTCTGGGTCCTGAACAACAGTACCATTGCAGCAGAATTCCTTCTTGAGGTCCTTAAGTATCTTGTTGTAGCTGAAGTCTTTCTTTAATCCTTGAACAGTTGTCAAGCTTTTCCTACCATTGCGTTGTTGGACACGAATATGAACATACTCCTTTGTTCCCGCACCAGCGTCCTCAGCATTTGCATCAGCAAAAGGATCTAATTACAGTAGAGAATCATAACTGTAAGTTCAACACAATTATATAAAAACAAAAAATAAGGAATAATTGTATTAGTGTATTTCTCATATCCAAAAGATAACATCAGGATGCTCTCCCAACTAGATCGATATTCTCAGACAAGAATGTATAAAAAAGCAGCAATTCGTTGGTGTGGCAAAAGAAGCTTACCAAAAGCAGTAGGAACCTGGGCGTCAAGATCTGACATGAAATTTGGTTTGATGGATGCAAAGAACCAGAGACGACCAGACGTTCTTTCTCAAAAAGAATACTCAGACCTACTTGAACCACGAGGCAAAAAAAGATCAGTAACAACAAGCAGTAGTTATCAAGTAGAGTTAGGTCAAATATGAACAGAAAGATACAGAATGAAATCAGAAACTAATAACCAACAAAGGCCACTGTCAACGCGAAGCGGATTTCACATCTACAAAGAAACAGAAACTCACAGACAGAGATAATTTGTCTAAGGCATACGACACAAATCCTGAAAGTGCTGGAGAATATCAAACCAGTTACAGAGCATGAAAAGTTATTGAACCCAGTGACCCGGATCCAAGACACATGAAACCAACTTCAATGTAAGATCTACAACTTTATAGTGAACTATAAACAAGAGGACATTTCAGAGTCACAGCATCAACTGAATGAACGATGATGTAGGACAATCCCTTGCTTAAGCTACAGAACGAAAGTAGCTAAGCGGCTAACGATTGTCCCTAAGAGAATATCTCTGTTTATCTACGCCCATCACACCAAAAGATGCGCCACGATTATAACCTTTCCCGTGGAATACCACGCCACCCCTAACTCAAGAGGGAAGCGCTCGGCCTTGGGCGTATCAAGATTAAACAAAAACACAGCGAAGAGGCGAGTACAAAAAACTGTTACATTATTTGCTACTGTTAAAAGTCAAAGGTAGAGATCTTTACGTACATATGATGATTTATGTGAGACTTAAAATCGTGAAAGAAGAGATCCAACAGAAATCAGTACACACACATAACTTTGGCTGACTACGGATAGTACAGAAACCGATCATCGAGATGTGAAGACAAAATCGAGAAGGCATAGATGGTATTCGTTGGGGAACAAAGAGAGAATAAAGGATCTACAGGAAAGTCAAGATCGAGAGGAGGGGGACGAGGGTATACCTGATCCGGTTACTAGGGTAGACGCCGAAAGTATGAGGAGTGTGAGGAACCCTAGATCGGATAAGTCTGAGCACGGAGAGAGAAAGACCGGTGAGGGTGGGGAAGACTGGAAGGAGAGAAGCAAATATAGAAACTACAGTATGGGTAACAGCCGGGCGTGGCCCGTTCAGTTGCTGAGTTAGGTCGGTTCATACCGGTTGGAGTATAGTAATGCAAGTTGCCTACATCAACAATTTATATTCATAATGATAAAACATTATTTCAATGACTATTCATTGCTGTAAATATCACGTATTTCAAAAACAAATGCAGTAAATATCACGGAAAAAAAAATAGCGTTTGCGGTCATTTTTCAGATTCGCACTCACTATAAGAGATATATAGTTAATTTATTAGAATTTACAGCTAGAATCAAAATAATTTTTTTTAGGATAAAATTTGTTTATTAATAAATATTATTTTTAGGAATATTACTGTAACACTCTGGATTTTATCTTAAATGAAAGCTTACGAAAATACGATTCGAATGACATAAACGGAATCAAAAACCGTCTTCAAATGAGTCCTAAAAGTGAAAAACAAAACCTGTCCGACCTTGTGTCCGGACGTGGACGTCCGGACACAGGCCGTGGAAAAATAAGCTGTGAAAACCCACGTGTCTGAACTTATGTCCGGACATTGATGTTCGGACACAAGTAAAGAGTTTAAAAGACTGAAAACAAAGATGTCCGAACTTGTGCCCGAACATCGAAGTTCGGATACAAGTCGAAGATCAAGGTCCGGAAAATTCCTTACGCGCGTCCAAACATTGGTCCGAACTTACAAGTTCGGACATAATTCGAGACTTACAAGTTGGAATCGTCCTCGCATGGTGTCCGAACGTTGAAGTTCGGTCTGAACTTCGGATACGACCAAAACAGCAAAAATAATATAATCTCTCGGGGCCTGTCCGAACATTGATGTCCGGACTGACGTTCGGACAGGTCCTAAGATGCAAATTTCAAAATGAATCCAAAGTCAGAAAATCATCAAAACACTAACAAATTCAATGTCAATATATAGAGAATCATTTAAGCAAATAAAGGTAACAATAGGTACCTCATAAACAATACTCAAAACCTCATAAGAACATTTCAATATAACCTATAAAATGTCAAAGAATGTTGTAGTAAATACCATAACAGATATAACTTCAAATCAGCAGCGGAATTAAATCATCCAGGGTATTACCGCCACACCCAAACCCTCTGGGTGCTCAGGCTAATAAACCAAAAATAAACAACGAAAGTAATTTTTAAACTTATAATCCAAAAGCTCCAAAATAACCACGGTAATGTATCATAAAAACCAACATATTCATTCTTAAACACGGTAACTCAGATAATGTCTCAAAGCAGTTCATATTCTCTATTCTATGTGATAGCGCAATCCCGGTCCCCAAAATCAACCATCAATACCTGTGATCAGAAAACAACAGACAAAAACGCGAAGGGATCGCCCAAATCAGATAAACTGAGTAAATTCTACCTCAATGCGTAAAATACATTTTCAAGTTCATTTTTACCTTTGCCAATCAGTCGAGAACGGAGTATTGAACATTAGAATGATTTTTCTAGAAAACACAGTAACCAATCCAAACAATAGTAAGGAACTTTCAACAGGAGCCAACCACAATTCCCAACACACAGGTCACCCATGGGACCCCATACGATAATTCAAGGACAGTCACCTATGGGACCGTCAAACAACCACCTCACCCTAAGTTCTTAAGTGTGCTCACCCCCTATGTGTAACACCCCGGATTTTCTAACATTTTATTTGGTATTTTTTTTGCAATTCAAGTTTAATATTAGTAAGCAGCGGAATCGAAACCTAAACCCGGGGCATTATTGCCACACTCGCAACTAAACGAGTGCTAAGGCCTAAATAATTAACTCACTAACGACCTATTATTATTAATAAAGTAAATACAACGCCTATTAAAATAATTTCTTACAAATATAGAATTATCAAGCCAAAAATAAAATCCAACTATAAATAATCAGACTATGTGGAGTCGCCTTCCCAAACCCTAAGGACTTCATCAGTACCTGTGGCAGAAATCCAAACAAGCATAGAAAGGGCCACGATAAAGTCAGAAAAACTGAGTAAGCTACCACTTCACCACGTAAAAATCATTTTCTCTTCAGAAATCATTTTTAACAATATAACCACACAACATACAACACATTTCAACAATATTAACACACAACAACAAAATTATCATAACTATAAAATACTTCACATTGGATCTCTTTAGTAACCCAAAAATATATTAGTCAGATTATTTTAATTATCTTCCTTGTCCCAACGCGCAGCCAGGATAAAACAACTTTACTTTCTCTTTGGGTACAACACGCAGCTGTAACTCGGACCCCAACACGCAGCCGGGAATCCAACCAAGCCACTAAATCCTTAAGTGTGCACACCCCCCAATAGTTCAAAGGACTAAGGAGTAGATCTAGGGCTAACTGTGTCCTAGTGCGGCCCACAGTATCTCAAACTTATGCGTCCTTATGCGGCCCGCATTTATCATCTCATCCATGTGTCCTAATACGGCCCACATGTATCATGGTATAATCTTCCTTATAATTCCTTTATTCATTGTTATTATTCACCTTATAATCTCATTTTAATTCACATATACCACCAAAACTCAATCATGCCACAATAATCACGAGTAAATAATTGCAATCTCACATAATCATATCATTAACATTTCCTCATGTCTTTCCTCCAAAAATAATATCCAATTAATCACCATATAATAAACTGCGCACTTAAGTATTTCTAGTATTCGTTATCACAAACAATTCGTTCCCAAAAATAATAATCACTCACAGATAAAAATCATAACCACCACAAAAGATTTATTTTACGCAGTTAATACAAGTTTAGTGAACACGGTAACTTACCTGATATTTAGCAACGATTCACAACAACCAAGCACGAAATCTATTAATGTTGTCTTTCACAAATTCGGAGCTCTGCTACCTACGCGCCGCGGATTACGTAGGAAGAAAACTGACTTATCTCTCCATCTCTACTTTACCCTTTGTGTGTGAGTTGACAGGCTGGATCTTCTTCTAACTATTTTTGTTATGCATGTGTAGAGAAAGGAAATGAGGCGTATATTATGTTTTGCCTGTTTGTGCCTATGTAAGTGATGGGAAGGTAGGGATAAATGATGTATATATATTTGGTTTTATTGTGTCTGTAAACCGAGAGAAAATAAAAAGGAAGGAAGAAGCAACATCTTGTTGTGTGAATCATAAAAGGTGTAAGAGAGAGAGCTGGCCGAAGGAAGATGAGAAAGATAGAAACTAAATTGGATGATTAAGATGAGCAGGACGACAACCCTTATATAGCCGATCAGGGAATCTAAAAAGTGAGGGAATGCGAACCGGAAGGAAACCTAAGAGAAAAAGAATACCAACCGATGATCACTAAAGTGAATTAAATTGCTTAGTTAAATTAAAGAAAACAAAGGGTTAGAAAATATGAAAGGTTAAATTCATTCATTAGTAAAGTAGGACATATGAATAGTTAGAACTAGTTCATTAATAAAATCAGAAAAACTCAAAGGATGAAACCGATGGATTAAAACTAACTTATTTAGTATAGTTCAATTGAAGTAGTATTTAAATCGTAACATTATAATTATTATAACCCCATTATAAACAAATAAATATGCTAAATAATTAGATATACACAAGGATCATTGTTATGACATTAAAAATCACAACCGATTTACTTTTAAAACATGTTATTCAATTAACACGAATTATCTTTATTATATAGTACGCTCGTAAATTATAGTATAATACCATAAACTAACTATTTAAATTGCTCGTGAACTAATATACTCATAAACTATATAAAATATGTATTTTAATCAACATTACTCTTTGAATCATATCATTATTATTATTATTACTCCATTTATATATAATATAATACCAAGTTAGCTTGAGAAATACAAGGATCATTAATAAAATAACAATTGGTCCAATTTAAACAAGTTATTTGTTAGAATGAATTCTCTTTAGTAAATAACAAACGCGTAACCTTCATAATACATATATAAATATATACATTCATATATACTATACTTGCAAACAATAACACGTAACCTCGCAAACTATAATATATACTCGTAAACTAGAAAATAAATGTATTTTAAAATTTAGGGGTATTCCATTATTCCCCCCTTAAAATAAAGCTTCGTCCCCGAAGCTCGATCTCACCCCACTAACCAATGGTCCCACTAAGAAATTATCAATTGTAGCTACCTTACACTAAGGTTTATATCATATCTCTAACCGTGATAAATTTGGTTATTGCCGTCTACCTCCCTTAAAAGAATATTACGTCCTCGTAATTAACCTTAGAATTAACTTTTACCTGACTCAAAGAGATGAGGAATAATTCGATAAGGTTCTCCACTGCAAGAAATCTCGCCTAAGTTCATAACCACAAGACTATAATTCATTCAAATAAAATTCCTATCATTGTCAATAAAATACACTTCACTATGGAGTTTCAATCATATAACATTCAATCTATATATTATTCAATAAAAGGAATTATTGTAAATCACAAAATTCATAACATTATCACTTGAGCATCATAGGTTATCAACATTTTCATAAATATCATCAACTTTGACTCATATCTAAAATCTTCACTTATGCCTTTGTGTCAACATATACCGCAATCAATATTTCAACATATCAAGAAAAAACATTCAATCATAATCACACAAAATATCTCAAAATGCATTAAAAACAAAGAAAGCATCAGATAGTAATTCCCCTTAGAAGACGGCTTGTCCAAATTTTAATCCTAAAATAATTATTCCATTTTTATATCTTTCTTAACCTATTTTCTAGTTGGTTTTGCTCTGATACCACTTTGTAATACCCCGGATTTTCTAACATTTTATTTGGTATTTTTTTTGCAATTCAAGTTTAATATTAGTAAGCAGCGGAATCGAAACCTAAACCCGGGGCATTATTGCCACACTCGCAACTAAACAAGTGCTAAGGCCTAAATAATTAACTCACTAACGACCTATTATTATTAATAAAGTAAATACAACGCCTATTAAAATAATTTCTTACAAATGTAGAATTATCAAGCCAAAAATAAAATCCAACTATAAATAATCAGACTATGTGGAGTCGCCTTCCCAAACCCTAAGGACTTCATCAGTACCTGTGGCAGAAATCCAAACAAACATAGAAAGGGCCACGATAAAGTCAGAAAAACTGAGTAAGCTACCACTTCACCACGTAAAAATCATTTTCTCTTTAGAAATCATTTTTAACAATATAACCACACAACATACAACACATTTCAACAATATTAACACACAACAACAAAATTATCATAACTATAAAATACTTCACATTGGATCTCTTTAGTAACCCAAAAATATATTAGTCAGATTATTTTAATTATCTTCCTTGTCCCAACGCGCAGCCAGGACAAAACAACTTTACTTTCTCTTTGGGTACAACACGCAGCTGTAACCCGGACCCCAACACGCAGCCGGGAATCCAACCAAGCCACTAAATCCTTAAGTGTGCACACCCCCCAATAGTTCAAAGGACTAAGGAGTAGATCTAGGGCTAACTGTGTCCTAGTGCGGCCCATAGTATCTCAAACTTATGCGTCCTTATGCGGCCCGCATTTATCATCTCATCCATGTGTCCTAATACGGCCCACATGTACCATGGTATAATCTTCCTTATAATTCCTTTATTCATTGTTATTATTCACCTTATAATCTCATTTTAATTCACATATACCACCAAAACTCAATCATGCCACAATAATCACGAGTAAATAATTGCAATCTCACATAATCATATCATTAACATTTCCTCATGTCTTTCCTCCAAAAATAATATCAAATTAATCACCATATAATAAACTGCGCACTTAAGTATTTCTAGTATTCGTTATCACAAACAATTCGTTCCCAAAAATAATAATCACTCACAGATAAAAATCATAACCACCACAAAAGATTTATTTTAAGCAGTTAATACAAGTTTAGTGAACACGGTAACTTACCTGATATTTAGCAACGATTCGCAACAACCAAGCACGAAATTTATTAATGTTGTCTTTCACAAATTCGGAGCTCTGCTACCTACGCGCCGCGGATTACGTAGGAAGAAAACTGACTTATCTCTTCATCTCTACTTTACCCTTTGTGTGTGAGTTGACAGGCTGGATCTTCTTCTAACTATTTTTTTTATTTTTGTTATGCATGTGTAGAGAAAGGAAATGAGGCGTATATTATGTTTTGCCTGTTTGTGCCTATGTAAGTGATGGGAAGGTAGGGATAAATGATGTATATATATTTGGTTTTATTGTGTCTGTAAACCGAGAGAAAATAAAAAGGAAGGAAGAAGCAACATCTTGTTGTGTGAATCATAAAAGGATGTAAGAGAGAGAGCTGGCCAAAGGAAGATGAGAAAGATAGAAACTAAATTGGATGATTAAGATGAGCAGGACGGCAACCCTTATATAGCCGATCAGGGAATCTAAAAAGTGAGGGAATGCGAACCGGAAGGAAACCCAAGAGAAAAAGAATACCAACCAATGATCACTAAAGTGAATTAAATTGCTTAGTTAAATTAAAGAAAACAAAGGGTTAGAAAATATGAAAGGTTAAATTCATTCATTAGTAAAGTAGGACATATGAATAGTTAGAACTAGTTCATTAATAAAATCAGAAAAACTCAAAGGATGAAACCGATGGATTAAAGCTAACTTATTTAGTATAGTTCAATTGAAGTAGTATTTAAATCGTAACATTATAATTATTATAACTCCATTATAAACAAATAAATATGCTAAATAATTAGATATACACAAGGATCATTGTTATGACATTAAAAATCACAACCGATTTACTTTTAAAACATGTTATTCTATTAACACGAATTATCTTTATTATAGTACGCTCGTAAATTATAGTATAATACCATAAACTAACTATTTAAATTGCTCGTGAACTAATATACTCATAAACTATATAAAATATGTATTTTAATCAACATTACTCTTTGAATCATATCATTATTATTATTATTACTCCATTTTTAATTAATAAATATACCAAGTTAGCTTGAGAAATACAAGGATCATTAATAAAATAACAATTTGTCCAATTTAAACAAGTTATTTGTTAGAATGAATTCTCTTTAGTAAATAACAAACGCGTAACCTTCATAATACATATATAAATATATACATTCATATATACTATACTTGCAAACAATAACACATAACCTCGCAAACTATAATATATACTCGTAAACTAGAAAATAAATGTATTTTAAAATTTAGGGGTATTTCACTATGAAACAGCAGTAACATAGAGTAGATCATAGAGCTTAACTGCAACAATGTGTGCAACGCAAATAATAATAATGGAGAGCACCTATGGGCTCCCAAACATGATAATAAATCCTGTGAAAGACTCCCAAAAACCTTGATCAAATCGCCACCAAAATTATTCCAATCCACCAATCTCAAAGCGCGGGAATTAATCCCAATTTGTAAAACCTTGATTTGAGAATAAATCTTCTTCCAGCAGCAATCACATTTGAGTCATAAAACATTTTTCCTCAATCGTAAAACACGATACCAGACAAACATGAGCATAGAGATTTACCTGAACAATCAATTCACCTCAAGAAATCAACTCCTTAGGACTATTGGTAGCACCCGCCGACGTAATCGGAGTCCAACGAATCCCTAACTGGCACCAGGGAAGCGATTTGACCACATCAAGTAGAAAAGCTGAATTTGTAAGAGTTCGAAGGAAGAAGAAGCGTGAATATTTTGGTAGTAAGAGTGTAGAAAGGTCGTATGATGGATGAAGAGATACGAGGGAGATAGATGTTTTAAATAGAAGTAATTAGTTAAACGAGAGAGATGTTGTTAATTAATAAATAATAATCTACTTTTAAGAAAAGAAAGATTATAAGAAGAGTTCTAGTAACTAGTATTGTAGATATTTGAAAGATATAAAAACTAAGAAAAACTAGCAGAAGGAACGAGATTGTTAACAACATCGAATTAGAAATAAATAATTTAATAAATCTACAATTCAAAATAACATGAGAAAGTGGTTTAGTCGTTGTAACAAGATAAGGATGAGAGCAAAATATCTAGGGAAATAAGTAATAAATATTTATTTAATATAGGAAAGAGATTGAATTAAATAGAAATAGAGTAAAACAAAATCAACAATTCCAGCAAGAGGAATATAATTACGTTTAAAGAAGGATAAAGAATACTAACAACGAAAATATCGGGAGAAGAATAAGGGTCTAATATAATATTAATTTTGAAAAAATCAAATGGGATTTGAACTCTTATAGTTAGGGATAATTTACCAAGAGGAAGTAAAACTGAATTTGAACTCTAGGAATTAAAATTAATCAATTTAGAAAACTAATTCTAGGATTGAATTTAAGAGACGTTGAATCGTCAATGGAAGGTTGGAGTAATTCTTGGATAATAATAATAATAATAATAATAATAATAATAATAATAATAATAATAATAATAATAAATAGAGTAAGGAAATGGTAGATAATTGTAAACATTTATATAAATATTTATAAACATTTTAGGAAGGGAAATGAAAACAATGTAAGGAATTAACTTAACCTCCCTGGGCCACTAACATTATTAAACACGGACTATCCATTCCTACCATATATTATATTATTCCTAACTCAAAAATTTGTAGGTATTTCAATTATATCATTAAATAAGTAATTTAAAAAAATATATAAAACTTATAGATAATTGTTTATGATAATAGGGGAAAAGTTTTATTCAAAATAGATTAATTTACATTATAGTTTGATTATGAATAATATTAGGAATTATTTGGTTCAAAGGGTGCTCAATTTGGGTTTAATGAAAAAAAATTGGTAGTGGGTGACCCTCATTCACGTAAAGTAAAAAAAAAATAGACGCTCCAACCGTTCGTCTTTAAACATCCGTAAAGTACGAAATTAATAGACGCTCCAACCGTTCGTAAAGTACGAAAAAAAAGCGGGCGTTTCATCTAGGCTTCTGTTTTTGAACTGTACGTAAAGTATGAAAGAAAAACAGAAGCGTCAACTAGCTATCGGTTTTTGAACCATCCATAAAGTACAAAAAAAAAAATATGATGCTCCAACCAATCGTTTGTTTTTTAACCATCTGTAAAGTAGGAAAAAAAGGATGCTCCAATTAGTCGTCTTTTGAACCGTTGAGAAAGGACGAAAAAAATCGGACGCTCCAACTAATCTTTTGCTTTTTAAGCTTCCAAAAAATGGACGGCTAGTTGGAACGTTCGTTTTTTTCATACTTTATGCATAGGTTGAAGGTCATCCATAACCAATTTTTTGTTTTTTAAAACCCAAATTCAATTCAAAAAGCTTTTGTTGGAATGTCACTTGATTTCCTTACCTACACTTGTTGAAGTGTCTTAACCTACTTCGCGATTTCATTAGGTTATCCACTCCTCTGTTAGATTCTAATCTTATTCAGGGTGTAGCACTATTATGTGATTCGCACATTCGTTTGAGCAAACATGCTGCTGAGAATAAATAAATTGATTTATAATGTGGCAATCCAGTCAACATGTTTATTAGATTACTAAGGGCATCCACAATAACAAGAGTGGATTCCACACTCAAAATAATAATATTTTATTCTTCTCCTCACAATCTCTCTCTTCTTTTGCTAAGACACCCACTTTTTGGGGTTCTTAGTTAAGAAACTCTCACACAACTTCTCTCCTCCATGTCATATTTTATCTTTTTGTTTTATTAATTTAGGGTGGATTCCACACCATTGTGGATGCCCTAATGGGCTACATGAGTAAGGGTAAATTTTGTAATTTAAAGAGCCATGACTTGTAAAATATAAATAAAAGAGTAAATTACTCAGAACCCCCTTGAGGATTTAGGATATTACAGTTAACCCCCTTGTGTTTATCATAATTACTGGTAACCACCTCGAGGTTAAGGTATCTTTGACTACGAGCCCCCAAACTATATCTTTGTTAGTAGGAAGTTAACTACATGTTGACCTATCAGCTTAATCACATTAATAATGTCAGACTGGACAAAAAACACTACTTAATCTGTATTGTTATTTTCCAAAAAATGTCAACGTGGTCTAAAAAATGCATCTAAAGTGGGATGAGAGAGAGTTAGACGATGTTGATTAAGCAGTTTTGTTGTCCAGCCTGGATTATTAATGTGATTAAATTGATAGATCAACACATAATTAACTTTCTAATAACAGAGTTATAGTTTGGGGGCTCGTAGTCAAAGATACCTTAACATTGAGGTGGTTACCAATAATTATGATAAATACAAGGGGGTTAACTGTAATATCTCAAATCCTCAAGGGGTTCTGAGTAATTTATACTCTAAATGAAAATTTCTTGCACTATTGTTTATCTATGTTCTAGCTATTCAAATCAAGACTATTCATGGATACGTGAGAACCAAGCATGAATTTTTTATTTTCATATGTTTAGGATGATACCCAAAATTATAATATGATTCATTCAAATTGGTATTATAATTCATTAACTAACAAGTATTGAATCAGATAATTTCCTGACGTACAAACTTTAGAGCTGACAATAGATAATTATTGTTTTGTGTGTATGATTATTTTATGGTATATTATTATTGTATGGTGTATTTTAAATCTTACATGGTAAATCGTATATTTTCCTAACATACCAAATTCGGAACAAATAATGGATCATTATTGTTTTGTGGTATACTACTATTGTTGTCTAGTGTATTTTAAACTTTGTATAGTGAATCATAATTCTGGTTGATGTGTGTAGATATATATGTAGCAATATAATTTTTTAACTTGTCAAAACATATCAACGACTTGTCTTGTTATGAAGAGCTTGAATTTAAATAAAGTGTAAATTATTTTTCATATTGAAACTATATTTTACAACGCAAGTTATAACTATTTTAAGTTTTTTTTATCAAAAAATGACAACTCAACGGTCTAGTTAACAGTTGACTAGGAAATTAGGAATTTCATGTATCACTCTCCTCTAGCAACGGTTCACTTTGTCAACTGAGAGTGCCACCAATATTCACTTCAACCCTCTCCTTTTAAATTAGGATACAATATCGAGCGGTTGGAGTTTGAGAGTGTTGATACGACATGTTTAAGTGTCTACTACTACTGACTTTACTTTCTTAGCTTTTACATGGCAGTTCACTCTACTAGGGCTAGGGGTGTGCCAGCTTTGTCAACTTTGAGTTTCACTGTTGTTCACTGCAACCCTCTTCTTTTAAGCTGGGGGATACAATATCGAGCAGTTGGAGTTTGGAAGTGCTAGTACAATATGTTTAAGTGTCTACTAATGACTGTACTTTCTCAGCTCAATGGAATCATTGCTTCCTCGTCTCCTGAGTTGCTGACCCTTTGTACAAGAATTTCAGCCAAGTCGCTAAGGCTCTGTTCGGCATGGTTTTTTTACGGTTGTTTTTGTAGTTGTTTTGATTTGGTTGTCTTGGCTGATTGTTTTGTGGTGTTTTGCTGGTTGTTTTGTGCTAGCTGCTTTGGCTTCGTTCGGCCGGTGCTGTTTTGTGGCATAAATTGGGTAGTTTTGGGGTGGTCCCCACGTGGGTCCCACGTGGGTCCTACGTTCTACTCCAATAATATACTGCCACATATAAAACAACCATAAAACAGCCAGACCAAAACAACCACAAAATAACCTACCGAACGCAGCCTTTGTGGTTGTTTTGAAAACTAGTGTTCGGCAGACGACAGTTTCGTCTAGCTGTTTTGAATAAGTTATTTATGTTAGTTATGTGTAGTGCGTTTACAGTTTTCGGTGTTACAATTAAAAATTGAGTAAATTACTCGGAACCCCCTTGAGGATTAGGCATAATACTCGAGATTTAGTCATGGATTTACTCCCATGATATGACACCAACTGTCCATTTAGATATAAACAGTAAATTATATTTTCCCCTATTCAAAATATCTGTGATTTTAGACTTAGTAATTAGTTAAACAGTACGTCGACGACACGGGCAAGCCATACACTAATAATAATACACTACAAAACAATAATGATTCATTATTTGTTTTAAAATTAGTATGTCAAGAAGATATGATCACCACATGACTTAAAAATACATCATATAAATAATATTAATAATAATACAGCACAAAACAATAATAATATATTACAAAACAATAATAATTTTATTGGTTCCGAAATTTGTTATCTAATTCACCACTTATTAGTTAATAAATCATAATATCAATTTTAATGAATCATAATATCAAAATTAATGAATCATATCTTTATTTTAGTGTATCATCACAAACATGTAAAAATAAATATTTATGCAATAATACAATACAAAACAATATTTGGTATGTATGAAAAATACACAATTCACTATATAAGATTTAAAATACACCATACAAAAATAATAATACACTACAAAACAAAAATGATTTTTACCACTTCCAAAGTTTGTTATATAATTCACCACTTATTAATTAATGAATTACAATATCAATTTTAAGGAATCATAATATCAAAATTAATGAATCATGTTACGATTTTAGTGTATCATCGTATACATGTAAAAATAACAATTTTAAACAATAATACAACACAAAACAATATTTGGTACGTAAGAAAAAATACATTATTCATCATATAAGGTTTAAAATACATCATACAACAATAATAATACACTATAAAATAATAATATTTTTTATCGGTTCCGAAGTTTGTTATCTAATTCCCAACTTATTAGTTAATGAATCATAATATTAATTTTAATGAATCATATTATGATTTTAGTGTATCATCGTATATATGTAAAAATAATTTTTTTAAAGTTGTCAAAACATATTCATGTCTAGTCTTGTTTTAAAGAGCTTGAATTTAGGTGAACAATGATATAATTTTTTTTCATTTTGGACTTATATATTAAAAATTACAACCATTTAAAGTTAATATAACACCAGACTGCACCGTGATGGGTGCGGATGCGCTGCAGCATCGAAATTGCGTTAGTTAAAAGGATAAACTCTTTGCACTCAAATTAGTGCCCAGAAAAGGGATTTTACCGTGAGAGCACTCGAAGGGTAATAGCTACGGAGTTCCTTATCACAAAAATAAAAATATAGTATAATAATAAATGGAAATTTTTCATAAAAATACCGATCTCATAAAAAAATAATATGCGGTGGTCATTTTTGAAAAAAATTACGCGGACGTACCGAACCAGTGTAAAGAAGCTGCCCTGAGCTTATCAAAAACCGCCCCGGTAGCAGGGCAACTTCTACATTTTTCTGCTTGAAGCAGCCCTGGGTCTGGGGCGGCTTCAGGCAAAACTGCCGAAAGGAGCCTTGAAGCCACGGCGGCTTCTTTGCAAATATCCCCCTAATCCACAAAATCTCGACAGTCAATCAGAGCCGTCGATCGAGATTTTCTTCTGATTCTGGACGGATAAGGTTATCCAGAAATTTGCATTGAAGCCGCCCTGGGCTTGGGGCGGTTTCTAGCAGTCGAAAATCCCTACAAAAACCCCGCGATCTTCCCCATTCTCCACACAATTCTTCAACTCTCATTCTCCCACTTCTACAAAATTCTTACTTCCAAATTAGATTAAGTAAGTTGCAATATTTATTTATTTTTTCATTTGTTGTATTGTTTATTTATGATTAATTATTATGTTTATTAAAGTACTAATATTTTGTGTTTTTTATTTGTTTGTTAAATTCTAATTACTTCTTCTATCTTCTAATTACTTCTTCTATCTTCGAATTACCTCTTCCATCTTCTATTAGTTCTATGAGTTACAAAATCACCAATTTTGGTGGTTTTATGCACTAATTAATTTTGTTTATGTTATTATATTGTTATGCCATTTTTTTTATCATTTATAATGCTCATTTATATAATTTAAATTCGCAATTAAATTGTCCATTTAATTTATAAGTTACAAAATCACCAATTTTGGTGGTTTTATGCACTAATTAATTTTGTTTATGTTATTATAGTGTTATGCCATTTTTTTAACATTTATAATGCTCATTTATATAATTTAAATTCGTAATTAAATTGTCCATTTAATTTATGAGTTACAAAATCACCAATTTTGATGGTTTTATGCACTAATTAATTTTGTTTATGTTATTATAGTGTTATGCCATTTTTTATCATTTATAATGCTTATTTATATTATTTAGAGTAAATTACTCGAAACCCCCTTGAGAAATAAGCATAATATAGTTAACCCCCTTGTATTTATCATAATTATTGGTAACCACCTTGAGGTTACGATATCTCTGACTATGAGCCTCCGAACTATAATTATGTTATCAAAACGTTAAATACATGTTAACCCATCAACTTAATCATATTATTAATGCCAGTCTGGACAATAAAATTGCTTAATCAACGTCGTCTAACTCTCCCTTATCCCAATTCAAATGCATTTTTGAGACAGGGTTGACGTTTTTCGGACAATAAGAATGTTGATTAAGCAGTGTTTTTTATCCAACATGTCATTAATAATTTGATTAAGCTAATGGGTCAACACGTGGTTAACGTTTTGATAACAGAGTTATAGTTTGGGGGGCTCATAGTTAGAGATACCATAACCTCAAGGTGGTTACTAATAATTATGATAAACACAAGGGTGTTAACTGTATTATACCCAATCCTCAAGGGGGTTCTGAGTAATTTACTCAAAAATTAATGATTTTTCAGACGTGAATATAGATTTTTCAGTAGTATATCTGTGTAATAAAATCCCTTAGACATGCGTACTTCACCTTTTGTTAGAGTTTTGGACGACAAAGTTGTAGGTATGCTTACCATTCCCCTTTAAAGTAAGGATCGAACATGGAAAAGATTAGATTTTTTGGTTTATACCTTAAGAGAACACAACCACCGGTTTTCTTCTTAGATCCCTGGTTTTAAGCACTTGCAAGAAGAGAAATAGAAGAGTAAAGATGGGATCGAACCTAGTACCGGACCATGGATGAAACCACAAGGAATTAGTAAGGTCTCACCTCACACAAGAGAAGATTGAGGTTGTCTGGACGTTCCTTGTTCGCCGCCGAGAGTCACCAGAGGGGCAGATTGTTCCTTGTTGTTGGTGGGAATTTGAGAAGAGGAGTGGATAGAAGAACAAGAAGAGAGACACAGAGTTTGTTCGCCAATCAGGGTTGCAAGAAAGAATGAAAGTGAAGAGGGTGCCGGATGTATGTTCCATGTTAGTTGGGGTTTTCAAAAATGAGAAGTGAAAGTGTAACCAAAATACATACATTTATTACCTAAAATACATAAGGATATACTTTACTGATACCCAAAATTGAACAAATACTTATATGTATTACACAAATGAAGATAACAATGCTTGTTCTTACAAGTTACAACACATAAGCTAAATACAAATGGGCCACATGATCAACAAACAAATACAAAAATCCGAATTCAAACTAAAAGCAAAAGCGGAAGATCTCCAGCCAAATGCTAAAATCTACAAATCAGATGGAAACGGGGTGAGCAACCACAACTCAACAGGTGATAAACTTCATTAGTTGAGCATACTCAAAACAGTTTATAGAACAATATATACATATATATATATATATATGTGCATACACGAATACACTTAGCAAAACAGATCAGAGACCAAAGCTTAAGATTTGAAAAACAAACTGAAGTCCAAAACAGAGCAAAGCTAAGTAGAAATCAAAACAGATAATCAATAGCGGAAGGAGACAAAACAGAGCAAAGTCAAAAACCACGATCACATAATGTTCACACGCGGAATGTTCACAAAACATAATGAAGATCAAACAGAGTGGTTTACAACAGATCACTTTAATAAAATAGAAGCTGGACACTAGCTCACAACACTTACATATATAGAGGATCAAAGACCCATGGATCAAAAGATCCCTCAACAACATATAAGTGGTCAGAAGACTAATGGGCCCGTTAGCCCCAAAACATAAATGGCCTGAAAACCAAAGGACCCATCGGTCCCACAGAAATAGAATGATGTCTACGTAGCATGCTACGGGTTAACCCGACCTAGTCAACCACAGCTCAAAGGCTCACTACTGGAAAAAAAAGAATAAACAATGCCCCTTTAAAAACGATTATATTGTAAATGTAACACCCCTACCGCTAATACCGTCATTACCGTCAAATCACAACATACTTACATACCTTCGCAGCGAATACTTACTTACACAACGGTGGGCGATACAATGCTGTTAGCCACCCACGTGACTAACAAGGCTACTACTACTACATACAACATCGGTCTGATGGACCGGAATATCCGAGTGCTACACAACTACAATCCTTACTACAATTACAACCGGGTACAACAACTTCCCATTCAACACAATACTCCATTACAGTGCTATACAATACAATATACATACCGAGTTTACTAAGTTCTAAATACAAATACAATACTTCTTCCAAGTTCATACATACTCTTTAAGAGTCTAACAACTACCCATTCCTCACAACCTACTTACTTTCTAAGTACAAGGTATACACCCTTGGTACACTTCTACAACAAGGCTACAAGCCTTATACAATTCACTACTATCTACCTTTCACTCCTAGCTATCCAAACTTAGTTGTCGACCTTCTACTATGATCATGTCCGCTTCGGGTACCTGCACACTAAAAACGTTGCCCCTAGGGGCTCAGCTTTCGCTGCATATGACTTCCGCATACCCCGCGTACTAGCGAGGGTACGCCGACCACTTGGTCGAATACATGCAGTTCATTTTACAAATACATACATACATGCTTTCATTCATACTAATACAATACTTCACAAGGTCTACATACATACACACCGAACTTTACATACAAGGAAGACAATACAAGTCAACCAATACTTACTTACCTTCTTCCGAAATACCCATACACAATACATACACATTACATACTCAATACGCAATACGGAGATACACTTCTCCAATTCATACATAAGGCTTGTTAGCTTCTTTACACACCCAGGTTAATCGGGTGTACAATACTCTTTTACTCAAGGTCAAGACTTACACTAGTCAAGACCAATACACATACAATACTTTACTTCTTACTTACTTTACTCAAGTCAAGTCGGTATGACCTCCGGGCAGGGATTACTACATCCCACCACCGGGCTTTAGGGTGGCCCACTAATCCAGGATGCTACCCATTAAAGGGGTTTGGTCCATGGAAAAGATTACAGCCAGGATTCAGATTCAACCTCTTGTGTTTCCTTATCCTCACGCGTGGCCGAAACTATATCGGACTTCTACTCATTCCATTTTACTCGATACTCAAGTTAGGAGTTAGGTAGTTAGGAATTAGTAGAAGTCATTACACCCATACCAAGGGTTAATACACTACACAAGTACACATCCACATATACATACACTTCATTCTCATCCATATATTTCATGAATTATACAAACTAAATGTTCAAGAGAATAAAACAAGAACAATATAGTCCAAACACAATTAAGTGCAATAAAAGTCCGATTTGTGCATTTATCTTATTTGTGTGATCACATAAGCACACCAATCGAGGTAACCAGGTTAGGATACAGAGCATGAGGAAATCATACCTTTCACCGGGATTTACTTCGCCAGATGTCCTCGCGTTCATTTGGTTCACTCTTGTTCATCGAGTCTTATTCTCGAACCAATGACTGCATGCCAAATGGTTCAATTAATACTAAGCATTACATTACATACATGATTACTACTCCCGTACTTACCCCGTTATCCCGTTATTTCGGTTTAACTTAATGTTCTTGTACTCACTACTTTCTTAACTCGTTTTCTTACTCGTATGTGTACTTCCTTACCATTTCATTCCATTAATGATGTACTACTACTTATACATATACATATGTGTATAGGCATGTATATATATACATACATATGATAACTTTAATCATTTTTTTTACTCGACCGACCTTACCCAGGGTCGGACCCAAGGTCGGTCAAAGTCAGTAAGTTAATACGCTGGAAAAATTCAGGCCCGACCGACCTTGCAAGTCCGGTCCCAAGGTCGGTCCATTCTAGTGGGTTACACAACGGGAAAATTTTAGGCCGACCGACCTTGCAAGTCCGGTCCCAAGGTCGGTCCATTTCAGTAGGTTACATTACGGGAAAATTTTAGGCCAACCGACCTTGCAAGTCCGGTCCCCAAGGTCGGTCCATTCCTGTAGACTTCCCGTCTTTGTATTTAAGGCTCGACCGACCTTGCAAGTTCGGTCCCAAGGTCGGTCAGGCCCAGTACTTCAGTTTTAAAAATCTGTTTTCAGTTCTTTCTTTACCCATTGTTTCCCCAATCTTCCTACATGTAATCCCACATGTTTTAACACTACTTAGGCCCTTAAAATTGCCTTAGTTCATCCACAAAATTCCTTACTCATTTCTAAAATCCACTTACATAACTTTCCTTCACTACACTTCAGCACTTATGCCAATTTTGTTCTAAAATGCTACAGATTTCTACAACAGCTTTAAACATCTATTACTCCCTCTACCAATTCCATTACTAGTATCCTCATTACATTACCTTCCACTCAATTCCTCCCCATTATCTAGCTCCTTTCAAAATTTGTTACAAAGTGGTTTACTACACACTTTAAGCTCTACAACGCATTTTAATACTTCATGCTACAGATTTTACATCCTTCCTAACAATTACTACTCCATGGTTACTAAACATCTCTACTAACTCCAACACACACCTTGGTTCTCCCATTCACCAAGTCATCCATAAATGCACATTTCCTACTAAAATTTTGCCATAGTTTACCTATAATTCTAACTTATCCCCATACATACTTTCTCATCAAATCCATTCATAAACTAGCCACACCCATACAAGGGTCCTACCAGCACACAAGGCAATACCAATACACCAATACTTCCATCAAACTACAACACCAATACAAATACACAATTATTTGGCTCTAAGGCCTACAATCCCAAATACAAGCTCACAAATACTTAAACTTACATAACCACAATACTAGTACTATATTTTGGGTTCCTTAAATTGGTTTACCCATTCCCATTACTCTAATGCATTAAAACTTAGCATAAAGAAGGAGCTCTTACCTTAAGCTCTTAATTCCTTCTTTCTTTTCTAATTCTCCTCCTCCTCTCCTTCTTGCACCAATCGGTCACATAGGGAACGCCAAACTCCATTCCCATCACCCAATGAACACATAAACAAGTGTAATTAAAATACTAACCCTTAGATTAATGCTAGTTCATTGAAATGCTTTAAACACAATTCTATGGTTTACCTTTTTAAGCTTTTAAGAGGGGTTTTAGCCCTTGGTTCAAGAAGGTGATTCCGCCACCATTGCAAGGTTGGAATGATGCTCAAAGGAGAGAGAAAAAATAGAGCATTACAATGGGGGTAAAATCGGCTACACTAAGTAATGAAGGCGAAGGTGAACTTTTGTGGTTTTTCTTACCTTAAGACAATAAGGAGACTCCAAGCTCCAAGAAAATGCCATTTTCTTCATGAATGGAGCTATACCCATGGTGGTCAACTTCACCATTTTGAAATTTCGAAAAGAGGGAAGTGTAGCCCTTGGTGAGAGGAACACAAATATGTGTTTTGTTTTTAATTTGGAGCATTTATGTGGCTTGAGCAAGAGGATGAAGAGGGTATGCCATGGGAGCTGGTTGGAGAACTCCAAAATCGCCCAAAATCAGAGAATGGAGGAAGGAGACGGTGAGAGAAAAAGAAATGGGAGAGAGAAGAGGGAAAAGTGAGAATGAGAGGTGAGAGAGTGTTATTCTACTTTTGTACTTTTCTACTTTTGGTTCCTTATTTAATTAGCTAGCTTAGTGTGTGTGTGAGTTGTATATATTATAAAAACCGGCCCCCACTATTCACACATGCTGGAGCGTTTTTCGTCTTTTACAGAAAACGCTCGTTACTTTACCCGGTTTCGGTACTATTCACTAACCGGGCCCGTTTTCCGGAATTTTCTCGTTTCTTTAATTTTATTGGTTATTAAGCTTCCATTAACGCTTAATAATTGTTATTTAATGATTTATAATTTTTACGGGTTCGTTTAACCACTTAAAGTCACGTTTTCGGGTTTTCTCGAAAACTGTGCGCTAAAGCTCTATTAGCGTTTTAATACATTATTCGGATCCGTTTTCTTCGGGAGTTGTTCCCATATATTATTTAGGCTCTATTAAGACTTTAGAATCCATATAATACGCTAACCGAGGTCTCATACCTCCTATGGTTATTTAACGCTTATTTAGTGTTTTTCGCTTTTTAAGCGTTTCTTTATTTCTTTTGGATTTATTTTCCTTACCCATATTACTTAGGCACCATTAGGCCCTTAAATACCTATCAGGATAATTTTAATCGCTACATTTAAGTTTGGGGTATTTCAGTAAATCATTTTTTTATAATAGGCGAGACATCTTAATAAACGCTTTGCTTAGAAAGCGTTGTTTATGTTATTGCGCCCAAAGACAAAAACAACGCTTGCTTACAAGGCGTTCTTTAAGAGATACGTATAAAAACGCTTCTCAAAAGAAGCATTTTTTATGTCTTTGGGCGCGATAACATAAAGAACGCTTTAGTTCAGAAGCGTTCTTTATGTTGATCGTAAGTAGCATAAAAACGCTTCTTAAGTGAAGCGTTCTTTACGTTACCTAAATTATAAATAGTTTTTGCCCTCCCGCCCAGTCTTCTCATCAGTCTAATTGCGATTGTTCCCCTACCCACCCACTCTCTGTAAACCTCGCTCTCACTCTGTAAACCTCGCTCTCCCTCTGTAAACCTCGCTCTCTCCGCTCTATCTCTTCTCAATCGAAACCAGTACTGACCCAGAAACATCACAATATTTGTCGCCGCGGCACCTCTCTTCTCTTCCCTCCCGATAATCGATCTTAAATATTCTATCTTCCGACACTGAGGCGATGAAGGCAGGCCACATGCATGCGTCGATCGATATCGGCGCCTCTCGCTATCGGTAATTTTGCCCTCAATCTGCGAACAAATATATACATATATATATATATGCATGCCTATCCTTTTTTGTCATATATATAATCTTTCGATCGGTAATTAATGTTTACAAAATCGCACGAACAGGACATACATGACCTGTCGCACGCACGACGCCTCTGGACTACAACCCCAACTAGCGAAAGGAACAACATACATGTGCGTTAGATCTTTCGGCTCTATTCTTGGGCTGATGAGGTAATTTTGCAAACCAAACTTCTTAATCAGGAAAATACATGCTCTGTTTGTTTGGGATTAAAAGGCGTGAAATATATTGTGTGTATTGTTTGGGAATAATTTTGCATGCAAACCAAACTGTGACGCGCGCATTTGTTGTTAACCTATGTGTGCTTGCAAACCAAACTTGTTAATCAGGAACATATATACTCTGTTTATTTGGGATTAAAGGCGTGAAATAAAGTGTACGTGTGTTTGGGAATAATTTTGCATGTAGACCAATGGACTTGCTGGTTTTTACTATTTGCTGATTGTTGTTAATCAGGCGCGCATATTGTTGTACTATGTGCTGATTTTACTTGCTGGTTGTACAATTAATGGACTTGGGAATTAATGTGTAATATAATGTGTTTCGGCATGCATACAAGTATAGTCACGTGGTTATATATGGCGAAATTAATTTGGTTAGATGACTATAGGGTGTATTAATTAATTAATGCTATATATTATATTATAGTATAACCTAGGGTGAAAATATTAGATGACCATGGGATGTATTAATTAGTTACAAAGACATAGCATTACGGCAGCTTGTCTGACATCCCCTTCCCCATATCGCTTTTACCTTAACATCCACCCAGAAGTTTATATACGTTTCTACCTATACCAACATCAAACTTTTAAGTTCCTTCACATTCTTCTCAGATTTGTTATCCGGTCAAGCTAGGCATTCCAATTAACCCTTTAATGTTTTGGAAATCTATATGATCACCATTGGCCATATTAGAGACCTCTAGCTACTTACAACTTCTTAATTTCTTGTAGTTATTATTTTAGTATCCCTTTACATTTTTTGGCTAGCGCCTATGACCTTCGATCATCATCAACCTATAATAAAAAAATTAAACTCGGACGGCGACCAACTTTATTTTCATTCACGACCTTTCTTCTCTCCTTTTCGATTCCTTTAGTCACCTCTGACAAGTATATATGTCGTGGAAGCTTTAGTAGATCAAACAATCAGAACTGGACAACACTCAAACATCACAGAGAAATTCAGATAAAAAGTCACACGAATTTGGCCGATGGAGACGGTTGCTGCCTCTGTTGAAGATAAAAGTACCGACGATCATGATGATTCTTCTACTGATACAAAAGAGACAGAAGAAGAAAAACATGGTACAAAAGAGACAGAGGCAGATACAGATGAAAGGATGAATGAGAACTCAGAAACAGAGAGGTTGAAGAAATAGGCTAAAAAGTTAAGTGAGGCTGCCACGAAGTAGAGTCTGGTGGCAATTAATGAATTACCGGCCCACTTCCTGACCTTGAATAAAGAAAACGGTTTTCTAGAATAGTTATATGAGGAGGAGAGGAGGAAACTTAGTTGATTATATGAAGATAAAGTTGTACCAAATCACCCGGTTGATGAGTTTCATGTCTTATAGATGGAGATGGAGATGGAGATGGAGATGGAGAAGCTAGGCACTTCCACATCTCCAGTTTCGATTGGATTCGTATCTTCTTTCAGTTTTGAACATCAATAGGTCTAAGAAATCTTTAAACACTAGGACATGAGTGTCTGTAGATTGCATGCAGTCATTTGGAATACTAGCCACACACTGTTGATGTGGGGTGCATCGTATCTTTTAAAAAAAACTAGATGAAGGTTCCTTGGCAATTAAAAAGATTGAGAGATTCCTCTAAGTAGGATTCCCCCTGAGTTTGCTTGTTAAGCGTCTTTAACAAATGATAGCAATAAGTGACAACTTTTATGCACAATAAGTGACAGCTTTTATGTTATACTGTAACCTTAGTAGAATGTTTGATAGCAATAAGTGACACCTTTTATGCACAATAAGTGACAGCTTTTATGTTATACTGTAACCTTAGTAGAAAGTATCTACTAAGGTTACAGTATAACATAAAAGCTGTCATTTATTGTGCATAAAAGCTGTCACTTATAGCTATCATTTGTTAAAGACGCTTAACATGCAAACTCAGGGGGAATCCTACTTAGGGGGAATCTCTCAATCTTTTTAATTGCCAAGAGATCTCCATCTAGTTTTTTTAAAAGGTATGATGCACCCCACATCAACAATGTGTGGCTAGTATTCCAATTGACTGCATGCAATCTACATACATTCATGTCCAAGTGTTTGAAGATTCTCAGACCTATTGATGTTCAAAACTGAAAGAAGATGCGAATCCAATCGAAACTGAAGATGAAGAAGTGCCTAGCTTCTCCACCTCCGTTTATAGTCCCCCATGCCACCATATAATCGACTAAGTTTCCTCTTCTCCTCCTCATACAACTATTCTAGAAAACCGTTTTCTTCATTCAAGGTCATGAAGTGGGCCAGTAATTCGTTAATCTCCACTGGACTTTACTTCACGGCAGCCTCACTTAACTTTTTAGCCAATTTGTTCAACCTCTCTATTTCTGAGTTCTCATTCATCCTTTCATCTGTATCTATCTCTGTCTCTTTTGTACCATGTTTTTCTTCTTCTGTCTCTTTTGTATCAGTAGAAGAATCATCATGATCGTTGGTACTTCCATCTTCAACAGAGGTAACAACTGTCTAGCGAATTGGAAATTTCTTCTCAGGTACGTATTATAGTACTTTTGTGTTTGAATTGGTGATTTTAACTATTTGCGCATGTTTGGATAAGTTTAAATGGTGTACTTAA
Source organism: Limonium bicolor (assembly GCA_023374045.1). NCBI lineage: Eukaryota > Viridiplantae > Streptophyta > Magnoliopsida > Caryophyllales > Plumbaginaceae > Limonium > Limonium bicolor. Next base: position 303,037,444 of record CM041776.1, on the reverse strand, counting down.
TTGCTTTTATAATTCTCGCTTGCAGCTTGTTGATTTCTTCTCAATACTTATTCACAAGCCGATCTCAAGTTTGTCAAGGAGCGCTCACACATGTGTTGAAAGCACTAAATTGATCAGAAGTCATGAGTCATCTATCTTTTCTTTTTTCAAATGGTTGTATTGTACATGTTATGATCGAACTTGAACCATTTTTAGTAGTTTGGTTAACTAGCTAGTTACAAATGTTGTAGTTGATCGATACTACACTTAAGCCACCTATGTGCGCTGGTATAATATTAATGCAAACAAAGTACTGTTGTTGATCTATTAATTAATTAAAATTCACCAGTTTGGTTGATCTGGTATATATAATGCAAACAGGTTGTGAATGACAATTTTGTGTTATACGCAGGGTAATATAAATTGTATAAAAAATAAAAATATAAAAAAGGACCATATAAGAAACACTTATACATATAAGTGTTTCTTATATTCTCGCGCCAAATGTCATAAAGAACGCTTATCAATGTAAGCGTTTTTTATAAAGCTTCATAAAGAACGCTTATATTAAACAAGCGTTTTTTATAGTCAGACATAAAGAACGCTTCAAGATGAAAGCGTTCTTTATGCCTCGTAGATTCCTGCCACCTTACACACCTTAAAAAACGCTTTAGCAATAAGCGTTCTTTTAAATTAATGTATAAAAAACACTTATAACGTGTTCTTTAAGAGGTCCGACCATTTGTGTCGCTGGCATAAAAAACGTTTATAAAACGTTCAAAAGACGAATAAAAACGTTGTTTATTCTTTTTTTCCAGCAGTGGCTAATTCACTAGGTCCCAAACAGAAGCTTAGACTCTCAGAACAGAAGGTGTTGTGAGTTACAAACACTAAAGCACACAAGCTTTATACATAACGAAACCGAAATCGTTGCAGAAACGAAGTCTTAAGCCAAGACTAGCAAAACACGGAAAGCCAACCAGAGGACAAAGGATGAAACACACTTTCAGAGTAAATCAGAGATCAGAAGCAGAATAGATGCTTTCAGAACGAAAATACATGTAATCACATACTAAAACATGTCAAAATAGATCATACACACTTGGGGATCATAACCCGTAAACGAAACTCAAAACATTTTAGGCCAAATCAGATCTAGAGGTGTGTCTGGACATACGTCCAAACCTACAAGTTCGGACGCATGTCGTGACACAAAATAGAGGTGTTTGGACATGTGTCCTGCTTACAAGTTCGGACGTACACCGAATGTCCTAAATACACACGTCTGGACATGTATCCAGACTTATAAGTCTGGACATATGTCGAGTTTGAAATCAATAGAGACGTCCGGATATCTGTATGACCCTACAGATCTAAACAGATCTAAAAAACAACATACAAGGTGTCCAAACTTGTGTCTGGACTGTAAATCCAGGTCCCGTCCTCGCACTCTATCCGGACAAGGCAAAATCGTCAACAAAATACAAGCGTTCAAGGCTCCGTCTGGACAGAGCAAAACTGCAAAACCGAAGCAAAAAATTGGGGAGAACAGAAGCACAAATAACCATTGTTATAATGTCATTTATTCATATCATATTCAAATCGAAACACTGCCCCACGGGGTTTTAACGGAGCAAAACACAACTCAAAATCCAAGTCAAATTCACCATAAATCAGATAAGAGAAAATCTAAAAACGTGAGTGAGGAAGAAGGCAAAGCGGCAGTTTGAGAGTGTAACACCCCTACATCTCACTTCACAACTAATTGAAATCGCAGCGGAAATAAACAACTAAACATTAACTAAACGCTTCAGTGCTACAACGCCGTCAACCACCCACGTGGTTAACAAGGCAGAATAAATACAAGTGTACCGGTCTGATGATCAGACTCCCGAGCATAGAACTAAAACCATAAATACATCATATACAATACCGAGTATTTAATTACATTCCTTTACTGTAAACTGCCAATATACCACCACAGTAGTATCAACGGAATCAAAATATAATGCCACGGGAGCACAGGCGCATCCCGGGCTCAACATCCAAAATAACCCAAAATATACATCTGCAGCCTAGAACCTACAGCCACTCTGCTTCCTCGATCCTTATCCTGCAGTAAAAATATGGAGCCCCCGAGGGGGTCAGCAACCCTTGGCTGGTATGGTTAATGCGCAGCCCATCGGCTACCGGGATACGCGCAACTAATTGTCATGATGACATGGCATTCATTTATACATAACAAAACATAACATATGGCATAGCAACATCATTGCATAGCACAACATCACAAACACAGTGGATACTCTTTCCACAATAACAAACCAAGAAGGTTAAACAACATAAGAGCCTAGAGAATGATTCACTCTCATGTTAAGCTCGTTACACACACTCATTACCGTTCTGTTATTCGAGCGAGTAACTTAAGTCACAGATGGTTCGGATATAGTGACCCGAACACACCACACACACACACACATGTTCCCACTAAACCGATCATAAGTCAGAATAGGTAAGCTTTGGTGGAAGCTAGCGGGAGATTGAACGCCAAATTAAGGAGAACAATCTTAACAACATAAGAGTCGAATATGATTCAGATATCTACTCTTAAACTTACATGCATGACCGGACAACCGGATTCCTCACTTCCCAGTTAGCACTTGTTAGAAGTTCATCAGTGGAACTTAACAAACAATTCACAACAAGTGGTAAGTCATGTTAGACACACACAAGGGAAACGAGTCACATCATAACATCACAATAATATGAACAACTGTAAACTCATTACATGATTAAGTCTTATAACATCATAAACACACATAAAAACAAACAACACACAAGCCGGTGTAAACCGGTAGGCAACAGACTGCAAGAAAACCATATCTTGGTCCTTGCTTCGATTGATTTCCACCGTGGGTCACCCCTATACAAGATTAATAATGTCGGTTAATTAATTACTTAACTTCAAATTTACTAAATGTTTAACCATGATTATATGACATGTTTCAATGCCCAACTTAACCTTGGTTACCTGCATTATACCCCCTAGGGTTAACTACAATTGCCACATTCCTTTCTGTTTTTTTTTTTACATTTTGGTCTGTCCGACCCACCGTCCGACCCACCAACTGGGTCGGACCCTTCCAGTGATTCTCGGGTTTGAAAAATATACTTGTCCGACCCATGTCCGACCCAACCATCTGGGTCGGACCATTCCAGAGAATTTTATCGCCCTTTGAACATACACGTCCGACCCATGTCCGACTCACTCGACTGGGTCGGACCATTCCAGAACATTTTACCGCCTTAGACACACTCATGTCCGACCCATGTCCGACCCAAGCCCTCTGGGTCGGACCGTTCCAGGAACCTTACTGGCGTCTAACAGAGGCTGTCCGACCCAAACCTGGTTCGGACCCCTAGGTCGGACGCCACCAAAACTTGCCCAAACATTGCCAAATCTTCACCAAACTTCTCCTAAAGCCTCCTAATGTTTTCTAACATCATTTGGTACACTTACACCCTCATACAACATCCAAGAAACTCATTTTCTATCTCCTTAAACACTTACTCATTTCATACCGAAATTCCTAACACTTATGATATTTTCTCCTTAGGTTTCTAAGTGGTGTTCCATACCTATGATAACCACTATGCCAATAATGTTTCCTCACCACTACAACATCATCTCCCAAGCATCTTTTCTTCCTAAACAACTCCTTGAACATCTTTACAAGTTTATAGCTTCCCATGCAACAAATCACTTCATCCCCTTTTCACCAACAATGCACAAGTCCTAAATACAATCTCACCATGAATCTTGAAATGTCCCAAAGCATTCTTTTGCATTCTAAATCCTCTAGAACATTGCTTAAGCCCTTTTTACATCTTTAAACACCTTAATGAATGTTTCCTTCACTAGTTGAACACTTAACCATTCTAAACATTTCCTAACTTACCAACTCATTTAAAACCCTTAGAACTTCTTGTTTATTACCTAAATTTTGACATGAACTCTCCTAGAACATTACTAAACCAAGACACATTGTCTTCACCATCAAACAACCAAGGACACTAAAATCCATCAACACATTCTTATACACAAACTTCACACATTTAGCACTACATCACAATATAGTGCATAATTTAAATTGCATGGCACTTAGGCCCTTAAATAACATGGCTCTTAGGCCCTTAAGATGCATAAATCATAAACACTGAATTTCCCACATCATATTTGCCTTTGACCTGCAAATACACTCAACAATACATATGCCTTTTACTAAGCCCTTGAAAACATTTTACTAAGTCATTCACCATTGGCTCCTTAGATCATTTTAATAAGAAACATAAGCTCATTTCTCCTAAGACTTTAAACCACATTAGGTTAGCACATTTACCTCTTTTCCTCACAACTTCTTTCTTGTTTCCTTGACTAAATCGGCAAGGCTTTTGATTGTTTGTCAACTTCTAAACATTATACAAATGATAAAATGAGTATACAAGCTTTATGCTTCATCTCATTGTAAACCCTAGATTATACATTGTTTTAAAAACATTAAGATAGTTGTTTTACCTTAGAACTTGAAGAGAGTTTGAATATATATCAAGAGAGGACTCCACCTAGTCCTTGAAAGGTTGGAATGAAGCTAGAACAAAGCAATATAATGAGCACCATTAATGATGATTCTCGGTCAAGATAAAAACATGGAAGAAACATCATTTTTCTTTGAGATTCCTTACCTAGAAGCAAAGGAGATCAATAATATGTAGAAATATAAGCTCAAGCTCCTTCAATGGTGGAACTCCATGGCACCGAAATGGTGGTCTTGAAGTTTTGAGAAGATAGGAATGAAGAGCTTGATGAGAGGAAGAGAATGGTGGTGTTTGTTTTTGATTTGGTTAAGTGAGCTAGGAATTACAAGTGGTCAAAGATGGAGTTTTGGTGTGTACTATTGCAACCGTGAATGGAGAATGAAGAAGAGATAAAAGAGAGCTTGGAGGCGTGTGAAATGAAGAAGGAAGGGAGAAATGAAGACAAGTTTTGCTTTTAGAAGATATTTGTAGTTATTAAAGCAAATAGTAACTTAAGTAGTCATCTTTATTTACTTAACAAGTTAACAAGAGTGGTGAGTCACCACACTTAAAAAACCGCCCCCAATAGTTACTTAGGGGTATTTTAGTCTTTATTGATCAATCTAATTACTTATAATAACATATGTTACAAACTAGCTTATTAAAGTCACTATTCACTAAAACAAGGCACATAGATGTGAAATTTTTGATTTCCCATTGATATAGACCTCCAAATGTGATACTATATAGTACACATGTTAATTAAAGAGTAATTATGGACATTTAGCCATTCAAAACTCATTTACAAGACAATTTTTCAAAAATGTGCTTTAAGACTCCTTAAAGCACATTTTGTGTTTTAACTTGTTTTCAAGCTTGGTTTTCTTTGGTAATTGGTTTAATATGTTCATTAGTATACAAAAAAGGTCTTGGTAAGCTCATTAGGTCTTACCCAAGCTTATCCCAAGCTTAGAGCACATTTTAGCCCTAATTGACCTTAAGGCATTTATATGTGTTTTCTATGGTTTAAATTGTTTACTAATGTTTCTAAGACTTTTTTTAGTCTTAATATACCATATTTAAATGTTTAAACAACATACTAAGGTTTGGGGTATTTCAATCTACCCCCCTTAAAAGAACTTTGTCCTCAAAGTTCACACCTCCACATATCATAAATGTTAGAACACGTGAATACATATAAACAATATTTCCATACAACATTAACAACACACTTACATAACATTGGACACAAAGTCCATACAACATAACATCGGACACAAGGTCCATACAACATCATTCAGACACAACGGTCTGTAACATAACAACATAACATAGACGATGTATTTAAATACACGTCGTACACACATAACCGAAACGGCTCTACCCCCCTTAAAAAGGGGTACGCCCGTACCCTATACACATAAACACTAAGAAGTAAACAATGACGGGTACTTCGCCTTCATCTTATCTTCCAGCTCCCAAGTGGCCTCCTCAACGTCCTGGTTAGACCAGAGAATCTTCACCAGTCTCACAGACTTATGGCGAGTATCTCGAGTCTTAGTATCCAGAATCCGTACCGGAGTCTCCACTGATCGCATGGTCGGCTCTAAGGTTAGCCTTTCAGGCTGAAGCACATGAGACGGATGAGACATACTTCTTCAAATGGGACACATGAAATACATCATGTACCTTGCCCAGCTCGGCGGGTAGATCAAGTCTGTAAGCTACCGGGCCGATCCGCTCCGTCACAACATAAGGCCCCACATATTTTGGGCTCAACTTGCCTTTCTGGCCAAAACGAAATACTCCCTTCATGGGGGATACTCTGAGAAATACCTGATCGCCCACGGCGAACTCCAGGTTACGTCTGCGCACATCTGCGTACGACTTCTGTCTATCCTGAGCTGCCTTCATGTTAGCCCGAATCTGGCGAACTTCTGCCTGAACTTGTTCCAGATACTCTGGTCCTATAATGACCGTCTCACTCGACTCATCCCAGCATAACGGCGTGCGGCATGGTCTACCGTACAAAGCCTGGAAGGGAGACATCTTGATCGATGCATGGTAACTGTTGTTGTAACTAAACTCGATCAGATGTAACTTATCAATCCAGCTGGTCTGAAAGTCAAGTGCACATGCACGTAACATATCCTCAAGCGTCTAGATGGTGCGCTCACTCTGACCATCTGTCTGTGGGTGGAACGCTGTACTTAGCTTCAGCTCGGTACCAAGCGCTTCCCGTGTGGATTTCCAATACCTAGAGAGGAATCTGGTATCCCTGTCAGACACAATTGTCTTTGGTACCCCATGATGTCTTACAATCTCTCTGTCGAAGAGTTCTGCTAGTTTTGCCACTTTCCAGGTGTCCTTCATCGGTATGAATCGAGCCACCTTGGTCAGTCGGTCAACAACAACCCAAATCATATTCAGACCTCCCCTTGTAGGCGGAAGCCCTACTACGAAGTCCATAGAAATGTCATGGAACTTCCACTCAGGCACTGGCATTGGCTGTACCATACCACCAGGCCGTCGGTGCTCAAACTTGACCTTCTGACAAGTGAGACACCTCAACACATAATCATTACATCCTTTTTCATGCCAGTCCACCAAAATAACGTTTCATACCCTTATACATCTTTGAAGCTCCGGGGTGAATCGAAGTCGTAGAACAGTGGGATTCACTCAGTATGCGCTCCTTCAGTTCAGCTACTCTCTCGGAATACACAGTCGGCCATTGAGCCTAATCAGGTCATCATCGTGGAGTCGGAAGTCGTACTTCTGACCCTCGAATGTGCCATCAATAAGCTTCTGCCTGATCTCCAACATATACTGATCCGTCATCTGAGCACTCCGCACCTCTTCAACCAAGCCAGTATGAGAGACTAGCGAATGGAGAGAGTGTGCTCGGCGACTCAATGCGTCAGCTACCACATTTGCCTTACCCTCTTTATATTGTAGATTAATGTCATAGTCGTTTAGAAACTCAACCCACCTTCTTTGTCTCATGTTCAACTCCTTCTGAGTGAACAAGTACTTTAAACTTTTGTGGTCAGAATAAATTGTCACACTTACCCCATACAAATAATGTCGCCATATCTTCAATGCGAAGACATTGGCACCCAGTTCTAGATCGTGGGTAGGGTAGTTCTCTTCATGCTTCTTCAGCTGTCGGGAGGCGTAAGCTACGACCTTCCCGTGTTGCATCAACACACAACCCATACCTCTGCCTGATGCGTCGCAATAGACCTCAAAACCATCTGGACCGTCTGGTATAGTCAGGACTGGTGCAGATGTCAGAGCATCCTTGAGACTCTGGAAAGAACTCTCACAGTCGACTGTCCACTCGAATGGTGCATCCTTTTTCATCAAGGAAGTCATCGGCTTCGAGACGCTAGAGAAGTCCTTCACAAACCTCCTATAATAACCTGCCAGACCGAGGAAGCTCCTGATATCGGTAACTGTCTTCGGCCTAGGCCAGGTGCACTGCATCAATCTTTGCCGGATCAACAGCGATCCCGGCCTCAGAAATCACATGACCAAGAAAGGATACTTGGTTCAGCCAAAACTCACACTTTGAAAATTTAGCATACAACTGATTCTTCCTCAATGTTTGTAACACATTCCTCAGGTGGCTTTCATGCTCACCTCTCGATTTCGAGTACACAAGAATATCGTCGATGAAGACTACCACTGACTTGTCCAACTGATCTTGGAACAAGCGGTTCATTAAGTCCATGAACTTAGCTGGTGCATTGGATAAACCAAACGGCATAACCGTAAACTCATAATGTCCATACCTAGTTCTGAATGCTGTCTTCTCAATATCACTGTCACGAATAGCAATCTGATGGTATCCGGATCGTAGATCTATCTTGGAGAATACTGATGCTCCCCTCAACTGATCAAATAATCGTCGATGCGTGGTAAAGGGTAACGGTTCTTCACCGTAACTGCATTCAGCTCTCGATAGTCAATACACAGGCGGAGACTACCGTCCTTCTTCTTCACGAAGAGGACCGGCGCTCCCCATGGTGAAACGCTAGGGGCGAATAAACCCTTGTCGAGTAGGTCTCTCAGCTGCTCCTTGAGCTCTGTCATCTCTGCTGGAGCCATACGATAGGGCGCCTTCGCAATTGGTCCGGTACCCGGAACCAAATCAATTTCAAACTCTTCTTCCCGTGCTGGCGGCATGCCCGACAGTTCCTTAGGAAATACATCAGGAAACTCCGACACTACCGGCACATCTGGGCTAAACTCTGGATCTCTCTCTATGTCCTGGACATAGCAGAGGTATACATCATTCCCTCGTCGTAGTTCACGATACATAGCCATGGCGGTGATGATCTGAGTCGAAGGCTCCCTGGGCCTCTGGCGGTAAGATATTGTAACCCCAGATGGACTCCGAAGAAGCAGACGATGCTCGGCACACAGGATTCTGCCCTTGTACCGCTCCAACCAGTTCATCCCGACAATCACATCAAAACCAAGTCCGTCGAACTCTATCAAGTCGATCGGAAACTCTTCACCTCTGATTCGTACAACAACATCTCGGTGGTAGCGGGTACACCTGATCCGCTCTTTCGACGGGAGAGTGACTAGGAAGTCTGGCATCTCATCACCGTCTAACCCCAGCCTCTTCGCAAAGGATAGCGAAATAAATGTATGTGAGGCTCCGGAGTCGAACAAGATCGAAGCGTCCACGCCATTGACTGGAAAGGTACCGGTGAGGATTGTGCCGCTTTTGCCGCTTCTGCTTCTGCCTCATTGCAGACACTCAGTATACCTCCCGTTCCGAGAGCACAACCTAATTCATTGGCAAACTAATAAGTATTGGGTAACAACACGGTTGATATACTTCAGCACAACTCCACTTTATTCATTAACACACTCTTCTTACATCATACGTTGGTTTACACTGTCACATAACTAACACATATATAACATCCTTAACATACACTGGCTTAACACATTACATAATTATACAAGGCTTTAAAACTGTCTGAAGGTCAAATTCAAACGTCCGGGTTTCATGTGGGTGGCGTTGATCACTGCCGACGGTGCGGTATTCAGTTTGATCTTCCTGATGCCATGATATAGCATCCTCGACTGCCCACCCATGATTAGCACATCTCCTGACTTCAACACTAACTTCTTTGTGAGATCAGCACGCTTCTGCTCGCCATATACAAACACTGCGGTATCACCAATGGACCAAGACACCACGGGTACTCCCTTACTTAGAGACTCGGGTGACTCGTCCTTATCTTGGTGTAAACCCACCGTCCACCTTTCTGGTAGAAGTTCACAATACACAAATCTGCCTTAACACTTGGAATTGAATCCGTTTCAACTTGCTGAGCAATCCCCACGGTGGATAACGACCGCAAGGAACTCCTCAGGTATCATCGGTACAGTTGCTCCATCTTCAGCTCGCACTTCTTGATATGTCTTGGTGTAAGGATTCCAGTCCTTACCCATGCACATCATCTTCAATTTCATTCTTGATCCGCTCGGGTATTCGGGTGTGTAGAAACCTCCAGGTGTTGCTCCAAGTTCATTGCATCGTCTGATGATGTGGACTTGTGCTTCCGGTGTCAGGTATCCATTTAAGAGTATCATACCTGGTTGGATGACCTGACATTGCTCCATTGGAAAGTCGGTGATGTTGATGGTGGTCTCTTCAGGGTTTGGTGTGGGTGGGATTGGATAACATATATTGAAGGTTCCTTTAAGTTTAGAGTTACCTAATTAGGTGACTTTCACATTATACTTTACTTCTTTACTCACATGATAATACACTTGGACTCACTAAACACATATGCATGAAATGCGGTATGCAATCACTTATTTCGTTCAACAATATAGGCGGTACCTGGTCTAGAAGAGGGCCCTGGCGCCTCTGACCGGTCCACCACATGTAAGGTGGCCTTGCTAGGTCCCGACCCCTTCCCCTTCTGGGAATCAGTGTCCTCTGATCTGTGGGTGGCTGGTTAGCCGTCTTCGGGCCATCGTTAGTCGTTGTGGCCTTACCCTTCCACTGCCCCTTGGGCTTGTTGACTCTGCTGTTGGGGTTCCGGTAACACTCATAGTCACGGTGACCCCACTTCTCGCAGTAACGACACTGCACGTCGTTTCCTTTGTAGTCCTTGCCGGGGTGGTCTCCGTTACACCACTTACAGTAGTAGTGGCGCTCCGGTCCAGAACCCATGCTAGCTGCTATCACAGTACACAATCAATACTTATTTCACAACTTAACAACATACACTTCAACTTGTCACACATGATTAAATAATTACCCTTAGGTGGGTAAGAGCGTAGGGTTTCGCCGCATAAGCATATGTGAGCTTCAATGGCTCCTCAGCTGTGGTGGTTTGGGCTTGGCCCTTATCACCCTGGTGCTGACTCTTCTGGGGCTGGGGATAAGGCTTCTTCTTCTTCTTCCTCCCCCCCCGTACCCTGCGGACTCTGGCCCTCGCTCGTGGCCTTGCGCTTGTGCGCATTCTCCTCGTCCCTCAGACGGACAGTAATCTCCACCTTAGCAGCAGCATGATAGCACTCCTGAATTTAGGATGTCAGTCATGCCCCGCAAAACATACTCACAAACTCACATTAATATTCACTTATGGATTACACTTATTCACATCACACTTCATTCAAATTACCTGCAAGGTAGTATACTCAGCTGGCCCCATCCCATAGCGAAGACGGTGGCTGAGACCGTTGTAGAAATGGTTTACCAGCACCCGGTTTGAGTATCCCAGGTCCGGTAACAGGTGGATAAGACCGGTGAATGCAGTGTAGTACTCATCAACCGACATCTTGTCCCCCTGCCTCAGACTATCCAGCTCCAGGCGCTTAGCCTCTTGAACATGCACACAGGGTAGTATTTGGCTCGCAGCAGAGCCGTGTACTCCCTCCAACCAAACTGAGGATCCGCCATCCGGTCCTCTCTCACAAGCTTCCACCAACTCTGTGCCGAACCCTTCAGGTAGTAAGCGACAAGACGGACCTTGGCCCCAGCAGGCACATCCAAGGTCTCATAGGCGGTCTCCAACTCAGAGATGTACGCCTCCAGCTTACGTGGGTCGGTCTCCCCATGAAACGACGGGGGTCTCAAGTCTGCCAATGCCTTGACCCAGTTGGTCTCTCGTGGCGGTGGCGGTGGTGGTTGAACTTCGGGCTGTTGCCCCTGCTGAATTGCAGCTACAAGTTGTGGGACCATTTGGGCTACGGCGGCCGCTACAGCTTCGGCCATGGCTTGTGCCGTAGGGTTCTCTCCCTGGTTCCCAGTGTCACCAACGCCGCTTCCGCGGCCTCGACCTCGCGGTCTACCTGACATCTGAATTCACACGAACATTATTAGCATTATGCTTACACACTTATCGGTTCCAACGGTTGTAACGTTTCCCGACAATAAGGTATCTCCACACTTAGTTAGTGGTTAACCTTTCCATAACTGCTCACTTAGGTAACTGTAGTTAGGTTTCCTAACTCGGTATATTCCTAAGCTCGGTATTCTAGTCATCAGAGCGATACTTCGCTCTGATACCACTTTTTGTAACACCCCTACATCTCACTTCACAACTAATTGAAATCGCAGCGGAAATAAACAACTAACATTAACTAAACGCTTCGGTGCTACAATGCCGTCCGTCAACCACCCACGTGGTTAACAAGGCAGAATAAATACAAGTGTACCGGTCTGATGATCAGACTCCCGAGCATAGAACTAAAACCATAAATACATCATATACAATACCGAGTATTTAATTACATTCCTTTACTGTAAACTGCCAATATACCGCCACAGTAGTATCAACGGAATCAAAATATAATGCCACGGAGCAGCACAGGCGCATCCCGGGCTCAACATCCAAAATAACCAAATATACATCTGCAGCCTAGAACCTACAGCCACTCTTCTTCCTCGATCCTCATCCTGCAGTAAAAATATGGAGCCCCCGAGGGGGTCAGCAACCCTTGGCTGGTATGGTTAACGCGCAGCCCATCGGCTACCGGGATACGCGCAACTAATTGTCATGATGACATGGCATTCATTTATACATAACAAACATAACATATGGCATAGCAACATCATTGCATAGCACAACATCACAACACAGTGGATACTCTTTCCACAATAACAAACCAAGAAGGTTAAACAACATAAGAGCCTAGAGAATGATTCACTCTCATGTTAAGCTCGTTACACACACTCATTACCGTTCTGTTATTCGAACGAGTAACTTAAGTCACAGATGGTTCGGATATAGTGACCCGAACACACCACACAAACACATGTTCCCACTAAACCGATCATAAGTCAGAATAGGTAAGCTTTGGAGGAAGCTAGCGGGAGATCGAACGCCAAATTAAGGAGAACAATCTTAACAACATAAGAGTCGAATCTGATTCAGATATCTACTCTTAAACTTACATGCATGACCGGACAACCGGATTCCTCACTTCCCAGTTAGCACTTGTTAGAAGTTCATCAGTGGAACTTAACAAACAATTCACAACAAGTGGTAAGTCATGTTAGACACACACAAGGGAAACGAGTCACATCATAACATCACAATAATATGAACAACTGTAAACTCATTACATGATTAAGTCTTATAACGTCATAAACACACATAAAAACAAACAACACACAAGCCGGTGTAAACCGGTAGGCAACAGACTGCAAGAAAACCATACCTTGGTCCTTGCTTCAATTGATTTCCACCGTGGGTCACCCCTATACAAGATTAATAATGTCGGTTAATTAATTACTTAACTTCAAATTTACTAAATGTTTACCATGATTATATGACATTTTAATGCCCAACTTAACCTTGGTTACCTGCATTATACCCCCTAGGGTTAACTACAATTGCCACATTCCTTTCTGTTTTTTTTTTTTTACTTTGGTCTGTCCGACCCACCGTCCGACCCACCAACTGGGTCGGACCCTTCCAGTGATTCTCGGGTTTGAAAAATATACTTGTCCGACCATGTCCGACCCAACCATCTGGGTCGGACCATTCCAGAGAATTTTATCGCCCTTTGAACATACACGTCCGACCCATGTCCGACTCACTCGACTGGGTCGGACCATTCCAGAACATTTTACCGCCTTAGACACACTCATGTCCGACCCATGTCCGACCCAAGCCCTCTGGGTCGGACCGTTCCAGGAACCTTACTGGCGTCTAACAGAGGCTGTCCGACCCAAACTTGGTTCGGACCCCTGGGTCGGACGCCACCAAAACTTGCCCAAACATTGCCAAATCTTCACCAAACTTCTCCTAAAGCCTCCTAATGTTTTCTAACATCATTTGGTACACTTACACCCTCATACAACATCCAAGAAACTCATTTTCTATCTCCTTAACACTTACTCATTTCATACCGAAATTCCTAACACTTATGATATTTTCTCCTTAGGTTTCTAAGTGGTGTTCCATACCTATGATAACCACTATGCCAATAATGTTTCCTCACCACTACAACATCATCTCCCAAGCATCTTTTCTTCCTAAACAACTCCTTGAACATCTTTACAAGTTTATAGCTTCCCATGCAACAAATCACTTCATCCCTTTTCACCAACATGCACAAGTCCTAAATACAATCTCACCATGAATCTTGAAATGTCCCAAAGCATTCTTTTGCATTCTAAATCCTCTAGAACATTGCTTAAGCCCTTTTTACATCTTTAAACACCTTAATGCATGTTTCCTTCACTAGTTGAACACTTAACCATTCTAAACATTTCCTAACTTACCAACTCATTTAAAACCCTTAGAACTTCTTGTTTATTACCTAAATTTTGACATGAACTCTCCTAGAACATTACTAAACCAAGACACATTGTCTTCACCATCAAACAACCAAGGACACTAAAATCCATCAAACACATTCTTATACACAAACTTCACACATTTAGCACTACATCACAATATAGTGCATAATTTAAATTGCATGGCACTTAGGCCCTTAATAACATGGCTCTTAGGCCCTTAAGATGCATAAATCATAAACACTGAATTTCCCACATCATATTTGCCTTTGACCTGCAAATACACTCAACAATACATATGCCTTTTACTAAGCCTTGAAAACATTTTACTAAGTCATTCACCATTGGCTCCTTAGATCATTTTAATAAGCAACATAAGCTCATTTCTCCTAAGACTTTAAACCACATTAGGTTAGCACATTTACCTCTTTTCCTCACAACTTCTTTCTTGTTTCCTGACTAAATCGGCAAGGCTTTTGATTGTTTGTCAACTTCTAAACATTATACAAATGATAAAATGAGTATACAAGCTTTATGCTTCATCTCATTGTAAACCCTAGATTATACATTGTTTTAAAAACATTAAGATAGTTGTTTTACCTTAGAACTTGAAGAGAGTTTGAATATATATCAAGAGAGGACTCCACCTAGTCCTTGAAAGGTTGGAATGAAGCTAGAACAAAGCAATATAATGAGCACCATTAATGGTGATTCTTGGTCAAGATAAAAACATGGAAGAAACATCATTTTTCTTTGAGATTCCTTACCTAGAAGCAAAGGAGATCAATAATATGTAGAAATATAAGCTCAAGCTCCTTCAATGGTGGAACTCCATGGCACCGAAATGGTGGTCTTGAAGTTTTGAGAAGATAGAATGAAGAGCTTGATGAGAGGAAGAGAATGGTGGTGTTTGTTTTTGATTTGGTTAAGTGAGCTAGGAATTACAAGTGGTCAAAGATGGAGTTTTTGGTGTGTACTATTGCAACCGTGAATGGAGAATGAAGAAGAGATAGAAGAGAGCTTGGAGGCGTGTGAAATGAAGAAGGAAGGGAGAAATGAAGACAAGTTTTGCTTTTAGAAGATATTTGTAGTTATTAAAGCAAATAGTAACTTAAGTAGTCATCTTTATTTACTTAACAAGTTAACAAGAGTGGTGAGTCACCACACTTAAAAAAACCGGCCCCCAATAGTTACTTAGGGGTATTTTAGTCTTTATTGATCAATCTAATTACTTATAATAACATATGTTACAAACTAGCTTATTAAAGTCATTATTCACTAAAACAAGGCACATAGATGTGAAATTTTTGATTTCCCATTGATATAGACCACCAAATGTGATACTATATAGTACACATGTTAATTAAAGAGTAATGATGGACATTTAGCCATTCAAAATTCATTTACAAGACAATTTTTCAAAATGTGCTTTAAGACTCCTTAAAGCACATTTTGTGTTTTACTTGTTTTCAAGCTTGGTTTTCTTTGGTAATTGGTTTAATATGTTCATTAGTATACAAAAACAAGGTCTTGTAAGATCATTAGGTCTTACCCAAGCTTATCCCAAGCTTAGAGCACATTTTAGCCCTAATTGACCTTAGGCATTTATATGTGTTTTCTATGGTTTAAATTGTTTACTAATGTTTCTAAGACTCTTTTTAGTCTTAATATACCATATTTAAATGTTTAAACAACATACTTAGTTTTGGGGTATTTCAGAGAGTCAGAAAGGAGGAAGGTGAAAAATAAAGAGGGGGAAATAAACGTGAGTAGGAAAATGATAAAAAAAAGAAAGTTAGGAAATTCTTTTTTTCCTAACATATTAAACAACAAACAAAATTCCCCCTTTACCCCTCCTTCCTTAAAAGCTAAGAAAATTAACTACGAATGACACGAGTCACTCCAACATAAGACAAAAAATGATGTAAACTCCCTTTACGAGTTAAAAAACAAAAAAACTCGGGCACAAAAAGAAAGAAAGAGGAGATAGAGGAGAATAAGAGCCAACGTTTGTATGTTCCCAAATTT
Source organism: Limonium bicolor (assembly GCA_023374045.1). Taxonomy (NCBI): domain Eukaryota; kingdom Viridiplantae; phylum Streptophyta; class Magnoliopsida; order Caryophyllales; family Plumbaginaceae; genus Limonium; species Limonium bicolor. Next base: position 303,021,075 of record CM041776.1, on the reverse strand, counting down.
TCCCACTAGGGTTTACAAAATGCCAAGAGAAAATGAGTAATTTAGGGAGATTAGTGAGTAAATTAGGCTTCCGTTCATGGAGCCGAATTGGGCCTTCTTTGGGTTCCAATTTTTGGCTTAATTTGGGCTCTAATAATTTCTGAACTGTAACTTAATAAACTAACATGACCCATCAGATTTTTGATTGATATGCTCATAAGGCCTAAATTTAGTTTATACGTTAGTAAATCTCTCACACTTCAACATATTAATTTTATGTCATTAGTTCATGTAATAATGTATATTACATAATATAAATTACATAATTAAGTAATTCTGTTTATAAATATACCCTTAAATCTCAAAGTATATTTGTAGCATAATTGAATCATTTAGTTCCTTATTTAATTATTTTTTCTCCTTTCCTCTAATATTATTTCCAAACCATATAATTATTTATACAAATATGGTTAAGGTTCTATATTTCCTAAATTACATAAAATATATATATATATATATATATATTATATATCCTTTATCTATTTATTAATTATATATATGTGGGTAATAAAATCCTAATTATATTTTTAATAATTAGGGATATTTCACTTCTAGAGATGCATAGGGGCAGCTCAAGGAACCTTGACAAGGTTCATCATAAGGTCAATAAGAGTCCAAAAAAAGGGAAAACCCTTAGCTCCCAGTAAGGCATTGCTACGAGTATAGTTTTCATTGACCTTATTCCCCCTTTGGAGGATGATCAACACAGCTGTGAGGTAACCTCGACAGTGTGGGGTTGCTAGGAGATATGATCCTCTGTAGGGCGGGCATCGGAAAAAGATAGGTTTATCTGAATTACTGGGTCTGGTCTCTTGTTCATGTTGTTTGTCTGGTTTCTCCTGTTTGTCTCGTGTTCTTCTGTTTCTTTGTTTGGTTTAGGTGGGTCGAGTTTGTGCTCATACTTGTGGTTACCTTGATTATAGTTTGGTCAAGTTCAGTTCCACTTTGTCGGACTGCTAGCCAACATGGCTTTAGATTAGCGGTTTCAGTCTGGTGTGTCATCTAGATTACACTTCAACAAGGTGTTTGGTGTTTGCTAATATCACCCTTGCCTATTGGTAATGAAACTCTTCAGTTTGATTTAAAAAAAAGAAGGGAATTTACTAACTTATATAGTTGGCATCAAGATACAAAATGAAGTTGGTCGATTGTTGGTACAATTATATGTAATATGAGCAACAAAAGGGTGTAAGCAGGGATAGTTATGGTATGGGAGTAGCAGAGTTTAGCATTGTGCTCATCAGTTGTGTAAATATTTAAAGGGGCGTTTGTTTCACCTAGGGGAAACGGAATGGAATCGGGAAAGGGAATGGAAAGGAATGAAAAAGAATTCCCTTAGATTTTTCTAGTTGTTTGTTTGAGCTGGGGAATGAAATAAATAACCGGTCAACAACCACCAGTCAATAGTCAACTACTGCCGGCTGCCGTCAACAGTCATTAATTGATGGTCAACATTCACCGGTCACTGGTCAATGGTCATTAGTCACCGGTCAATGGTCATATGTCCCCGGTCAAAGTGTACTGGGGAAAGGGAATCCCATTCCCTAGCAGGGGGTGGGGAATCAAGATAGAGGGTTTGGGGGGAATCTCATTCCCTTTCCCTTTCCTGAAAATAGGAAAAACTGGCAAAATAAACAGCAGAAAGAGAATCATTCCGATTCTCTTTCCTGATTACCTTAAAACAAAGGCCCCTTACTCTATCTCTTTAGAATGAGAGGTGCTACTTGAATTAGAGTATGCAGACTCGACCTGACAAAATACCACACATATTGATCAAAGTTGTATGTCAATCCAAATCACCTAACATTTCGGTTTAAAAATTCAACCTAAAACATTCAAACAATTGTTAGCAAAAAAGGAGTAATTTTAAAATATAGCGATTTCATGAAATGACCATATTTTTGGCTAATTTATGACACACATCAAGAAAAAAAAGAAAGTCACAAAATACCACTATATTTTTTAAAAGTCCATGAAGTGTCAGTATGTCATTGCCGAGAAGAAGACAAAAGTACACATACTAGTTAACAAAGTATTTTTAAAGTTCACAATGTGTCTCTAAATGTTAGAAATTCACAAAAAATTCTAAATACTATAAAATATAAATAAATACAAAAATATTTAAAATACTATAAAAATGATAAAATATTAAGAAAAAATAAATGTTTCCTTGATTTCATTTTCAAAAAAATATATAGTGTTTTAACGACATAATTTATACCCATTAAGTAGCATAATTTACAACAACTATGTACCATATTACCATACATTTAAAATTTTTGTTCTATCGATTTAAATTACTTATTCAAAAGATATTATTTATATTTTTTACTAATATTTAGATTTTTTAAAATTTATATTCTATTTTACAGATAACTTTATCAAATATTGTTGTTATTTACAAAGTATTTTGTCACAAAGTTATCTAATATTTAAAATTAATTTTCTAAATATTAGTTATAAAATATAATATATTTTTTTGGAAAAATGAAATTTATTTTATTTATTCTTATAAATTATTTTGAATTTTTTTACTAATATTTACAATTTTTTGTAATATTAGTTAGAAAATAATATATTTATTTTGAATAAATAATTTAAATTTATATAAAAAAAAGATATTTTAAAAATATGGTATAAATTATAGTATTTAGTAGGTATAAAGTGGTACAAAAATTGGTATAAATTATGTGTTTACTACTATTTATTCTTATTTATAGTTTTGAATTATAAAAAACTAAATTTTTTACTTTTTAATATTTATGATATTTTTATCATTTTACATTATAATTCAAATTTTATAGTTTTATGTGTTTTAAATTTTTCTGAATTTTTTAAATATTTACACTTAAAGGCTTATTGTGAACTTTATTAGTACTTTGTTAACTAGTAAGGGTATTTTTATTTGTTTTTTTGTCATTTGGTCACACATGTAGTTACATTTTATGACTTTCATTTTTTTTTGTCATTTCATGAATTAACAAAATATATAGTGATATTTGATGAAATTTCGAAAATGTACCCCAATTATCTTCTTTTTGTTGAATCCCGGTAGCCTCTAGATTATGAGAACCTTGCGGCTTCTAGAGTTTATTACAGCTCTGGTGTTTTTAGATATTTGTTAAGGATTGAATTTTAATAATAAAATATAATTGTGGTTAGTCGATTGTAATTAACTAAACGATAATTTCATTTGCTTGTAGACAATTTTGTTTAATATATATAATCTAATTATATTTTTAATTTTTTTTTTACGATTATTAATTTTTTGTGTGTTTTGTAGTTTTATAATTTTTTAGTTATTTATTAAAGTATTTTTCAAATATTGTATGATTCCAATTACTTTCCACATCTATTTTTTAAAAAAATTAATATTTCAATTAAATTTTTGTGTATTTTTATAATATTTAGTTATTTATAAAAATTGTTTTCAATTTTTATATGGTTTAAAACTATTTTTTCATAATTATTTTAGAACTTTATATTTTTAATTATATGTTGCGTATTGTCTAGTTTTTATAGTTTTAATCATTTTTACATTTACTTTTAATTTATATAGTTTTTATTTTTTAAATGTTTTGTTTAAATTTGATACATTTTACTAAAAAAATGTTTCACCATATATCCTTAGATTATGGCAGAAGCATGTATTGAAGAGTAATGTAGGAATGTCTAAAATATATTATGCCAGAATTTGAATGGATGTTATATTTCGTAATGAAAAAATAAAACTCTACAGTATTCCATAGTAAGTTATAAAAGTGGAGATGTTTGGTGAATTTTTTTTCAAACCTCAAGGTATATGTTAAGATTTCCCATGATTGATTGAGTCATTTCCAAATCTTCATCATCACTAGGTCTATAACGTATGTTCATTCACATGTAGACAAAAAGGCAATTGCTTAGTAGTTTGAAACTGAGTCATAACTCGTGTATGGGAAAACAATAAAAAAAAATGTGACCTTTTCCAAGCATACTAATAAAGTTGGGGCAGATCGTTGCTGTCTTGGTCCAAAGTAGTATTCATTTTGATAATAAATTGTTGGGCTTGTTGGGGAGAATTGACTGTCAAGTTATATTATGAATCGATAACAGTTATCTGTTTCTGTAAAAGAAAATTTTGTTTACCGAGTGATACGTTGTTTTAAGGGAATTAAATTGGTACATTCAGTGTATTAACGATCCAAGTATAGAAACTACAAGATTAATTTGTCGACGCTTGGAACTCCATCAAAAAATCTCTATAAATAATCAAGGAAGCGGTTGGAAATTTCTGTATTCCAACTTAATTGAATTATCAAAATGGCAAGCTCAAAAACACGCTATAGTACTATTTTGTTTCTTTTCTTTGCATTTGGTATATTTCTTCTTCACTCTGATCTGATTGATCCTCCCCAAATTGAAATCTGTAAATCCCTTCGGTTTTAACTGGTGAACTAACTCCTCTTTGATGTGATTGTATTCAGCGAGCTTGATAATGCAAGAAGTAGCATGCGACTGCCAAAAAGAGCTAGGCCCTTGCCATTCACCGCGAATCTGCCAAGCAATATGCAGCAGCTGCAACCAAATGGGCAAGGAATATGTGATCCTCTTACGACACAGACCGAGACTGTATCTGTGTGCAACTGTAACTACCCGTGCGATGATGTTCCTTCAGTCAGCAACAACAACAGGTTGCAGCAGCAGCTATTCGATAAAAGGTGTGAATCTATAGGTGGGACTTGTAGCGCTGCATGCCATGACGATTGTTGTACAGTAACTTGTCAGGCTAAATATGCTGGACGGAATGCCACTGGGCGATGTACTGGGGGGGCCGGCCTGCCTCGTACTTGTCTCTGTGATTTTGATTGCTAGCTAAGCTAGGTGATATATGTCTATGTAACAACAGCTCTTGATGTTCAATGGATGATTAAAAGCACATAGAAAGCATAACTCTTACATAAATTAAGTAAAAACATACATGTATGTCGCTTAAATGGATGGAGGTTGTTCCACATCTGTATGATTTATACAGAATAACCATTTTTTTTGTCAATAATTGAGAGGTAGTGAACCAGAGGGGAAGTGCTCCCCTGTATATGGACTAACGAATCATTTATCTACAAATTTAAGTTGATTCTTTAGAAAGAGGTAATGGTGGGTGATGCTTTTCTTCGTCGTATCAGCAGAGGGATTGTTGACGAGACGGAAGAGTTTGGGAAATTGGTGGTGGTACTCCGTGTGTATTATGTAGGGATGTCAATTTTGACATGAACTCGAAATCTGACCCGAAATCGACACGCTAAAATACGAGTTTGGGTTGTTTTTAACCCGAAATCATTTTTGGTTCGGGTTTGGGTTGAGTTGCTAAAAACCCGGGTCGGTTTTGGGTTTGAGCTGTCGATCCGATTTCAACACGCAACCATTTTAAAAAAGAAAATAAAATGTATATTCTTATAGTTATGCGACATGACTCTTAATATATCAATCATGTAACCATTTATGTTTGATGGTTTTATTTATATGTTATTTATATTGTCTTGGTGATTTTGTGTAGAATTTGTATCGATAGTACAATATTTCTAATTTTGGGTTGATTTCGAGTCGATTTCAGGTTGATTTCGGATTTTGAGTCACTTTCGGGTTGATATTGGGTTGATTTCGGGTATCAAGTTAGTTTCGGATTAATTTCGGGTCACCAGGTCGGTTTCAGGTTGACATAACATAACCCGTTTTGGGTTCGGGTCAGTTTCGGATTAAGGTGAAACATGAGCAGGTTGGTTCGGGTTGATGTCAACCCGATCCAAAACCCAAAATTGACAACCCTAATTGTATGTGGCATTGGTGTTACGAATAATTGCTACCGGGTAGGGTTTGTGAAAGTACTATCTCCATCCTACTTTGACCTTCCTCTTTATTTTGTGACACATTTGTTCACTTCAGTATTAAACATATAAGATAAAATAATTGTATAAAACAAATTTTTATAACATATAGTTTTCACATAAGGATTCCATTGCAAAACTTAGATTTGTAAAATTATATGATCTCATATGTTAAATATTGAAGTCAAACGACATGTTCAAATAGTAAACAAGAAGGTCAAATAGGGACGGAGGGAGTATTTATTAGGAATGTTTGTTTTGGGCGCTTGAAATTAAGAAAGGGAATTTGAAAAAGTAAAGGAATTATTGGTCAACAACAGTGCTCAATGGTCAACGACCAATATGGATGTCAATGGATCGGATTAGGGTCGGGTGAAGCATCCCCTCCGTCACCCAGATTTATCATCCATCCATCCGTCACCCGTTTATTCTTCATCCGTCATGTGTGGGTGATTTGGGTGGATCGGGTGATAATCGGGTGAAATTTTTCTATATCATAAACAATAATTTTTAGTATGATAATGAATATAAAGATTTTATGTATTGCTCTAGGTAAAATTTCACTATATTTTAAGAAAATTCTCTCCAACATAATAAAAATATTCCACCAATCTCAGTAAGAAAGTAAACAAGCAAAGTATTTAATGCAAGAGAAAATAAAAATGGACTGTAAATTATAATTCTACAACCATTTTTTTAGATTTTTTTTAAAATTCTTTAAGGTTTGTTTGGTTACTTGAAATAAAACAAGGTATAACTTTAAATGGATGACAGGTCGGGTGATAAATTGATGACGAATCGGGTGATAGATGACAAAATATCCTCTGTCACCTGACCCGACCCATCACCTGATAATCCATCATCCGATCCGTCATCCATTTATTACGAGTTTCATCTGTTAATCTAAATCGGGTGGATCGGGTTAGCGGATATCCATTTAAAATTGTCATCCCTAACGACCATCAAGTGTTACTTATCAGTATACATCTATTGGTCGTCGAAGAATGGTCATTGGGTAATAGTGTGATGGGAAACTCTCTTGTAATGGATGAGGAATTTAGTTATAGAAATGTAGAGTAATCACATCTCCTTTGCCTTATCTAAAGAAAAAAAACCTTCATTAATGAACAATAGAAAATGAATTCTACAAGTTTCTTTCCTGATTACCCAAAACAAAGGGCTCCATTAGACTTTATTTGGGTAGTTACAATAATTTTGTACTTCTTTTTGAAGTACACTTATCAATTATCAAAGATTTTAGGGAAATTTCACGATATACTCCCGAGGTTTGAGTGAATTTTACGAGATACCCCTGAGGTTTCATTTTCATTACGAGATACCCCTGAAGTTTCATTTTTTTTACGATATACCCCTAAGGTTTCACTTTCATTACGATATACCCCTGAGTTTTCAATTTTATACGAGATGCCCCTCAGTTCAGATTCTGATATATTATATTTTTCATATTCACATTTTACCCACGCACCATATGCCCCGCAATAACCTCACGGGTTTATGGTCAAATTTTTTAAAATGTAAAATATGAACAAAATGCACATAAAAATTAAAGATCAATTTAAAAAACATTAATAAAAGTATAATAATAAAAAAAAATTAGAATCATAAAAATTTAAAATAAATAGAAATGACTAAAAAATCTATTTAAAAACTTATATTGTTACATAATTTAAATGGTGGCTTAAAATCATAAAATTTTATAACAATTATATTAAATACAAAAAAATATTTTAACAATTGTAGTAAGAGTTTATTAATGAATATATTATTCGATATCAATAATCACAAGAGAAATGATTATATTTTATGGTTTTTAAACTATAATCACAAAAGAGATGATTATATTATTTGATATCAAAAATCATTATTTTAAATTAGAAAAAGAAACTCTTGAAATCATTATTTTATGGTTTTTTAGATACTATTATAGCGGTGACTTAAAATCATAAAATATAATCATTTCTCTTGTGATTATTGATATCAAATAATATATTTGTTAATAAACTCTATTTATAAATAATAAAATTATTTATAATTTCTTGCATTTAATATAATTGTTATAAAAAAATTATGATTTTAAGTCACCATTTAAATTATGTAACAATATAAGTTTTTTAAATAAATTATTTTTTTTAGTCATTTCTATTTATTTTTAAAAAAATTATTCTATTTGTTTTTATTTTTTTATACTTTTATTAATATTTATTTAATTGAATTAAAATTTTAATTGATCTTTAATTTTTTGTGCATTTTGTTCATATTTTAAATTTTAAAAAATTTAACTAGAAACCCGTGAGGTCATTGCGGGTATATGGTGCGAGGGTAAAATAAGGATATGAAAAATATAATATATTAGAATCTGAACTGAGGGGCATCTCGTGTAAAATTGGAACCTCGGGGGTAGTATTAATGAAAGTGAGACCTCAGGGGTATATCGTAAAAAAAATGAAACCTCAGGGGTATCTCATAATAAAAATGAAACCTCGGGGGTATCTTGTATAATTCTTTCAAATCTCAGGGATATATCGTGAAATTTCCCAAGATTTTATGTCTATATTCTATATATATTTTATACTCTCCTAAGTTAAAATGCATCAACCGAGTATAAGAATTATGAAGGTTATTCATTAAAATACTATATTATAGTTTTGTACTAGGAATTCAAATAAATTTAAAAGAGACGCTTTGAAAAAAATGGAAAATTCACGATATACCCCTGTTTTCTTTCGTAATTCACAATATACCCTTGTGTTTTTCGTAATTCAACTTTAAACATGCTTAAATGTTGTCCAAAATTGATGAAACTTTACATAGACGATGCTAAAGTGTTATATTTTGTCCAATATCAAATATGAAGTTTTTAAGCTCTCATGTGACCTGTGGGACCCAATGAATATGCCACATGTTCATTGGATCCCACATGTCATATGTGAGCTTAAAAAACTTCAAATTTGGAATTGGACCAAAATATAACACTTTAGCATCGTCCATGTAAAATTTCATCAATTTTGGACAACATTTAAACGTGTTTAAAGTTGAATTACAAAAACCACAGAAATATATTGTGAATTACAAAAGAAAACAAAGGTATATCGTGAATTTTCAAAAAAAAATATTTAGTTTGACCATCGCTCCGGTATCAGTCAAGGGTAGACTGGTTAACTTCGGTTACAATTTACGAGATATTTGAAACCACACGTTCAAAAAAAAAAACAAAGGGCCAATATAACTTTTTCCAAAAGTTTTATGTGATCTTGATAATGGTGTAAGTCTAAGGACGCGTTCGATAATGGTGGACAAACGCAGCAAATGCTGTGTTTGTTTTAATGTCTGTGTGGTTAACCATTCATGTGGTGCCATGTAACTGTGGTTTACAATTTTGTCTAATCAAAATTTGACAACTGTATTCTACTTTTTGAAAAGTAGACATTAATCTCTAAAATGTCTGTATCGAACGCGGCCTAATACTTTCTTACTTTTCTGGAAGCTTGGTATGGGTGAACTTAAGAAGACACAAATGACTCATAAGCTTGTGATCCGCACTCTCAATCCATACGTGGGGTAAAGGCGAAGAATGTGGTTGTAAGGGTAGATAAAGTTTCTTTAATTTTGTTTTTGACATAGACGACTCTGTCTATGATCATATATATGATGCAATAACACCCTATGTAACCTCACTCATCACTAGGAGAACTTTCCTTGTCACTTTATTGCTCTGATTAATGTAACAAAGGGAAGAACTAAATCACCTTCACCACTCACGCTTCCATATTGATCTACATGCCAGTGTGATATATCTTCCTGTTACTTCATCTTTACTATCATCTTCATGTGAAATCATTTACACCAAAAAAGCATTTACACAAAGTGACAAGTGGCTATTCCTTTTGAGATTATTATCTAATTATGAAATCATTTGCTTAACTCATTTCTTTAATAATATTATCAAACTTAAGCTTAATATTTTATTTACAAAAAAACTCATTTATACAAAATGACAGGTGTTTATTCTAACTCCCCCACTAGATTATTTGAAGCAATTCTAACAATTAATCATCAATAACATACACTAACTAGTTTCTCGCAAATTTTCTCATTATACAGGAGTATATCTTAGATCTTGATTATATCTCTTTCTCTTATCTTGAAACATGGCCAATTAAAAGGCTTCGTTAAATTTTAATGTTTTCTTTAATTTTCTGTTTACCTTTTAAAACTTCCGTAAACAATGTTCGATATATAAATTTTTTAACTTTCAAGAATTAAAAAAAATACTATTGTTATAAATATTTGTATTTAATTTTAATAAATTTAGAATATCTAACATTTATTTTTAATCGCGTGAGTTTTTTTTTTTTTTTAGCAATCAATCAAAGCTAAATACAGCCGAGGACGTGGATATTAAAAAAGACATTGTTTTATAGTAATTCCTTTTGACACCATGACAATAAAAAATAGAAAACGACAATAAAATAATAATGTAACATCATCGCGAGGATCTCTTGGTTCCATTATTAGATACCTCTCCACTTGACAGGTGACAAGCTTTATGTCACTTTCCAGATACAAATAAATTCTGGACATATACGTAATTACGTTACGTATGCATAAATATACGGTATACTATGTTAGAGTTGTCAGTTCACATCCACTTTTAAAATATCTAGTGGGTAAGCCATTAACCTTAGGTTAGACCCGGCAATTTTGACCCAACCCGAAACCCAACCCGAACCCAACCCATATTTTTGCGGGTTAGGGTCTTGATTATTGACCCATCTATTTTTTGGGTTGGGTTAGGGTAATAAGCTAATTTTGTGGGTTGGGTTAGGGTAGAGATCATAACCCATGACCCAACCCGAAACCCGAAAATATATTTGTTAGTAATTAATTCACAATATATATATATTATTTTCAGATGAAACTATACCTTAGCCTTAAGCCCAAGTGCTGTTGAACTATCCCACCTTTAATAATATCACATACTTTTAACTAAACAAACGGCTTAACCAGTTGCATATCAAACAAAGGGCCCAACCAGACCTTAACATAATGTTGAAAACTCAAATACTCTCGTCTTGTAGACTCACATCCATTTTTCTTCTCTACGTCGTTGTTCATGTCTATGTCGCTCTTCATCTCTGCCCAAGGTTTGTTTTTCTTATTCTCACTGCCATAGTTGTTCTTGAGAACATAAGTATGTTTAGATTTTCTAGAATGGTGAACAAAAGTAGGTGATATGTATTTTTTATACGTAGGATCGTGATTATAGACCTCTTAGTGAATTCTGAAGCCAACAATACGAATAGCGTGTTGCATAGAAGTTCCTCAACTGTTGGTAACGATTAAGTGATTGTGATTTTACTTTTCTCAGGGAGCACTCATTTAAACAGCTGTAATTATTTTTAAAACTATTAGTCATAGTTTGAGGCTGTGAGCTCTCAGTTTATAAATTATTTCTAACTTTAGAAGATTTGTCTTTAGTATAATTCTCTAATGCATAATGAAGATTTTCATTTTCGTTCCCTCTTTATTAAGGGCACTAGCATCATGTGCATATCTAGATAGGATTTCTCCCCAACAGTGGTAGAGCTTTATGTTTAGATTGATAAATATAAACTTATAGAAAAAGTACGTGTTATTCTATTCATGGGAAATTGGTGTAGTAGTACTTTACATTCTTTGTATAACATGAAATTCGTTTAAAGTTGGGTCGATCAAGCAAGATTACTTCTCTTCCTTTTGTTTCATCCTAATTAGTTAGCACTGGATTTTTGGATTTTTTTTATTAAAGTCTACTCCTAATCCGTCTAAATTATTGTATGCTTAACAAATGGGTTGGGTGGGTTGGGTTAGGGTTGAAGGATTTTAAACGGGTTGGGTTAGGGTCATGATTTTCTGACCCATCCATTTTTGGGTTGGGCATGGGTTGATGATATTTTAAATGGGTTGGGTTAGGGTTGATATCAACCCGACCCAGCGACCCAAATTGCCAGGTCTACCTTAGGTGATAGGAGTAGGGGTGACAATTCGGATTAATGGGTCGGATTGAAGCTCACCCGTATCTGACCTGATTAAAATTGTACTGACCCATACTTGATCCAATAATAATCGGATTACAAATTATCAATCTATACCCGACCCATATAAAATGATTAAACCCATACCTGATCCGTTTAACCCAACATAATTAGCCTATACAAAATTTAAAAGACCTGGAATTAAATTTTTTATATGATTGCTCAAACGGAGTTACAAATGAATAAAATCATACATTCAATATGGTAGATATTCCAGAGTTTTCATTATCCTCTGTCTTTTTTCTTTTTCCACATACATGCATGTCGTGCTCAGTAGCACTTAGCAGAAGAAGGTGATGTATACGCGCCTAGGCCAAATATAACTGTATTTTCTCCTTCAGAATATAAAATCAAAACTTAGACAAAATCTTCAGAGTACAGAAGAGATAGGACCGCAGTGGGAGCTGTGGAGGAGAGAACAACACACGTCTTTTGACAATCCACATAACGAATATTCTCGTTTTTATTTTATAAAAAAATACAACAAAGTAGTATTATCAAATAAACAACCTCTCATAAAAAAGATACAACATAATCTGTATTATACTAATAGTAGGTTAGCACCTACTTAGTAATATATTCATATTTTTATCTAATTATTTATTTATTATTATTTTTAATAAAATAAAATAAACGGGTCGGGTTGACTACGGATTAGGACTTTGAACTCATACTCAACCCAAAAATTTATAGGTAACCCATACCCGACCCAATAATTAAATGGGTCAATAATCGTTACCCAAACCCACTATTTTCGGGTTGGATATGGATCAGGTTAACGGGTTGGGATTGGAGGGTGGCTCGAAGTATGTAGATGCCCTCTGTCAGAATTTATAAACATATATATTAAAAAATATTTAATCAAGTTTTATATCTTTATAATTTTATATATAAACAATCAAAATTAAAATTTTAAAGTATTTAGAAATAAAAAATATTAAGAAATTTCTTAGAGTTCATTCATTATAAAAATTGAATTTCAACGGGACTCAAAATCCATGGGACGCAGGTGATAGAAACATAAATACATAATCAATTTGAAGAAATTTGAGGGGGGGGGGGGGGGGGGGGGGGGGGGGGGGGTTCAAGAAATTGAGGGTAAAAAATTTGATGGCAAAAAACTTTTAAGAAAAATGGATAGGTTTTGTATAGGTTACATATGGATCCTTCGTTCTCCGATAATATATTGTCATGTATATAATAATTATACAACAATCAGATTAAAACAGCTACAAAACAACTATGCCATGCACAACATAAGCTTGAGAAGATACATGATTTTTGATAATGTCTCATATTTGTAAAAGTAGCAAGTTTTAAATGTTAATCATATTTGTCCTACCTTTAATAAAAATGTTTAGCTAGCCTAGGCTCACAAGGATGAAGGAAGGAAGTACACTACTACAAAGCTGCTCTCTTTACTTTAGATGAACTTACACTATTAATAAATACGGTGTAGTAAAAATGGTCATGAATAAAAGAAACCTAAACTCTGATTTGGAATTCATATTAAAAATGGAGAAAATTCATAATATATTCCTACAAATTTTTGTAAGTAATACTATACCCTTTTTCAAAATACGTTCAAGATATATACGTTTAAAAGTTTTGAAATTCATAAAATATTCTGTTAACTCCCCTAAAAATGATATTTTGCTGATGAAAAATGGATGTAAATTTGCAGTATACTCATCAAAAGTTTCGTAATTCACAATATATCCTTATATCAAAACTTGTTCTTAATATACGCCTAACAAAGTTTGAAATTCACAATATACCTCATCCCGCTAAGCTTGAGTAATGACTATTTGCTGATTATGTTTCAAGTTCAAAATATGTCATTTTTTTATTCTGGGCCCTTTTATGAAATAAAAAAAAAACTAAAATACTAATAAAGTATCAATAATTAAAAATAATACAATTATAAAAAAAACATGTATAAAACTGAAATAACCTTTATATTTCTAATAAATTATAGATACATAAAACTACAAACAAATAGATATTTCCTTTTCCTTTTTTATATTATTATCAGTATTTATTTTCATTAAAATATGTGCAGTCATCACTAGATAAAGATTATATATTGATAGTAAACATATATATGTCAAATTATAAAAATAAATCCATTATAAGATGATATAATTTAAAATTATATACAACTACCTCATATGATATTGGTTTTGCTTATAAATTGACAATATAAACAAAATTAATCCAATATAATCGGACCACACGTAAGTATAATTTTAAATTACTTCATCTTATAATGGATTACCTTTGTTTATAAATTATATATATGTAGATATATAATACGTAATCATTATCTAATGATACTTATATATATTTTAATGAAAAGAAGATTGATAATTAATACAAGAAGATAAAAGATGAAAATTAACTAATTTGTATGAAGTTTGGCGTATGTTTATTTATAAGAAATATTAATTTTAAGTAAGTATAATAAATATTTTAGTCTTTTTGTAATTTATTATTTTTTAAATATTTTTGTAATTATTTATATTTTGTAGTATTTATCTTTTTGTAAAAATTCTATAAAATGTCGCTTAGTAAAAAAGTGTCATATATTGATATTAAAACATGATGTGCAATGTCGGAAGTTAAAATAGTCATTATTCAAAGTCATTTGATGAAGTGGGAGTATATTGTGAATTTAATTTTTTTTAAAGGTATATAAAGAACGAGTTTTAAAATCGGGGTGCAGTGTGAATTACGAAACTTTTAGGGGTATGTTGTCAATTATAGTCAGTTTCCATTGGGGCAAAAATGTCATTGTATCTAGGGTTAACGCTAACGTCTGTTAGGGAAAGAGTATTTTGTGTAATTTGAATCTCTTTTTAAAGTTAGAAAAACGTATAATTGTGAATTATAAATTTTTTAAAAGGTTATATTATATATTTTCCAACATAATTTCATCCTCAAGAAAAAAAATTGATTTTGAAAAATAAGGGAAATTTTATTAAATGCCACTATATTTTTGATAAATTCATGAAATGCCATAAAAAAAGAAATTGACAAATTGTCACTATATTTTCGTAAAATTCCATAAAATGTCATTATAGTCATTGCTCAGATGAAATGCTATTATAGTCACAATATGCCTCTAAGTATTAAACAATTTACAAAATTCACAAAATATCAAAATACAATAAAAAATAAAAAAATTAGAAGTATAAAATAAAAAAATTACAAACAGAATTTTTTTAAAAAATGTAAAAAAATGAAAAAATCATAAAAATATTAAAACAAATAAATATTTCATTTTAAAATCTGAATACCAAAAACAATATTGGTTCTAAATAAATAATGTTATACCAATTTTTCTACCAATTTATACCAATTAAGTACCATAATTTATACAAAATAAGTACCATAATTTTACCATACATTTATTAGTTTATTTTTTCTATCAATTTAAATTATTTTTTCAAAGTAAATAACTTATTTTATTTTGCTGATAAATTTTAATAATTTAAATTTCTAAATATTATAATTTATTTGAAGAAGTTATTTAAATTGATAGGAAAATATTAATTAAAAAATGTATGGTAAAAATTACAGTACTTTAGAAAATTTGGTATAGATTATTTGTTTAGAATACAATATTCTTTATGGTCGTGAATAAATTTTGAAAAATGAAACATTTACGGGGAATTTCATGAAATGTCACAATATTTTGGCTAATTCATGAAATGCCTTTAAAAAAAGAAAGTTAAAAAATTTCACTATATTTTCGTAAAAGTCCATAAAATGTCATTATAGTCATTGACCAGATGGAAAAAAGACAAAAATGCCCCTACTAGGCTACTAATTAATATAATACTTTAAAGTTCACAATATGACCTTAAGTGTTAAAAAAATCACAAAAATATCAAAATACAATAAGATATAAAAAATTAAAAAAATTAAAAAAAAAATAAATTTTAAATTATTAAAAATTGATAAAATGTAAAATATAAAATATTTAAAAAAATATTTCATTTCTTAAAATTATTCAGTATCATAAAAAAATTGTATTCAAAACAAATAATTATACCAATCAAGTACCATAATCTATACCAAATAATACCATAACTTTTACCATACATTTTTATATTATTTTTTATCAATTAAATTATTTTTTTTAAAAAAATATTTTTTAGAAATTTTAATTTTTAAATTTATCAGTGAAAAACTAATTTAAAATAATTATTTTGAAGAAATGATTAAATTGATAGAAAATAATAATTAAAAAATGTATGATAAAAATTATGGTATTTTTAGTATAAATTATGTTGTTTAATTGGTTATAACATTTATAGAATAATTAGTTTAAATTTATTTGTTTAGAGCACAAATTATTGTTTATGGATTGAATATATTTAAAAAAATGAAATATTTTTGCATATTTTATGATATTTAATTTATTTTTTTAATTTTTAATTTTGTTGTATTATTTTTTAATTTTTTTAATTTTGATAAATTATTTATAGTTTTTTTATTATATTTTATTTTTATTATTTTTAGGGACATATTGTGAACTTTTAATTATATTGTTACCAGAAGAAGTATTTTTTATTATTTTACTATTTGATCAATGACTATAAATCACTAATAATATTTATGATTGTATTATGAAATATTATGATATTTAAGATTTTATTTTTTTAGTGATATTTTATGAATCAGTAAAAAAGTAATAACATTTCATTAAATTTAGAAATTTTCTAAAAAGGAAGAATTGAACCTGAACACGGAAGTGGAACTTGAGTCAGCATGCATATACATGCAGAGAAAGGTTTCACTGACATTAAGACAAACAAATCCCAACGATCAGGCAGTAATGGTTCTTCTAGACCCTTCATTTGTTATCTCCTCTCTCTGATGTGTCAGCGTCATCTCTCTCTACTATCAGCACGGAGCTCCCATGAATAAATGTGAATAAGGAATTATACTTGTATAATACGTTCACCCTCCGGACCCTCCCGTGTACCGTATATCTCCTGGCGGCAGATATTTTCTCAACTGTCTCTATAAAACCCACTCCATCTTCTCCGATCACTCTCCACCAACGTTTCATCAATCGGCCTTCTCCTTTCCCGAAATTAACCCCTCTCTCTCGCCTGACCGATATCTTCTTCCTAATCAAACTACAATGGCGTCAATCTCAGCCACCCTAACTTCCGCCACCAACAAACCCGCCACTAACAATATGATGATGAACTCCTCCACCATCTTCGGCAAACCTATGTTCTCATCTGTCAAGACTCATCAACCTGCTGCTGTCAGATCTTCCGCACAACCTCCTCAGATCTTGTCCATGTCCACTGCTGGTCCATCATCTCCACCTTACGACCTCAACAAGTTCACTTTCGCTCCAATTAAGGAGTCCATTGTCTCCCGTGAGATGACTCGCCGATACATGACTGACATGATTACTTACGCGGATACTGATGTTGTTATCGTTGGTGCTGGATCTGCTGGTCTTTCATGCGCTTACGAAATTAGCAAAAACCCTAACATCCAGGTTGCTATAATTGAACAATCTGTTAGCCCTGGTGGTGGTGCTTGGCTCGGTGGACAGCTCTTCTCTGCGATGATTGTTCGCAAACCGGCTCACAGGTGAGTTAATTTAAAATTAGTAAAGCACTGAACAGAACTATGTGATTTTTGAATATAACAATAGATTTATTGATTTTGTCTTGTCTATTTAATCAATTAATTAGGTTTTTTGGATGAGCTTGAAATCGAGTACGTAGAACAGGAGGATTATGTGGTAATAAAGCAGCCGCATTGTTCACATCCACAATCATGTCAAAGCTACTAGCCAGACCAAATGTGAAGCTCTTCAACGCAGTGGCAGCAGAGGATCTTATTGTAAAGGAAGGGAGAGTTGCAGGTGTTGTGACAAACTGGGCTTTAGTGTCAATGAACCATGACACACAGTCGTGTATGGACCCAAATGTTATGGAGGCTAAGGTTGTTGTGAGTTCATGTGGTCATGATGGACCGTTCGGAGCTACTGGTGTCAAAAGGTTTGAAGGATATGGGATGATTGACTCTGTTCCTGGGATGAAGGCACTTGATATGAATACTGCTGAGGATGCTATTGTTAGGTTGACTAGGGAGGTTGTTCCTGGAATGATGTTACTGGGATGGAAGTTGCTGAGATTGATGGAGCACCCAGGATGGTACTTAATTTTTTAATTACTTATTATTGTATATATTTGTGTTGTGCCAGTTTACAATACATAATTTACCTAACTCATTGGTTTAATGTGATTTGTTTGTTGTTGTATGGTGTAGGGGCCTACTTTTGGTGCAATGATGATATCTGGGCAGAAGGCAGCTCATTTGGCTTTGAAGGCGTTGGGACAGCCAAATGCGGTGGATGGAACTTGACCGGAACTATCCCCCAGAGCTTGTGTTGGCTGCGGCGGAGGCGGGGGAAACCGCTGACGCTAAATTAAGTCCATTGGGGAGCTTTACTGTGGGGGTGGTTAGCAGAATGCTTTGCTTAGGGAGAGTTTAATTCGTTGCGTAAAAAACCTTGGTAGAGTTGAATAATACTGCTACTACTACTACCTGGGGGAAGAAATGAGTTTTGTTTTCAGTGTAATTAAAGCGGTTTGCTTCGTGTGGTGTGCAGTGGTAATGGTAGTAGTAGTTATTTTCAAGATGGGAAAAGACTGATGATAAATGGTGTGAGTGGAAAGTCACCAGTTAGTTGTTGGTTTCGTCCATGCGATCCGTGCCACATTATTGAGTTTTCAACTAAAAGTGGTTGGTTTTCTCTGCCGGCCGGCCTTATCTAAATCCAAAATCAAATTGTTGCAAGTCTCCGTCTGGATTGATGGTATATCATAATATTTGTATAACGGAGGTTTTAAAGAAGAAAAAAAATGGGCGGGGTTTTGGTGACGGAAACGAATTCTCCGTCCCTGACGGATCAGTATTTTGGATGGATCAGTATTTTCTTTAATATATATCTGTATATAATAATAGCACATGCAAGCGAAGTTGAAATATCAATGCCGGTCAGATTTGATTGTGTACGATGATGCTGTGCAACAAATCCTCTATTTACCAGTGTTTTAGAAATTATAAATACAATCTCATCGGTAATTTTTAAATCAAATTGGTATGCAATATTGTGTTGGTTTTTTTCCTTTTACAATGTTAAATAATATATAGAAAAATATCACTTATACAAAGTTTTTACATGACTATATATATGCATATATTACTATTGTATAATAATTCAAAAAATCTATAATATTTGTCGTTTTATATATATAACGGAGTATATATCAATTCAAAATACATGACTTAATCAACTGAATAATTGAATTGATATACATTAACTTTTTTGTATAGATGTGTAAAAGATAAATACTATTATTAGATTAAGCAAGTATTATTTAGTAATCATATATATGTGCGTAGTCATATAATTTACTATATAATTGGTGACTTATTTATGACAATATAAGCAATTATATTATTGAAGTATTGTAAAAGAAAGGAAAGTTATAAATTAAGTTAAGTGAATGTTACCGTTACCTCTTTAATTAGAACCAATTACATTTTGTTGGTATATGTAGATGGCTGATTAAAAAAAAAAGAAATAAAGAGACAAAAATACAAGTTCGGAAATGCATAGTCTAGAAAAGATAATTAAATACTAATCAGAAGAAAATAAAAGAAATCGCATACTCTCGAGGTCTCATGCACAATATAAAGTACATAACAAATTCCAAATAGATTACTCTACCCAAAACACCCCAAAACCCACCCTAGGAAAGCTAAAGCGTCGAAGACATTTTTAGGGTTTGTAGTGGGAAGGTTAGGGTCTAAAAACCTGTCGAGTTAGCTGCTACAATATAAAGTTAAAACAAATTCCAAATAGATTACCCTACCCCCAAAACACCCCAAAACCCATCCTAGGAAAGCTAAAACGTCGAAGACATTTTTAGGTTTGCAGTGGGCGGGTTTAGGGTGGTTTAGGTTTAAAATACACCATACAACAATAATACTACACTACAAAATAATAATGATTTTTTATCGGTTCCGAAGTTTGTAATCAAATTCACCACTTATTACTTAATGAATTCATAATACAAAATTAATGAATCATATTATCATTTTAGTGTATCATCATATACATGTAAAAATATTTTTTTAAAGTTGTTAAAACTATCCTAACTTACGTTCCTCAAACAAAAAGCTTATATTCTTTGGTTTTAGCAGAGAGAGGATCGAAGGTGTGGAAACGTATATATATAATAATGGAATATAGAAACATGGTAACGTTTATATAAAAACTTGGAATCGTTTTAAATAAACTCGTGGACACATTTATGCATAACGGTGTAAACGTTATACTTAATTGTGGCGTGAAAACGTGTATATATAATCGTGGCGTAGAAACGTTATATATAATAGTGGCATGAATATATAATTGTGTAAGCGTATATGCAATAATGACATGAAAATCTTTATATTAAATCGTGGAACCGTTATATGTAATTGTGGCGAGAGGAAACATTCATATATAATTATGAAAATTGTTATATGTAATTAGGTCGTGGAACGTTATATGTAATCGTGACGTGGAAACGTTATATATAATCATGGAATCGTAGAAACATGGAAACGTTCATATAAAAAAAATGTGAAAACACATATCTAATAAAGTGGAAACGTTTAAATAAAAAGGTGGAAACGTTTATCCGGACACATGGACACCTTTATATATACATCGTGGAAACGTTATATATAATTGTAGTGGGAAACATTCATATATAATAATGAAAATGTTTATATGTAATTATGTCGTAGAAACGTTTATATGTAATTGTGGCATGGAAACATTATATATAATCATGGAATGGTAGAAACATGGAAACGTTTATATAAAAAAATGTGAAAACACATATCTAATAAAGTGGAAACGTTTAAATAAAAAGGTGGAAACGTTTATCCGGACACATGGACACCTTATATATACATCGTGGAACGTTACATAAAATTGTAGTGTGGAAACATTCATATATAATAATGAAAATGTTTATATGTAATTATGTCGTAGAAACGTTTATATGTAATCGTGACATGGAAACGTTCTAGATAATAATGGAATCGTAGAAACATGAAAACATATATATAAGAATATGGAAACGTATAAATATAAACGTGGAAACGTTTATATGAACTCGTGGACACCTTTATGATGAACAATGGTATAAATTTAATGTTATTTGAACTTATATTTAATGTATTATGACACTTTAAAACTTTACAAAAAGACAAATATTTAAAAACAAAACAAAAGTAGTGACACCATTTATAAAATATATATGATGCAATCAATCCATGTTTCCGGTGTTTCATGTTTATGACATTTCAATGACATTGGTGCATCACTGAAGCCATTAGAAGGGAAAAAAGTCACAATGACTCTGTTAACGGTTTAGATTGGAATTTTGTTTTTAATATGGACAACCATGATCTTATCCGTTTGGAACGGAGATGAGTCGTTCATTACGAAAGCCCCTGCGTGAAAGAAATTGTCGTCTATATTGCACAGGGACAGGGACAGGGACGCGAGGACGGAGACAAGTTCAGAGACGAAGAAACTCCATTTATTAAAATATAGAAAACATGAGGACGATATGCATATACAAATAAGATAATATTAATTATTTATCTAAAAATAGTACTACTAAAATAATTGCTAATTAAAATCATCTTCTTAATTATGAATATAAATGCAAATATACTGTTTAACTATTAATTGTTAAATAAACACTAAAATAATGAAGTTTTCAAATACACAGGAATAATATTATTATTATCATATAGATTTATTAAAAATACAACAATAAAATCATGTTTTTGGACATTTCATCATCTACGAGAAATGACATATATGCATAACATTCTGTGGTGATGAGCAGTAAGAAAAAATAAGAGTTTACTATTGACGACTGGGATTTAATTTTATTTTTAATATGAATGACCTGGATCTAATCTGTCAGGGAGAGAAATAGATGTTGGTCACCAAAGCCCCTTCGAGAAGTTTATAGACACACTTATAAAAAAACAATTTAGTTAATGTAATTAATAACATATTCTATAATAAATATAAAAAGTATACCATTAAGGTATTGGAAAAGAAAAGGTAAAAAATATATATTTGAAAAATAGAACAAAATAGTGTTAGTGTCACATTCTCGGGCAGAGAGTGGGATTTGTGAGGACAGAGTATTCTGCCATGCATGCTTTTCTTGTGACTGCTATCATATATTGTGAGATCAAGGGTCCAGATTTGTCCGTCTGGGACGGAGATAATTCATCCGTCACCAAACTCCATCCGGGATTTTTGCGTGATGGGAAAACTGTTTTGGTCAGATTTTTGTTGGTGTCGTTGTCAGTGCTAGCTAGCTGCCATTACCGAAAACAATGGGTCCGAAAGAAATGTCGGTCGATCCACTTGACGATGACCTCGACTCGACAAGACATCTATTAACCATTACAACTTATCAAGGCATTAGTCACCATGACATTTGTCCTACTATCTTACTCCTACCCAACATCCAAAACAATTTGCCTCTAGAAAAATTATCAAATTAAACTATGTATTCATATTAGTCATATTTACAATGTTTGGAATATATTCAAAAATAAAGTTAAAATATATTTCATTTAATATAAATTTAGATCTTATATAATTATGACAAAAATCTAAAAAGAATAAATAAAAATTGGGCTTCAAATTAGGGGTCTTGTTCTGTCGTCCAAATTGAACGGGCTAAGAGCCAGCCATGGTCAGGACCTCCTTAACGCGGGAGAACATGCTCTCCTTTTGCCTGCGCCTTCTCCCTATCTGTTCACCTCTTGCAATCTTCTCCTTTTTCATCCGTCGTTTTGAATGTAATGATTAGGTTGTGATGCCTTGCTCTCTACACTTTAGCCACCTCGTCTTTCGGTTCATGTCTGTAGCTAAAATATCACACGCTTCTTTCTCTTCACAATCCCTGCTTCTCTAGCTTGCCCCGACTCTTCTTTCTGTATTCAAATTCTTGTCCACACACAGTGTCATCAATGGCGTTATGATAGATCTTTGGATCATCACTGAACTTGAAAGGTGCATCATTGAAAAGTTACCCATCCAGAAATCTCCTTGGTCTCACTCCGTCCAATACACGCCAGTCAATGGAGAGTTTTTGAAGGCTTCAAATTCTGCAAAATAGCTCCTCATTGCTTTGTGACTGAGTTCAAAACATTGCAAGCCCTGCACGTTGTACTAGTTAGGGGTCCATGGCTTGTCCATGGCGCCTTATTCATCGTCCAACGCCTGGAACCAAAAGTCGTGCTTCTACACCTAGACTTTCGATGGATCCCATTCTGGGTAAGAATATTCGACGTTCCATGCTCTCTCTGTAGTGCTAAATTTGTTAAGAGAGCATCAACCAAATGAGGGAGTTTCTACGGAGTTATGGAAGACTCGGTTTCCTCCGGTTGTATGTACCATCGATTTAAGGTTGTGATTGATATATTAACTCCCGATCCTCTGTTATGCCTTTTCAAAATGATGAGCACTTCATTGTATTCACTATGACATGATAATATGCCTAATATATGTTCTAAGTGCGGAACGATTTTGCATGAATCCGAGAACTGCTCTACTCCTATAACGGATATAGGACATGAGCCTTTTGGAATGTGATTGTCTTCTGAGGTTATTTTTTTACCTTAAGCAAGAAACGTGATGCCCTAGTTCAACCGGAGGTTTGACTGACTTCAGATTTCTTGGGTCTGGGTGAGCGTTCGGTCTTTACGGACACTGGCTTATTTGTGACACTTCATGCGAAACAATCATCAATTTGAATGAACCCCTTCAAGCCCCTCCAACACCCATGCAAATCGATTCGATTCTGAGGGCCTTTAGGTAAACGCCGTTCCAGGAGATCACAGAGTCCTCCAAGGAGGAGGTTTGGGATCTCTGACTCACAAAAGCGCGGTGTCAGATGAAAAGGTAGAATATCACATTGCCTAGTATCAGCACAGTGATAGCAAAACAGACTCGAGGAAAAAAGGTGGTTAGAATTATGGACGGGGAAGCATCTCTGCGTAAACCACCGCCGTGATCGACGACCACCGCCGTGATTGACGATCTAGGCTGCTGCTTGGAGACTGCATGGGCGGTTAAGGGTTGTCTCGTCTATTAATCAAGGGTTTTAGGTTTTTATTAGGTTCTTGAGTTATGCTTGGACTTTGACTATGGTAATTTGGAAATGTTAATGGTGTTGGTATATATTAATCCTAGGTTATCTCTAGTTAGCTCTTGCTTCTTGATTAGTTAGTTTTTTATGTGCTGCTTTATGGACATACTTATATCAAAGTTTAAGGTTATAATCGTAATTTGGCAATTCAGCTATGATAGTCGCTTCGTGATCATGCGTGCTATGATGTTTCATTTTGTTTGACATCTATCTACATTTTACCTTTGTTGATGTGGAAGCCAGTAATCGTGTCTCATGTGAAAGTTTGAATGAATAAAAAATGTACCTGGCATGGCAACATCTAATATAACTTTCCCCTTTTTTAAAACTATAAACCATTACATGGTCACAGTTAAGATAGACCCCATTCTTTTGTGATTTTCGTATTAGTTTTTTTTTCTCTCCATACTTGTAACACCCCTACCGCTAATCCTGTACTTACCGCTCCAATCATCCAATAGTCAAAGTTACTCGCAACGGAATTACTACTACTACGGCGGGGGATACAACGCCGCTAACCGCCATACAGCTAGCAAGGCTTACTCTACAATATAGTGACGGCTGATGCCTAAGTATACCGAGCTACTAAAGCATTGCTACTGGATAGAAAATACCCATTCGCTTACATTAATGGATTACCGAGTATTCAAAAAGTAAGTTAATTACATTCTTTCCACTAGCTTCCAAAAAAACAAAAATGAGTTTACAAAAGCTACTCATCTATACCCAAATCCAATACTTTCATTATCCAAAAAAGGTGTACCCCATGGTACACCGGCTAATAAAAAAGGCCTAGCCGTGTACATTAGTACACATTCAAGTATTAATTACTTCAAAAGAAATCATCGATGATCACAACCAAGTCTTCACCCTTCTCGTGCACCTGAAAATATTAAAACGGTTGCCCCAAGGGGCTCAGCAAAAGCTGCGCATAAACTCCGCATATACCGAGTGCTAACAAGGGCACGCCGACTATTTAAGGTCGAATAAACATGCAGTTCATTAATTTAATACATACATGCTTTACATACATCATACAACCATGCTCAGTACAATACATAATCCAAGGCAACAATACAATAGCATACACAATCCTTACCTTCACAAGGGTTAGCCAAATGACGCATCCGGGTTAATCGGAATGCTTTTTACTCTTTTACTCATTACACATTACTTACTCTTACTTACACTTACTTACTTTTCCATACTTATTACTCATTCTTACTTACTTACTTTTACTCGTGTTTAAGTCGGTATGACCTCCGGCCCGGGGCTACACCGTCCCACCACCGGGATTTACTTGACTCACCAATCCGGGATGCTACCCATTTAAGGGGTTTGGGCCGCGACCAGTTAAGAGTCAGGACTTGGATCCAACCTCTTGTGTCTCCGCATCCTCACGCGTGGCCGAAACTATATCGGACTTCTACTCATTCCAATTTAATTACCAATTTAAGTTAGATTGGTTAGCTTGTTAGGAATCAGTTAGAAGTCCAATCACATATCATTCGGTCACCACAAGTACACCAACATACACACAATCATCATTATCCATACATTTCATGAATTATACAAACTATGATTTAAAGAATACATTCAACATGATACAACACTACATATTCACAAGTAAGCATAATAACTCCGATTCGTGCATTTATCTTATTTGGTGATCAATTAGCACACAACACACAATAAGAGTAACCAAGGTAGCATACGAAGCATAAGGAATTCATACCGTTCACCGTTGTACTCGTAACTGACTTTCCTCCGGTGTTCACAAATCAAGTCCTATGACATGCATACAATCGAGTGATTAATCTAAACTATCGTTAACTAAACTCGATTACTCTTACGTTTCCTAACTCATACCTACTACTCTTACAATTCTTATACTTACATAGGGTTTACTTACTCTTTATTACTTTTTAAAACTGGTTTATACTCTTAATGACCTTTAACCATCCTTACTTAAGTCCTAATTATCTTATACTATCATACATTCACTTCCTTACCTTAACACCCATATAATACACTTAATTTTACAGTTTTTGGTTGGTCCGGGACCTTGTCCGGGTCTTAAGTCCCGGACCAACACATGGTCATACTCTCGGCTGTTTTATTTGCATGGTCCGGGTCCTATACAGGACTTGAGTCCTGGACCAGAGGCAGCTAAAACTCTCGGGCATATTTCTCACTATGGTCCGGGTCCTCCTACAAGAGGTAAGTCCCGGACCTTAACATTGAAGAATTCTCGGTGTGTTCTACAGGGGTGGTCCGGGTCCTTGCACTGGACTTAAGTCCGGACCACTCCTTTCTCTAACTCTCGGATACAATTGCAGCATGGTCCGGGTCCTTGTCCGGGGACCAAGTCCCGGACCTACTACAGAGTTTTGCAAATTTGACATTTTCCTTAATCTGTTACAAACCAAATTTTGTCTAATTAATCCCCCATTGTTCCTACACTTAATCCCACATATTTTAGCACCTAATTAGCCTCCTAAACATGTTTAATTCCTTTACTAACCTATTACACCTTTTATATTAATTCACTCTCATATTTTCTAAGTTTCTCATTTCAGCACTTACCTTAACTTCATTTAGTTGCATTATGCTACAGATTTAAACTCTCACTTCCTCCATCTATTGCTCCCTCTATAATGTCATTTCCAAAGCTTACAATGCATTAACTATCTCTCCTAACCTACCAACTAAACAACTCATATTAAAATCTGTTACAAGGACATACTTTTACCTAGTTTTCTAGTTGTTAAGTGTTCTAGTTCTAGTAACTTTTGACATAACCTCCCCTAAAATCTTACATTCTCACCACATCATTTATTCACTCTTTGTTACTCAATTCACCTGTTTTCAATAGACATCAATATACAAAGCTCTCATACATAATTTCCAAACACTAAACACTCCTAAAATTCCTGCACACACATGTAACTTCCATCTAGGTTTTGACAGTTTTTAAACTCTTTCAAGCTTCAATAATAGTTTGGTTCTCCTTCCACATTACACTACTACTTCTTACTATTTTTCAATACACATTTTAAACTTTTAAAATCTGTTACATAAGCATTTACAAGACTACAAATGTGAGCATCATTTACCTTGTTCTTCTTCTTGTTTTCTTCTCTTCTCCTTTCTTCTTTCTCCTTTTCTTTCTTTTCCCTCCCACCGGCTTGTAAACCAAATTCTCTAACACTACAACCCATACGCACACACCACCATTTCAATACCAAAAACTAACCCTTAGATTACATTAATGCTTTGAGGTAAATTTCTAGGGTTTAGGAATATATTACCTTGCAAGGGAGTAGATGAAGCTTAGAGGAGCTCAAGAACAATATTTCTACTCCTTCAAAGATGCCAAAATCGGCTGGGAACAAAAGGAGCAAGGAGTTCAAAACTTGAAATCTTTATTTTGCAAATGAGAGCAAGAAAAGAAAGTGTTTTGGATTTCTTTTTACCTTAAACCAAAGGGAAGAAGAAGGGCCTTCTAATGGTGGTCTTGAAGCTCCAAAGCAAGAATACCCATGGAACAAAAATGCTTATTTTTCGAGTTTTGGAAAGAGAGGAATACTCTCCTTGATGAGAGGAAGACAATGGTGTAGTTTTTTGTAATTTTTGGAGAAGGTTTGGGCACTTAACAAGAGGAGAGAAGTGGGTGTTTTTTGTGAGTTCTCCATTTTCTCCATTGCTTTCGCCTGGGAAGAAGAAGAAATTGAGAGAGTGAAGGAGTGGGGTCTGTACGTGAGAGAAGAGAATGAGGGTAGGAGAGAGAGTGGTGAGGGTAAAGTAAGTTTGCTTTTTGACTTTTAATTGTTTTGTTCTTTTGTACATAAGAAGAATTAATAGAGTGTGTGAGAGAGGGGAAGGCCATCGGCTGACACAGCCCACACACACAAACTCTACACTTTATTTTAAAAGTGGACACACTAGTTCTAGTTATTTGTGCGTTTACCCCACAACTTCCCGTTTTTGACAGTTTTTACTAATTTCTCGTTTTATTGATTTTATTGGTTCTAAAGCTTCACTAATAATTATTAATGACTATTTAGTTGACCAAAATTGTTACGAGTCTATTTGACCCGCTTAAAGTCACGTTTTCCCGGTTTCCTCGAAAAACGCGCTTTAAGGTTCGTTAGTTTTTTTAATCCGTTTTAAGGATCCGTTTTCTTCGGGATTTGTTCCCTCATGATTATTTAGACTTAATTAAGCTTCTAAAATATTTATTAGCCTAATTAATCACCATTTCTAATTACGGGGTATTTCAATCTACCCCCTTAAGAAACTTTGCCCTCAAAGTTGCTCAAGGTTAATAGTTTAAGTAATTCTACTCATTAGGCAAACAAATTGCCATAATGCATCTTACTACCACCTATGAGGTATTTACTTCCTTCCACATTGCAAGCATACACACTTCAAGCATCATACGAATTCACATACACAATGCACCATTTCCATACATACCATCACACAATACACCATTGCAATTCACAGTACACATTACACCAATACATTACACATTGCACATACACATCCAACATTTCGCATTACACATACACACCAAATACACTCCGCACTACATGTGCCATCAAAACCTACTATAGTACACACACACTATGCAATGCTAACCCGAAGCAATGCAAAGCAAAAAGGCTCTACCCCCCTTAAAAGGGGTACGCCCCGTACCCGTATCTACTAAGTGCTAGACTATCTAGTCTA
Source organism: Limonium bicolor (assembly GCA_023374045.1). Lineage (NCBI taxonomy): Eukaryota > Viridiplantae > Streptophyta > Magnoliopsida > Caryophyllales > Plumbaginaceae > Limonium > Limonium bicolor. The sequence continues at coordinate 302,992,056 of CM041776.1, read as the reverse complement.
TGAATAACTGTGGGTACTTCGCCTTCATGGCATCTTCCAACTCCCATGTCACTTCTTCGACATCATGGTTTGACCATAGGACCTTCACCATTCGTATAGACTTATGGCGAGTGTCTCTGGTCTTCCTATCAAGGATTCTCACAGGGGTCTCGACATATCTCATGGTCGGCTCAATAGAGATAGTTCTCGGGCTCTAGGACATGAGAAGGATCAGCAATGTACTTCTTGAGTTGTGACACATGAAATACATCATAGACACATCTCAAGTCCTCAGGTGGTGCTAACCTGTAGGCTACAGCTCCAACTCTTTCGGTGATAGCACTTGATATGAATAATGCTGAGGATGCTATTGTTAGGTTGACTAGGGAGGTTGTTCCTGGAATGATTGTTACTGGGATGGAAGTTGCAGAGATTGATGGAGCACCCAGGATGGTACTTATTTTTTAATTACTTACTGTTATTGTATATATTTGTGTGTGCCAGTTTTACAATACATAATTTACCTAACTCATTGGTTTAATGTGATTTGTTTGTTGTTGTATGGTGTAGGGGCCTACTTTTGGTGCAATGATGATATCTGGGCAGAAGGCGGCTCATTTGACTTTGAAGGCGTTGGGACAGCCAAATGCGGTGGATGGAAACTTGACCGGAACTATCCACCCAGAGCTTGTGTTGGCTGCGGCGGAGGCAGGGGAAACCGCTGACGCTTAATCGAGTCCATTGGGGAGCTTTACTGTGGGGGTGGTTAGCAGAATGCTTTGCTTAGGGGGAGAGTTTAATTCGCTGCGTAAAAAACCTTGGTAGAGTTGAATAATACTGCTACTACTACTACATGGGGAAAGAAATGGGTTTGTTTTCAGTGTAATTAAAGCGGTATGCTTCGTGTGATGAGCAGTGGTAATAGCAGTAGTTATTTTCAAGATGGGAAAAGACTGATGATAAATGTGAGTGGAAAGTCACCAGTTAGTTGTTTGGTTTCGTCCATGCGATCCGTGCCACATTTATTGAGTTTTCAACTAAAAGTGGTTGGTTTTCTCCGCCGGCCGGCCTTATCTAAATCCAAAATCAAATTGTTGCAAGTCTCCGTCAGGATTGATGGTATATCATAATATTTGTATAACGGAGGTTTTAAAGAAGAAAAAGAAAGGGGGATGTTTGCATGATGGAGAACTGTTTGGTCAGATTTTTGTTGGTGTCGTCGTCATGCTAGCTAGCTGACATACCGAAAACAATGGGTCCGAAAGATATGTCAGCGGAGCCACTTGTCTAAGACCTCGACAAGACATTTATTAACCATTACTATCTCCGTCCCACTTTGACCTTCTTGTTTGTTTTTGGCACATTTTTCCACTTTAATATTTAATATATAAGATAAATTAATTTTCTGAAATTAAGTTTTGAATTATGTAGTTTATCACATAAGGAATCAATTACAAAACTTAGATTTGTGAAATTATATTATCTTATATTAAATATTGAAGTCAAGCGATATGCCCAAATAGTAAACAAGACAGTCAAGAAGGGGTGAAGGGAGTACAACTTATCAAGGCATTAGTCACCATGGCATTTGTCCTACTATCTTACTCCTACCCAACATCCAAAACAATTTGCCTCTATGTGAAGTGGGTCGTCTTGGTGACATAATAGAAAAATTATCAAATTAAATTATGTATTCATATTAGTCATATATACAATGTCTGAATCATAAAATTAAAATATATTTCATTTAAGATAAATTTAGATTCTTATATAATTATAACAAAAATCTAAAAAGAATAAATAAAAATTGGGTTCCAAATTAGGGGCCCTGTTCCGTCACCCTAATTGAATGGGTTAAGAGCCAGCCATGGTCAGGACTCCTTAACACGGGAGAACATGCTCTCCTTTTACCCGCGCCTTCTCCCTGTCTGTTTACCTCTTGCAATCTTCTCCTTTTTCATCTGTCGTTTTGAATGTAATGATTAGGTTGTGCTGTCGTGCTCTCTACACTTTAGCCACCTCGTCTTCGTGTTTATGCCTATAGCTAAAAATATCATACGCTTCTTTTCTCTTCACAACCCCTTCCTCTCTAGCTTGCCCCGACTCTTACTGTATTCAAATTCTTGTCCACACACAGTGTCATCAATGGCGCTATGATAGATTTTTGGATCATCACTGAACTTGAAAGGTGCGTCATCGAAAAGTACCCATCCGGAAATCTCCCCGATCTCACTCCGTCCAATACACGCCAGCCAATGGAATGTTTTTGAAGGCTTTAAATTCTGCAAAAAAGCTCCTCATTGCTTTGTGATCGAGTTCGAAATATTGCAAGCCCTGCACGCTGTACTAGTTAGGGGTCCATGGCTTGTCCATGCATGGCACCTTATTCATCGTCCAACGCCTGAAACCAAAAGCCGTGCTTTTACGCCTAGACTTTCGATGAACCTTTTTGGGTAAGAATCTTCGACGTTCCATGCTCTCTCTGTAATGCTAAATTTTTTAAGACAACATCAACCAAATGAGGGAGTTTCTACGGAGTTATGGAAGACTCGGCTTCCTTCGGTTGTATGTACCCTCGATTTTAGGTTGTGATTGATATTAACCTCCCGATCCTCTGTTGCATGCCTTTTCAAAATGATGAGCACTTCATTGTTTTCACTATGACATGATATATAATATGCCTAATATATGTTCTAAGTGCGGAACGATTTTGCATGAATCCGAGAACTGCTCTACTCCTGCAACGGATATAGGACATGAGCCTTTTGGAATGTGGTTGTCTTCTGAGGTTTTTTTTGCCTTAAGCAAAAAACGTGATGCCCTAGTTCAACCGGAGGTTTGAACGACTTCGGATTTCTTAGGTCTGGGTGATTCTTTACGGACACTGGCTTATTTGTGACACCTCATGCGAAACAATCATCAATTTGAATGAACCCCTTCAACGCCCCTCTAACCCCCATGCAAATTGATCCGATTCTGGGACCTTTAGGTAAATGACCGTTACAACAGATGGCAGAGTCCTCCAAGGAGGAGGTTTGGGATCTCTGACTCACAAAAGCGCGGTGTCAGATGAAAAGGTAGAATATCACATTGCCTAGTATCAACACGGTGATAGCAAAACAGACTCGAGGGAAAAAGGTGGTTAGAATTGAGGGCGGGAAGCATCTCTGCGCAAACCACCGCCGTGATCGACAATCTAGGCTGCTTATTGGAGACTGCATGGGCGGTTAGGGGTTGTCTCGTCTATTAATGAAGGGTTTGGGTTTTTATTAGGATCTTGAGTTATGCTTGGACTTTGAATTTGGTAATTTGGATATGTTAATGGTGTTGGTATATATAATCCTAGGTTATCTCTAGTTAAGCTCTTCTTCTTGATTAGTTAGTTTTTATGTGCTGCTTTATGGACATACTTATATCAAAGTTTAAGGTTATAATCACAATTTGGCAATTTAGCTACTTTGTAGCATCCCAGTGCCAGTGGGATCCGGTTACATATAGTAGTCGCTTCGTGATCATGCGTGCTTTGATGTTTCATTTTGTTTGGCATCTACCTACATTTTACCTTTGTTGATTATGGATGCATGTAATTGTATCTCATGTGAAGATTTGAATGAATGAAAATGACTAATTGGTATTTTAAAAAAAGAATTTGTACCTGCCATGGCAACATCTAATATAACTTTCCCCTTTTAAAACCAGGAACCATTACGTGGTCACCTTTAAGATAGATCCCATTTTTTTGTGATTTTCCTATTAGTTTATTTTTTCTCTCCATACTTCATATACATTAGTTGTCATGTTAATCTTTTAATTTTCTCTTATATATTCTTTCCCTCTATTTTTTCTAACTTCACCTAACAACTGACATCAACATCAGTTTGCAAATAAATGGAGCCATAGTTATAGCAACCTTTGATATACCCCACAAAAATACTAAGGGGATGTTCGTTAATTGACTGTAAAAATGAGTAGCTTTATTAATACATTAACAATGTATTCAAGTCGTGTAAATATTAAAGTGTTTGCAACTAAAATTACAATTGAAAATATTATTCAATTCTTTTTCTAAATTAATATAATAAATTTCTAATGTAGAGTGTAATTACAATCAATTTTAAGGGTCAATACACTAAGATGGAATTCCAATTAGTGCACTCGGAAAATGAATAAGTGAAAGGTTGAATTTTCTTAAATATAAGATTCATTTTTTGAATATTTGATTAACTGTTCTTTAACGAAAATTTACTTTTAAAATAAAAGAAATATTCATATTGTTCTCGCATAAGTTTGTGGTAAGATTCACTTTTCTTAGACATTTGATTCACTCTTTTTAAACAAAAGATTCAATTTTTTAAATGAAGGATTCATATTGTTCTCTCATAAGTTTGTGGTGAGATTCATGTTTCTTAAACATAAGATTTACATTTATTGAATAAAAGATTCACTTTACTTAAACATGTGATATAGAACAACTTTAAAAATGATTACTCTACACCACACATCCTAAAAACCACCTATGAAAGCTAAAAAACGTCGAAGAAAATTGTAGGATTTGTAATGCAGGGTTTATGTTCAATTTCTAACAACCTTTGATTCACTTTTCTTAAACCTCTTATTCACTTTAGTTAAAAATTCTCTCTTTTCATAAACTTTTGCTTTACTTTTTTAAAAATCCTCCGATTCATTTTTAACAACCTTTGATTCACTTTCTTAAACTTAAGAATATGTGTATATATAAAAATATAAAATTTTAAATTTATCAAAACATATTCATGTTGGATCTTATTTTGAAAAATTCGAATTATGATGAACAACGATATAAATTTTATATTATTTGGATTTATATATAATAAACTATAACATTTTAAAATTTTACAAAAAGATAAAAGTAGAAAAAAACAAAAATATTGTCAACTTTGCACGTTAGGGATGTTGGATTGAAAAGACCGTACAAGAGTTTTTATCCTTTGTGTTATTACCACGTTTGCGGTATTTGGCCGATGGTCGTTAATTATAAATAAAAAAGAGTTAAAAGTTATTACATTAGTTTTTCAAAAGTTCATTGAATACCACTATATTTTTTATTCATTCATGAAATGTCTAATTTTTTTTAAAAAATATCACTATATTTTGATAAAAATCTTTGTACACAAAACATTTAAAATATCATAAAAATATATTAAAATCCAAAAATATTATAAAATGTGATAAAATAAAAAATCATAATTATTGAAATTTCTTAGATTTTTTAAAAATTATTTAGTAGATGGGAAAGAATATAGAGTATTAAACACATAATTTAAATTTACTTTTTCTATTAATTTATATCTATTAAATACCACAATTTATACCATAAGTTATTAAAATATCTTTTTCTTTCTATCAATTTAAATTATTTATTCAAAATAAAAATTATAGCATTATATTTTAAAAAAATATTAAGAAAATTATTTTTAAATTTATATTCTATTTTGTAAATAACTTTATAGCATAATATTTTGTAAATAATAAAAACTATTATGTCATGATGTTATATGTAGAATTATAATTTTTTAAATAATTTTACTAAATATTAGTTAAAAATATAATATAATATATTTTGAATAATAATTTAAATTGGTAGAATAAAAGAGAATTAAAAATGTATGATATAATTATGGTGCATAATAGGTATAAATTGGTTAAAAAATTGACATAATTAATAAATTATGTGTTTAAAGTTTGATATTCTTTTCAATATTTTATGATTTTTTTCTATGCTTTATATATTTATAGTATTTTGAATTTTCGTGAACTTTTAAAACTTAGGCTCCGTTTGGTCTTGGCATAAATGTGACATATTTTATAACATAAGTGCAGCATAAGGGGGTGGTCCCCGTGTTGGTCTTGCGTTCTCCTCAATTAACATACTAACACATATAAAACAACAGAACCTTAGAGGCATATTGTGAAGTTTAAAAGTAATTTGTTAATTAGTCGGTATTTTTTTTGTTATGATAAATGACTATGATGGTATTTCATCGACTTTAACAAAATATAGTGACAGTTTATAACTTTCTTTTTAGGACATTTAATGAATTAGACAAAAATATACTAACAACTCATAATTTTTTTTTAAAAAAAAATCAGTTGCTATTCGTCAAAGCTCCTGCTTTAAAAAAATAAAATAATAATTGCAGATCTCTTAATACTCTCCTACTTCTTTGCAAGCCAAGTGGATGTAAATTGTTCATCGTATTTTCTGATTACCCTCAAATAGAAATAGGTTCTGGGGTCAGAGAATAAAATGGGTAATCACAAGATCACCGCTTGTTTCCGGAAGTGTAGACGATTTTTGCGAACAAACTCTCGCATTATATTTACTAATTAATCAATTCACACACCTATCGGCTCTATATAAAACCAGATGTATTCCTCATTCTAGCATGCAATCGGAAAGCAAAAGCATTCAAGAAGAAGTCTTCTCTAATCAAAACATTACAAAATGGCAAAGACCACATCTCCAGTCATTTTGGCTGGTCTTCTCTTCTTGTCACTTGCGGTGACCATATCTGGTAATCTTTTTAAACTACAACTACAAGATATTGTGTTGTATATATAAAGCTGCAGCAGCTAGCTGTAACATTCCTATTTTGTCAAATGCAGCGGAGTGCATGTGGTGTGCCCCTAAAGAAGGAGCTACAGATGACCAATTGCAAAAAGCAGTAGATTGGGCGTGTCAAAACGGGGCAGATTGTGGTGAAATTGAAAAGGGTAAATCTTGTTATAAGGAAGGTGATGTCAAGGCAATGGCAGGCTATGTCTTCAATGATTACTGGAAAAAGACCAAAGCCAAGGGTGGTTCTTGTGACTTTGATGGTGCAGGCAACTTCACAAATAAAGATCCAAGTAAGATGACTAATTAGTTAATCATATTAATATTCATCTTAATGTTTTTGATAGCTAGTTGAAGTACTAACACATACCAATTATGTAACAGGCTTTGACAGCTGCAAAATTCCAAGTAAGATCAGAAATCCTTTATATTTGATTGATAATTAGCATCGTCATTTCTTTCAAATAGCTTACTTTTAACTAATAGTCCCATGAGGGACCATTACCTTAAATATCAAACTTCTCATAAATTTTCTTTTAAAAAAACAAAACAAAACAAAACAGGGCACTACTGCAAGTGGTGTGTACCAAAGAATACAAGTACTGATGATGCAGTTCAAAAGGCAATGGATTGGGCTTGTCAGAATGGTGCTGACTGTGACCCAATTCAACCTGGTAAACCATGCCGTAAAGACGGTGATGTTAAGAAAATGGCCGCATATGTTTACAATGATTATTGGACAAAGAAGAAAAACGATGGTGGGACTTGTGACTTCGATGGCACCGGAGTTGAATCAGATGAAGACCCAAGTAACCTCAATTTTCCAAATCTCAGTGCACTTAAGTAATTGATTCTATACAGGCAGGCAGCAGTTCAATTATTGAATTATCTTCTCGTTTTCTTTGTGTTCACAGGTTTCGACCAGTGCGAAATCAAGAATGACGACTCAAGTGACGACTCAAATGACAACAAAGCATAATTTACAAAGTGATCGACACATGATCATCAGGCCATCAAAGATTGCTACATTGTTATGTTAAATTAATTCCAGATTAAGAATAATAATAGCAATTCTACTACCTAGCTAGGACGTAAAATAAGATATAAATGTAGCTGAGTATGTAGCAATTTTATGTAATCTTTTTTTTTCTTACATAAATACGTACATCGATAATTCAATAAAAGATATTCCTTCATTTATCTCAATTGAATGCGCATCGTGGAAATTTCACTATATAATTCCAAGTGTTGGCAAAAAAATACGTCAGTCAGTGTAGACGAGTTTTCTGATATCTGAATTGCATCAATTTTTTGGATTTATGACCCTAGCTAGATGGTGAGTGTGTGGTCAATATACTCAATCTCTCGATTATTTGTACCTAGCTAAATTTGTTTTTCAGCTCTACATGGCACACGGCCCTCTTTAGCATTAATACGACCATCGAAAAAACCACCTCTCCCCTGGAGTCTAGCCTAATCCAACTAGAGGCAATTTTTAATTAACCAGCTTTACATTTCAACCTTATACCCGTATCATTTTAACCTGAACAGGGATTAGAAGAACCCAAATACTTAGCTACATCTTACTGTAGCTATGCAGGGGAGCACGCGCCTCAGGAGAAAAGGGAGAGATCAGCGCGCGTGATCAGATTTTTTTTTCATTTTTTTCTTTCAACGTACGATTGATTCATTTTTTTCTTTTTTTTTCTTTTTTAATATTTTATTATTCTTCTTTCTTTTTATAAAAACTTTAAATTGTTATAATTTTTAATATATAAGTTCAAATGAACAAAAATTATATCATTGTTCACCTAAATTCAAGCTCTTCAAATCAGGACTAGTCATGAATATGTTTTGACAACTTTTTTAAAAAATAATTTTATGTGTGTATACGACGATACACTAAAATGATAATATGATTCATTAATTTGTATTATGATTCATTAAAATTGATATTATGATTCATTAAGTAATAAGTGGTGAATTCGACGTTTTTAGCTTTCCTAGGGTGGGTTTTTGGGTGTTTTAGGGGTAGGGTAATCTATTTGGAATTTGTTCTATACTTTATATTGTAGCAACTAACTCGACAGGTGTTTTTAGGGTTTGTGGTAGCGGGTTAGGGTCGTTAGACCCTAAACCCGCCACTGCAAACCCTAAAATGCCTTCGACGTTTTTTTAGCTATCCTAGGGTGGGTTTTGAGGTGTTTTGGGGGTAGGGTAATCTATTTAGAATTTGTTTCGTACTTTATATTGTAACAACTAACTCGAAAGGTTTTTAGGGTTTGTGGTAGCGGGTTTAGGGTCCGCCACTACAAACCCTAAAATTGCCTTCGACATTTTTAGCTATCTTAGGGTGGGTTTTGGGGTGTTTTGGGGGGTAGGGTAATCTATTTGAAAACCGTTCTATACTTTAATGTGAGAATGTACATATTTTAATGTGAGAATGTACATGTTTAATGTGACGATGTACATGTTCAAATGTGAGAATGTACATGTTCAATTATGAGAATGTATATGTTTTAATGACCATCTGTACAAGTGTTCTTCCTTATATGTACATGTTGAATTAATGATGTACATATTTAATTATCCGTACAGGTTTATATGACTATCTATATGTTTTTAATGCGAGGATGTACATGTTTTTACGTGAGGATGTACATGTTTTAGTGAACATTTGTACAAGTTTGTATGACAATCTGTACAAGTTATCTTTTACATTATGTGCTTCATACATGTAAAATATTTTTTAAAAAAATTGTTAAAATATATCCATGACCGGTCTTGTTTTGAAAAGCTTGAATTTAGATGAACAATGATATAATTTTTTTTCATTTTGGACTTATATTTTAAAAGTTAGAACCATTTAAAATTTTTATGATAAAAAGAAAGAGGTATTAAAAAAAATTCACACGATAGACAACTTAAAAAAAAAAAAAGTAAGAGCGAGCAGCCTGGTGTAGGCAAGACTAGAAGAAATCATTACCACAAGGATATATATTAAGAGAGGATTTGTCATGAATCTTGAGGGTGATTTCTTGTGGTAACTTAATAATAACAATATCCTAAACTCTAGCACTGTAAACGTTGAAAATCAGATGTAGTCTCAGTGTAATATAGGGAGAGTTTCAATCAATCATATTATTCTTCTTCCTTTCGTCGATGGTAAAAAAAAACCTCCACCTCCTGTTTTTTTTCTTACGATTCTCAGCATGATTTCCACTCCCCATAATAATAATCAGCAACTCCTGGCAGCCACCACTTCCTCCGGGCTCAACACACTCATGCTCTGTTTTTAAAATTCCTTCCGTTAACATTAAACTCGATCGCGACAATTATTCCCTCTGGCGCACCACTGTGCTATTTGCCTTGGAAACATTTGATCCGGAATCTCATGTCCTCGACCCCAAACCACCTTTAGAATATTTTGATCCTGTCAAGGTGTCACAAGTTGTAACGCCTAACCCCGATTACAGTCAATAGAAAAAACTTGATCGATTTGTCCTCCTTTGAATCAAGTCTACCTTGTCGGAACGTGCCTTTGCGCTGGTTGCTCGTGCCACCTCCTCACAACAGGCATGGCTTGCCATCACCCGCACTTTTCAGGCTCACACTTGAGCACGTTGCATGGCAATGAAATCTCAACTTCAGTCTTTATTCAAAGGATCCCTCATCGTGATGGACTATGTTGAAAAGAAACACACAATTGCTTATTTTATGGCTGAAAATGATCATCCCATTTCTGATGAAGATCTCAACGGCTATCTTCTCACTGGTCTTGACTTGCCCCTACGTTTCCTTCACCACTGCGTTTCTAATAAAACAGAGGATCTCACTGTTGAGACCTGGTAGGTTTATCCTTCGAGAGGAGCCGGCCTCGAGGATGACCACAATGTCAAACAGGACATGTTGCCCCTCCTCACTCCGTCCGCAACACCACCCACTACAGTTGCTCACATCGCTGCTCGCACCAGCCCTCGGTCCATTTCCACCCGTCCTTCTAGTTCTTGTTCCTTCAACTATTGTTCTGCAAGCACTGCAACTTGTCGACACTCCACTTGTCAAATCTGCAGCAAAATGGTCATGAAGCAAGCGATTGTTGGCAAACACTCCAATCAGATCGACTATCCACCTCGTCGTCCCCACCCTTTGCTTAAGCAACCTCATATCGCCACCTACCACATCCCCTCCCCTGTCGTGATCCAGCCTGGTATTTTGACACCAGTGTGACTGATCATGCTACCCCTAACGTCCGGAAGCTCACGATCTCGGATGAATATGCAGGCGAAGACAAGCTCCAAGTGGGCAACGGTAATCAATTGCATATTTCTCATACTGGTTCATCTCATTTGCCTTGTCTTGTGCTTCTTAATGTCATTGTGGTGTCTAAATTAACCAAAAATTTGCCTAGTGTCTCCAAACTAACTAGCGACAATCATATTTTCTTAGAATTCTGGCCCCATCATTGTCTTGTCAAGAATTTTCAGGGCCAAACTCTACTCCGAGGGGAATTTGAACACAGTTTATACTATCTCAATCTCCCACCCACTAAAGCACCTTCCTCTCAAATTATCACCGGTGTTTGGATTGGACATCTCTTCATGACTGGCACAACGTCGATTGCCACATCCACACGAATCCGTTCTCAAGCGACTTGTTTCTTCATTTCATCTTCCGGTTAATTCAAATAAATCACCTCATGTCTGTGATGCGTGTCAACTAGGGAAAATTTGTCACCTTCCTTTCTTTCAACTCATGTTCGTTCACAAAAACCTTTAAATTTAGTGTACTCGGATGTGTGGGGCCCCACTCCCCTTTTTCTCTCAATGGCAATCGTTATTTTTTTTAATTGTTGACGATTGTATGAATTTGTTTGGATCTATATTCTGTCTCAAAAATATCAGGTACTATCCAACATTGTGCAATTTTGAACGATGGTACAAACTCAGTACAACCATGATATTAAAAGCCTCTAGGCGAATACTAGATCGTTCCACCCTATTACGTACTTACAATAGTAATCATCGTATTTCCTATCCTCACACCATGGCATTGTCAAATGACGCTAAACTCTAGCATTGTAAACATTGAAAATCAATTTAGTTCCTGAATTAGTGGAATAAGTTTAGAGACTTATCTTTGTTAGTTCACTCACTTAGATCCTATTTTTACCCAATTCAGTTTATTTACCACGGTGTATACAAATGTAGTCTGAGTGGAGAGTTTCAATCAATCATACCCCTTCATCTTTTGTCAGTGGGAGATGTGGGTACCCAAATGTCATAAAAACTATGAGATGTAATGTAAATAAGCACAAGTGTGAAGGGAAATATTTAGTTGAAGAACCACCGACCGGACTAATACGACTAAGTTAATTTGCTCTATGAGCTACGCAACCATGACCGGACCTCTTCAAAACTTTAACATCAGACGAAATTGGAAGGAATCGCTAAAGTCCCCAGACCCACATAAGAAAGGGCACAATTAAGTTGTCATAAGCACCTGGAATCAAATCGAAGCATGTAAACTATAACCCAAAATCGAAATCATAGTTTCAACTTTCATGCTTTCACCAACTTCAGCCACCAATAACAGTAGGTTTTCCAATACCGACGCAGGACAAAGCGCTGAACCTAGATTAAATTACATCAAATTAATGTCATCAAATTTATACGATACGGATTCATATAAACATATTTCTATAGAAAAACCATGTTGACCTATTAATTACCTTATGATTTCGTTTTTTAAATCTTAATGTATTATTATATCCAACTTTTTTATTATTATCTGCAGCGCTGCGGACAGTGACTCTTTTCCTTACTAACATTGGAATAACTGAATTGACCTATATTTAATTGAATTGATTTAAATTAATTTATGATGGATTATGATGATAATCTTTTAATATTAATCTAGGATATGGAATATAAAATAATTAAGTATCTAGTTTCGATATTTTAATCTGGATGACGACTTGGCCCTTTCTGATGGCTAGGGACTACTGGTTCCAATTACAAGTTAAAAGATTGGGAAAATTCACGGGATACCAATAAAAAACTTTCTAATTCACAAAGTACCACAGGTTTTAAAAAAGTTTTTCAGATACCACAAAAAACTTTCAAAATTCAAGGGATACCACAAATTATGAACTCAAAACTTTTTGAGACAAAATACTCTTACTTGTTATAAAACATAGTTGACGGGATACCACATAAATATTATTATTCACAAGATACCACAAAACTTAATAAAAAATATATACAAAGTAGTAAAAATAATAATAAAAATTTAGGATTATTATTTTATTGGTTAAAATTTTATAAAATAAAAACACCACATATATAAATTTTTTTGAAAAATATAAAAAATACTATACATCATTTAAAAGCTAAAAAAATTAATTAAAAATAATTAAGAGAATGATAATTCAATTTTTTATAATATTTTTACTATAAAAATTTTAATAGTACAAAATATTATTACAAAATAAATAAATTTATATAAAGTAAATTATAAAAAAAACTAAATTATCATTATTTTCTGTTTTGTCTATTTTTAATGAGGCATCCCTAATATATTATACTTTTTATAATTTCTTAGATATTTTATTATCATATATATATTTTTTATTTTTTATTTTTTTCAATTTTAAACCCATTAATTTTTACTAGTTACTTATTATTAATTTTATTTTGCCTAATATATTATACATTTATTATCATATATATGATATTAGATGTTAAGAAACATTCAACCATTGTAGAGATTAGAGTTACTTATATAATAAAATAATACATTTTAATGACGTGGACACTTAAAGAGATGTTAAGAAACTTTCAACCACTGTGGATGCCCTTATCGTCAAATATTTTTCTATAATATCATTTTATATATTTTAATTCAAAACAAAAATTAATAAACGTATGCGGAAAAAGTAACTAGTAAAAATTAATGGGGTTAAATTGATAAAAATAAAAAATTAATAACATATATAATAATAAAATATCTAAGAAATTATAAAAAGTATAATATATTAGGGATGCCTTATTAAAAATACACAAACAATAAATAGAATAATAATTTAATTTTTTATAATTTACTTTATATAAATTTATTTATTTTTGTAATAATTTTGTATTATTAAAATTATTATAGTAAAAATATTATAAAAAAATTTGAATTATCATTCTCTTAATTATTTTTTTATTTTTAATTAAGTTTTTTAGCTTTTAAATGATGTATAGTATTTTTTTATATTTTTCAAAAAAAATTATTATATGTGGTGTTTTTATTTATAAAATTTTAACAAATAAAATAAAATAAACTTAAATTTTATTATTATTTTTACTGCTGTGGTATCCCGTGATCTATGTTTTATAACAATTAAAGGTATTTTGGTCTCAAAAATTTTGGGTTCGTAATTTATGGTATCCCGTGAATTTTGAAAGTTTTTTATGGTATCCGAAATTTTTTTAAAAAACTGTGGTATTTTGTGAATTAGAAAGTTTTTTAGTGGTATCCCGTGAATTTTCCCTAAAAGATTTGACCCCCCAAAGGTACTTTCTGACTTTTCTTGCTTCTAACCGTTACATCGTCTCCAGTTGTTCCTTTCACCCGCCAATATTTCAAAGAAAAACAGATCCCAATGAGGACTATATCAATACATTATACATGTAATTTTGTGGAACACGCTATCTTCGAAGACTGGGAGAGAGAGAGAGAGAGAGAGAGGAGAGAGAGAGAGAGAGAGAGAGAGAGCATAAATCTGTTGACTGCTGCAGGAACACGTACACGATCAAGTGTGACGAGTAGAACCGTATTCTTCGCGGAAGAATCGGCTTGTCTACTGATGAAGAACGGCGTTATTGAAAATCTTATAAATATCAATAATATTGAACCTGTAAACCTTGGTACTACTACTTATTATTACTCCGGTTTCTCCTCCCTTCCGCACTCTATAACTCGATAGGAGATTGAAGGGAAGAAATGAAAATTTCCTGATGCGAATCGGTGGCTAAGAAGAGGAAAGGAAACAAGTTGTGATTTTGGAGTGAATTCGCAGGCAGCTCCAAGGAGCTGAACATGGCTTCACTGGTAGTGATTTGGCTGGTAGTGGTGGTGCTTTTGAACTCAGTAGGATCAACGATGGTTAGAGCTCAGCGAGAAGGGCTTCCGCCGATCCCATCCTTGAAAGGTGCAAATCCAGTCAGCGTGTTATATGAAGATATCTCGAATATACTCATCGATGAGCTTCCCGGTGAAGCAAACCAATGCATAAACAAACCGTATAACACCCACCACTTCTCTTTAATACTTATAGTTTTTTTTACTTTCTATGTTGTTGTCTGCCGCCTTTGATCGATCTCATCCCCGGTTTAATTGGATTTCAGTTTCCACTAATTTTTTTTTTCAATTCCCTGTTCAATTGCAGGACTGATTGGCATATGGCGTTTAATTACACCTCGGATCCAGGTTTCTTGGTTTCTTGCATGGAGAAACTAGGTAACATTTCAGTTCTTGTGAGCTAATCGAAACAGTATGAGGCGCTTCAATAAGCTTTGTCTAACTGTTAAATTGAATTACCTCTCATAGGAAATCATGTTTGATCTGCTGTATCAATGACAATGAATGATATATAATTCTGGTTATGTGTTCTATATAATTAATCTTCATTTTTCATTTGGTTCGTCGTCTCTGGCACGCTAATATTTCTAGATTTAATATGTATGGTCAAATTCGACTTAGTGTCAAGACTCAATTTAGAGTCTGGGCCCATAAATTTTGCAATTAAAGCAAGAAAGGCACCGTGTACCCAATTTATTTATTTTTTCACTTGCTAAAAGTTTTGCAAGTCTGTCATCATTTTTTATTTGATTTGATTCTGATCATTATTAATTGTGATTTGTGATCAAATTCGGACAGGAGATGTTCCACGCCGATTGTGTACAAAGGCAGAGATAAAGTTCTACATGCAAACGTTGATCAACCAAACCACATCTGATAGTAGCGCAAATCTCTTTCAACCCAACATTAATTGTAGCCCAAACTCAACCAAGTGGGTTAGTGGGTGTGAGCCAGGATGGCATTGCAGTCTTGATCCATCAATTGTACAAGTGGATCTGCGGGACCAGAATGAAATCCCCTTAAGAACTTCAAGTTGCAAGCCTTGTTGTGATGGGTTCTTCTGTCCTGAGGGGCTCACCTGTATGCTTCGTAAGTTGAAAGATAAAAATCCTGGTACCCCTTAACTTTCAAGTCCCCACAACCCTTTTTTTTTCCTCACCCCTTCCCTTGAAATTTGTCAAATGATCTTTGGATCTTAAGTTGCATTGGCAGTTGGTTGATATCTACGTTTTTCATTTCCGTCAATCTATTTTCAACATGCTTCTGTTTTAATCCATTTTTTTGAATATGTATTATCTTATGAATGTGTATGCATTTTTCTTCTTTCCTTTTTGCAATGAAGCCTGCCCCTTGGGATCCTACTGTCAAATTGCATCATACAATACCACAACCGGCTTATGTCAACCGTAAGACTCTAATCTAGGTTCTTTGGATGCATCTTTTATATACAAGTTATGCCCCATGTTCAAGTTATTAACAGATTTTTAATGCAGATATAATTACCAACTACCCCGTGGGAGACCACAACACCAATGTGGTGGGCCAAACATGTGGGCTCGAATAGAAACCAGCCCTGAGATCTTTTGTCCGGCAGGATCCTACTGCCCTACTGCAACTGTCAAGAAAACATGCACAAGCGGGTATTTTTATTATCTTATCTCTAAAATCTGTCAATATCTGAATGTCAATGGTTTTATTTGGGCCTTCCTGTTGGTAAAAAAGGCTTCACTCATATTGGCTCTTTTTTTTTTCCTGAAACTAAAAGCACATATTATTTTTCATAATTTCAGACATTACTGCAGGACAGGCTCCACATATGAAACTCGTAGGTTTTGTGAATTTGTTCAGAAAACTGTATTCAGTATACAGTTATCCCTTTGTCGCTGTGTCTTATGCTTAGTTACTTACTACTGGTTTTCAATTTTGTCTCTTTCTTTTAATGTCCAGGCTGTTCCAAGCTGATTACTTGTGATGAAAATACATCAACTCAGAATATTCATGCGTACGGAGTAATGGTGATAGTAAGTTTCTTCACAACCACTCTCTAAGTTCATCTTTTAGCATCAGGTGGAAAGTTCCTTTATGACAGCTTGTCCTCCATTGTTCTCATTTTTCTGATAACTGATTTGAAATTCGATTGCTTTTTTGCAACTGTGCATATATATAATTCCCTATACAACTGAATGATTTCTCATATCCATTCAACACTTCAGTCCTAATTCTAGTCAACATAGGAAAACTTAACTAAGTTTATCATCTGTCTGGCTATGTCTAAGTTGCTTCCCATTCAATTTTTTCGTTGATGGATCTTTTCCACAGTGAGGATAACAATGATATATAAGAAACATCAGCTAGAATAAGAAGTAACTATTTCCAGATTAGGTGATGTTTATTCATCAAACTTGACCTTCTTACTGGTCTAACAACTCTGACATCCTTCTATCATATCTACAGGCTGCTCTGTTGGCTATTCTTCTACTTATTTATAATTGCTCGGACCAAATTATCAGTCTCCGAGAAAGAAGACGATCAAAAGCTAGGGAGAGAGCTATGAGAAGTATTCAGGTAAGTGTGCATGCACGGGACAGGTGGAAATCTGCTTTAGATTCTGTTTTGAAGCATACAAATCAAAAGCAAACCAATTTATCACAAAGAACTTCTGGACAAGATAATCTTGAAGAGTGTAGGATGCTGGATGAAACCGATAACATAGTCATTCAATCAAATTTGAGTCGGGGTTCATCTCCAGAGATGGGAGAAAACATAGAGGATTTGAGCCAGCCGACAACTAGAACCTCTGTACATAAACCTGGTAAGCGGAGCCATAAGAATCCAAATGAGGATATGAAAAAGCCAAGCAGCTGGGCTACTAATACCCAGATTTTCAAGTATGCATATGCTCAGATTCAGAAGGAGAAGTCCCATGATATGGAAATGAACTTTTCTCGAGTCATTCAAATGGCTAACATCAGAGAGATCAATAAAAGGCCTCCAATCGAGGTTGCTTTCAAAGATCTATCTCTTACTTTGAAAGGGAAGAGCAAGTGCCTTCTGAAATGTCTAAACGGAAAGATTGTGCCAGGCCGCATTACTGCTGTAATGGGTCCATCAGGGGCAGGGAAGACAACATTCCTGTCCGCTTTGGCTGGAAAAACAACTGGCTGCAGAACTAGCGGTTGGATACTCATTAATGGAGCTGATGAATCAATTCACTCGTACAGGAAAATAATTGGATATGTACCACAAGATGACATTGTGCACGGAAACTTGACTGTAGAAGAGAATTTATGGTTCAGTGCGAGATGCCGGTATGCACATATTCGATTTACATATTTTTCATCATTCACAGCACCTTGTTTTGTAAAAATGATTTTCTATCCTTTTTTTTCATAACATTTCATAATTGTGCTTAAAGGCTGTCAGCTAAATTACGGAGAGCAGATAGAGTTTTGATCGTGGAAAGGGTTTTAGAGAACTTGGGGCTACAAGAAGTGCGAGACTCACTGGTAGGAACAGTCGAAAAGCGAGGTATATCTGGTGGTCAGAGGAAGCGAGTGAATGTTGGCTTGGAGTTGGTCATGGAACCTTCATTGTTGTTCTTGGATGAACCAACATCTGGTCTAGATAGTTCGTCTTCAAGATTACTTCTGCAAGCACTTAGACATGAAGCACAAGTCCAGGTGAACATCTGTATGGTAGTTCATCAACCAAGGTAACTCTCAACAATATATGAATGTACGATTATGCTTCTTCTTGTTTTAGAGTGTCCTGATTTGATTTATATGAGACAATTCAGCAAACTTAAAGTGGAACAAACTTTTTTAAAGTTAGCTTGATGAAATGTAGTCATCAGAACTCTAGCCATATATGGCTGATTGGTTTTATGTTTCAGCTATGCGCTGTTCAGGATGTTTGATGATTTAGTACTCCTAGCAAAAGGTGGTCTCATGGTGTATCACGGATCAGTTCATAGTGTGGAGGAATACTTCGAAGGAATTGGTATTAAGGTTCCTGATCGTGTTAACCCCCCAGATCACTATATTGACATTCTAGAAGGTTTAGTGGATCACACAAGTAGAACGTCGTCAGACAGGCCTCAGTATAAGCAGCTCCCTCTTATATGGATGATCCAAAATGGTTACACTATACCTGAGGACATGCAACCAGTTAGTGATGGATTGATGACACCGTTGTCTTCAGGAAGCGGTTCAATTAGAGATGAACACACTTTTGCTGGTGAATTATGGCAAGATCTCAGCTCTAGTGCTCAGCGGAGGCGGGATTATATAAGTAATAATTTCTTATGGGAAAGAGATTTGTCCCACCGAAGGACTCCAAGTGTTATTCTCCAATACAAGTATTTCCTTGGAAGGTGAAAAAAGATACTTATGCTTATATCATTTTCTTTCCCTTTCTTTTGGTTTGATTTCCTTCTCTGTTTGTTCTGCTATTGCGCTGTAGCATATTCTGTTGAGCCTTGGGCATGTAAGTTATAGTATGTATCTAGATCCTATGTGACTGTTAAAGCTCGAGGGATCATATTGTTCTAATACTTTCTTTCATTTATTTTTTGGAAGAGGGGCGGGGGGATTTGAGGAGGGTCTCTGATATAATTAACTTGCTAATACTTGATGATAACTTCTTTTCAGGATATGCAAGCAGCGTTTACGAGAAGCTAGATTACAAGCAACTGACTATCTTATTCTGCTGATCGCTGGTGCCTGCGTGGGAGCTATCACTAAGATTGATGACAACACCTTTGGGGCAACTAATTATTCATATACGGTCATTGCAGTTTGTAAGTTTCCAATCAAATTAAACTCTCAGTACTGAACTTTCCAGCTAGGAAGAGTATGATTTCTACATAAAAAGGGAAACAATTATAAACCAGCTTGCAATTCTATACTTGTACAGATTTTCTAACCTTGTGGCCAATATATGTTCTCCATGTCTTGATGTGCCATGTTTTTGGTTCCAGCTCTTTTATGTCAGATTGCATCTCTAAGGACATTTTCTCTGGATAAGCTACAGTACTGGAGGGAGAGTGCTTCTGGGATAAGTAGCTTAGCTCATTTCCTAGCGAAGGACTCAGTTGATCTCTTCAATGTTTTCATAAAGCCGGCAGTGTATCTCTCAATGTTTTATTTCTTCACAAATCCAAGGTCCTCTTTCTTGGACAATTACGCTGTTCTAGTCAGTTTGGTGTATTGTGTCTCTGGGATGGGCTACGTTTTTGCCATCTTCCTACAACCAGGTCCTGCTCAGCTGGTAAGTTGTGCTAATGCACCATCTTGGTAATAAATAATGTTTTGTGAAACCAGCTTTATTTCTAGGAGAGCTATGAGTAAGAATATACAGAGAAATTCCTACAAAATTTATGTAACGTAACGGTGATGTTTAGCTAATATATACTTGTGTTACTTTTTCTTACAGTTTTCAGTTCTACTACCAGTTTGTCTGAGTCTGATAGCAACTCAGTCATTAAGAAATCAAGTCAAGTCCCCTTTTATGAAGTTCATAGGCAACCTGTCTTACCCAAAATGGGTTTTGGAAGCCTTCGTGATTGCCAATGCCAAGAGGTGCACACAGCTTTACTTTTATATGCTGCTTTCTTTTGCATAGATTTGTTGTCAGTTACATGAAAGAGATCCTTGCTGGTTGCTCCTTATCGATGAATTGCGAAAATCGGTCATGTCTAGAAAAACTGCATAAGGAACTATATCAAATACTATAATCCTTGAGACTCCCTTTGCTTGGCCCCGTAGTAACAATTCTGTAAAGGGCTTGTGCCTTCAGCCATCTTTTGCTGGTTAAAATATCTTCCAAATGTGGGTAGTAACAATTTCGAAGAATCAGGTATCTTAAAGCTTCTTTTGTTTCTTATTTAGGTACTATGGTGTTTGGCTCATACAACGGTGCATGGTGCTAGTCGGTGCCGGTTTCAGTCTCCATGGCTGGTGGAAATGCATCATTACCGTTCTTGTTATTGGAGCAATTAGCCGTGTTGTTGCTTTCATTGGTATGGTCGCCCTTAAGAAGAAATGAGGCGGCTAGTCCACTTGTCACACGGAATTTTTTTACCCTGATTGCTTGTTACCTGTATAATGCTCTTTGCTGATCCATGTGTTACTCCTAATAAGAACAATTAGCCAGATTCTTTTAGCAGGGAAAGGTGTATAACACCTGAGATGAAGATGGTTAGAAGGGGATAGCTTTATTCGTGAAGGTACTGTATACTAGATGAACTGTAGACGACAATGTACGCATATCTACTTCTATTGGTATGTTTTTTGATAATTGGCTGGAGATCCAGCTAATAAGGCAATACTGTGGTTCTTACGAACCATTCTCGCCAAAAAGGGTACATTACAAAAGAACTAGGAACAACAATAATATAGACAGAGAGAAAAAGTGAAAAAAGAAACAAGACTAATGCGTCTGATTGAAAGCTTAGTTAGCCATTCAGTCCCAGTGGCTGTGTCTCTCGAAATTTGCCCTTGACCAGAGTTGAAGGGCACTTTAGGGATTCACCAAGCTTAGGGATATGGTTTGTCTGGAATCACACGTTTGCCCAGTTTTCTAGATCCGTAAGCGACTGATCGTCGGGATTCTGACATGGTATTTGGACAGGATGATCATGGTCCACGTTAGCAATCTTGTTTCGGCTTCTTGTTTCTTGATCAGTTAAGCAGAACAGCTTGCATTCTGCAATCGATTCATCAGAAGTCAACCTTGGGATGTAATTTGAAACCTGAGTATCGGTGTTCCATACGGCTATAAAACCCTCGAATAATCATCTGTGGATTTCAATTGAGTTTGGGTTTCCCTTGGTCCCCATATGCCTCGACGATCATCTAGTGGCTGCAATCGGTGTGCCTCTAGTATTCCTGCTATGTTTGTGTCTGCCTCCCGCACTTTCTGTTTGAATATGGCCCACTTCGCTCTTTTGATTACTCCTCTGATATTTTGGAAGTACATGTTGCTTCTCTTCTATTCTCTTACTTTTCTGATGATCTGAGCAAAATTCTGTAGAGAGATTTCTGGATTAGGGTAATGACAATTGAGGCGTCTACCAAAGTCAAGACATTTTTGGGCTGCAACGAGGGTTGGACTGGTTTGCAAATGTTCTGACTGAGAAGAGGTGCAGGTTATGATTTGCGGTGGAGTAATTTGAAATTATTTGATTGGGTGACGGCTGGGCTCATCTGTGAGGGAGAGGAGTTACAAGATTGTGATTGGCTGGTGGGAACGGGAATCGACTGGGAGACAGGAGAATATAAGGTTTGAGAAACAGTGGTCTCTTCGACTGTCAGTGGCGAAAAGTGCAGAGGTAATTCTTGGGAGGAGGAGAAAGGAGGCGTGTCTTCTGGTGGTGGGCCAGGACAAGGGGGGTTTGGAAGCCGGGTTCCTTTAATGATGATTTGGATATCCAATGAGACTGCAAACATTTCAGCGAATACTGGGAGTCTCGCATGCCTCGGTTCAATAATAAAATTCAAAATGTGTGAGGGCACTCCTTTATTGTGACAACGGCTCTACAATTATTAGCAGCCGTAAACAACTACCACCTTTAATTTCGACATTTCGTTATTTTCTTTCACGCCTCTTTCCGCTTGGCTATACGACGTCGTAAATTGAGTATGCTTGTTTTGCTGATCGTCGCTCACTGACTTGTGTGCCGATCCACATGACTTCCCAGAATTTGTGACTGTGTGCGGGGTGCTTGCGGCGGCGATAGGTCTGCATCCTGAAATGCTGGCCAAACTCTTTCGACCAGAATTCAACTACTCCGACAGTGCATATTACTCCTTCTATGTCGGCTGGGACCTCCTCGTTGATAATAGATTTTCTGGATGTTTGTAACACCGCCTGAATGTCTAAGTGTTTGGGTACTTGTTGCATATCTGTGATGATCTCTGTTACTTGGCCCAGATGCTTCGTGACAGCGAAGATAGTATCTTCTGACCACGCTTGTAGCGGTATTCCCCGGACTGCTATGTTGGTCTTCCTTTGGGTTATTGATCAGAGCTACACCATTCTTTCTTTTTCCAGCCCAGTTCTTCCCCTGTGTTCGATAGTTTGAAATTTGCCGCATTTTCATGGCTACGGAAAATGACTACAAATTTCTTATCAGTCAAGCCAATGATTTCTTCAATATCTCCAGCCCAGTCTGAAAGTAATCTATATGTTTCGAGGCGGTTGGATTGAGAAGGGGTGATGAGAACGCATCCCCTATCTAGCCTTTCCTTCATGGTAATGTTTGGGTCAAGGCTGATGCATCCTACTGACTGGGCATTCGTCATATGAGGAGGCGCCACCACGGCGCGTGGGGGGTGGGGGTGGGTGTTTTGAGTGTTCTCTCTTGTGTGCACTTGCTCCGTCTGTACTCTGGGTGTCCACCGGGTCTGAGCTCCAGGAACGAAGCGTTTGGTAATAGCCGTCTGCGTCTGGAGTACATTCCCATCCACCGTCTTTCCGTTGGTCTCTAATATGGCTTGATCTGCTTCCGTTTTTAACTTGTACTCTACAAAACCATACCTGGTTTTTGTACGTATTCTTGGTACCTTTGGCAGGCGAAGGCCAACAATCTGCCCGAATTTGTCGAAAAGCCTCCAGATAGTGCCTGGTCTGGTAGTGGGACTGATATTGTCAATGAACACTGTTGCGCCAGGTGTTGATTTGCGGTCTGGAACAAGAATGTCAATCGCCATGGTTATCGGGGTTATGAAGGTGTGAAGTAGGGAACGCGCGTTGAGGAGGGGGCTGCAGAAGGATTGGTGTGTGGTTAGGCGGAGATGAGGGTGGGGGAGGAGGAGGCGACATGGCGGTGGGATGTGCCGTTGGAGGTGGGTGTGTGGGGGGTTAGGAGAGAGGAGGGAGCGTCTCATATCCATCGCACCAATTGTGTAGGATTTTTGACATCTAGTCATTCGTAAAGAACCGGAAACGAGATGTATCTTGTACAGTGAGATGTGCATATAAAAGAATTCTTGTGGTGATTTTATCTTGTACATTGCCGCGAGAAATCTGATCAGCATCTACCGAAATTGTAAACGCTACTCCATTCGATTTAAATAAATACACGAATATTTTAAGACACGAATATCTTAATAAATATTCTGAATCGGTGATGGGTCGACTTATGATGATTTTCTCACCAATCATTTGACATATCAAGTTTCTAGTTTTAGCATGACATTTTTTAAAATACTTACATTTGAATCTCAAAAATTATAAAAAATTTACGATCAAACTCCCAATATTACCGAAAAGTTAAAAAATATATAATAAATATCTATTTCCTGTTTATCACCCGTCCTACGTAAATTACTTAACAGGTGGTGGTGTGAATGAAACTAGGTGATGGAATCACAACCTGAAATTGACCAATTATGTCATCCCTACCAATAACAACATTTCCTTGATTTTAGATTTTTCATATCAAAAGCTTTTTCCATATTGGGTGACTGCTCAAAGAGATTAACACTACTCTTATCACTCTTATCCTAAAACTGACAATGCCTCGTCCCCTGGCGACTACAGACCTATCTCTAGCTGCAATACTTTGTATAAGATGATTAGCAAAATTCTGACAGACATGCTTAAAAATGCCCTCCCCTCTCTTGTGAACCCCAGCCAAGGAGCCTTCATCAAAGGTCATCTTATTTTAGATAACATCCAACTTTGCTTGTGCCTTATGAAAAATTACCAGAGAACTCACATCTCCCCATGATGCACTATGAAAGTGGATATTAGGAAGGCATTTGACACCATTGACTGGAGTTTTCCTCCAGGACACACTCTCGTTCCTAAACTTCCCCCCTGAGTTTAGTAAGTGGATCTTACAGTGTGTCACCACCACCTCCTTTTCTATCAACATTAATGAGTCCCCTTCGGCTTCATTCAAAGGGAAGCGAGGGTTGCGCCAAGGTGACCCCCTTTCCCTCTATTTGTTTGCGCTTGTTATGGATATGCTTTCCCGACTTCTTGACCAGCTCTTCACCACACCAGGCTTTCATTATCACCCGTCCTGCAAATCCCTCAGTATCACTCACCTCTTCTTCGTTGATGATGCCTCCTTATTCTGTACAGGTGACCAGAGTTCCATTTTGCTCATGCTTAATAAAATCAACCTCTTCTCTAAGGCATCTGGCCTAATGCTAAACCCTTCTAAATCCGACCTCTTCCTAGGTGAGGTTGACATCCCCCTTGCTGAATCGCTTGTCCTTCTTACAGGGTTTAACCAGTGGTCCTTCCCATTCGATACCTTGGCATACCGATTACTGCTAGGAAGCCTAGAGCCGCATATTTCAACCCCCTCCTTGACAGTATCTGTAAAACCATCATTTCTTGGGGAAGTAAATCTCTCTCTTTTGCTGGAAGGCTCTCCCTCATCTAGAGTACTCTCTTTGGTAGTTGGATTCTGAGCCTCTTGCATCACTATACCTAAAAATGTCATCAAAAGAGTCACCAAATGTCTCCGCTCGTTCCTTTGGTCAGGTGATGCTGACAATAATGCCACACCTTCAGTGGCCTGAAGTGGCATCACTACACTAAGAAAATTGGGGACTTGGGCTTAAGGATATCCACACATGGAATATGTGTTTTATGCTCAAGACCATCTGGCATCACTTACGACTCTGAGCGCCTTTGGATCCAATGGATCCATAAGCTCTTCGTCCCTAGCCCCAACAGTATTTAGATGACCACTACAACAGGTAATGACCCGTGGACCTGGAAAGCTATCCTCCATGCAAAGGATTGGTGGATGGAGCAATGTGGGTCGCTTAATGATGTCATCTCTCTTTTCAATTCCTATATCCCTCTTGTCCCAGGGTCAGCACGTTCTATAATGATGTCTCCCCCCTCCCCCAGTATTTCCATTGGTTCAATATTTGTTGGAACATTTGGTCTATTCCTAAAACTAAATTTATTTTATGGATTACACTGAAAGGTAAACTTAAAACATGTGATAGGCTCCAATCATGGGGCATATGTCTTGCTAACCGATGCTGGCTCTATGAGTGTGTTCAAGAGACAAGCAACTATCTGTTCTTTTCCATTAGGTACTCTTGCAGGGTTTAGTGGACTATCTATGACTGGCTGGGAAACCCTACCAACCGGAAAGTCTTCACAGCTGCTCAACCTGGATCATCCGCTACTGTAAGAGCCATCGCCCGATTGACCTAGTGAAACGAGCAGCTGTCGCCAACGTTGTCTATCACCTCTGGATTGAAAGATGCAAGCGAGCCATGGTCAACCAAGCCAGAGACCCCTCTCTCATCGTTTCCGACATCAAATATGCTATCAAAGCCATTATTTGGACAAAGATGGAAAGCTTCAGTGCTGACTTTGACTGGCTTGATAGGGTGCTTTGCTCCTAGGAGTACAAAACTTTTGTAAATCTGAATGCTATGTTGATTTTGGACTTTGGGCGGGTGCGAGCTCTAGGTTATTCTTGTGCTCTGCCAGGGAGTTTTTGTATATCCTCCCCCCCTAAGCCTTAGGCTATTTTTGTTCACGACTAGGGAGATTTTTGTATATCCTCCTATCCCTTAGCCCTAAGTCCCACTTAATTATCAGATACATAGGCCACTATGTATCTAATGTTACATACTTATATATATATACACATTCCTTTATTTAAAAAAAACACAAACAATAACAATAAAAAAGATCATACATTTAAGGTTTATTCTTTTGCAAGTTTATCAAAACGAGTGTATGTGATCTTTTTATTCTTTTTCTCTCTATATGACATATACATCAATTGTCATTTAATTTTTTTCTTAGATATTTTTTTTTCAATTTTTTCTAACTTCAGCCTACAACTTGCATCAGCTATCACCTTAGAAAGAATTGAGCGTGAAATTAAGCAATCCACTATCTCACCCTATAAAAGAATTTTCACTTCAAATATAACACACAATAACATTCTATATCATCCATATTATAAAGTAAATGATAAATAGTATTCATCTTATAACCATAAAATCTTCATCACATTTTAACAACACCACAACATAATACCATAACAAGAAAGATGGCAAAAGTAAACCTTGATCACCACACCAATGAAGTTAATGATAAAGGAGATATAACCCAAAAAACCCACCAAGATCAACTATAGTCGATACATATTAGCAACGTTATTACACCTCATTCTCGAGCTGTTGCTACTTGACATGGATGATTAACAACACAATTCATGGACAGGATCCTCTTGGGGATCGAATATTAATTAACCTATTAATCATTTATCTAAGTATAAAAGGATTGTTATTTTATAGGTGTTTAGGTTGTTTTCCTCTTTTCTAATGCAATGTACTTTTATTTAGTCCGGTGTAAACTTACGGTTATCTAATTGAGTTTGTACTCATCCATTCATAATTTGGTTTGACGGACTAAGGGTTGGGGGCCTAGATGGATGAGGAGCGCTACATCATTCTTCTATAATTTGTCTTTTTCCTCTCTACCACCCATACAAAACACGGCAACAAACAATTTTGTCTGAAAAAAAAACCCAAAGGGAAGGTACGCAAATTCCAATGTGTGAGAGGAGAAGGAGTAAGAAAAGATAGAGATTAAAAAAAAAAAACAATTCCCTTCCTTCCTTCCTTCCTCTCCATTGAAAAGCCAGCTGTGGTGGTTCAAATTAAAGAAAGAAAACAATTGGAAGAATGTGCAGAATTGTCGCCCTATTATCCCGCTTTGTCTCTTGTTAAGGTGCCACTGGAAATCATCTTCTCCAGCATTTCCTCAAATCCCTTGATCATATTCGGTAGCCATTAATTTTCTTCACCCTTTCTTTTGGTTTTTTTTCTCTTCCTTGAAATCCATTCTGTTTGCTAGTTTGCATAAGAATAGTAATACCCCATTTCGAATATTGTACATAAATAAAAGAAAAAGAAAGAAATTTTCCTTTTTCTTCTTCAAACTAACTTTTTCCTGGTATGGTGTCCGGTCTCCGGTGCACCATCCCCTTTTCTCAAACCAACATCAAGCTTTCTTGATCTACGTTATTGATTGATGCTTTAATCAATTTGTCCTACCCATTTCATTGATTTGTTCATTATCTTTGCGTTCATTCTTCCCTATATAATTTCAATTTCAATTTACGTTAGCAATCTGATCTAATAAAACAAGAAAGAAAAATCAGCAGCAGCCTTATCATCATCATCATCATCCTAGGAAAAATCCAGAAAACTATAACTCGGGTGATGAAACCTATACCATGGTACAGCAGCTGGTCATACAGCGGAAGCAACAATTTAAATATCAGGAGAAGGAAGAGACACACACACCATGGCTTCCGCAACACCAAAAAGCAACCTAATCCAAAACTACTTATTATTTATCATCTTCTTTCTTCTACTGATCCCCACACCTTCATTCGCCGCCCCAAAAGTAAAAGTGGATGACTTCGGCGACCCGACGAAAGATTCAGATGATCCATTCGCAGAGGCTGACAAAGACGACAAAAAGAAGGAGAAAAAGAAAATCAACGATGGGACAGTAGACATCCCAAAAAACAAAAAACTGTAATGGGATCTACCTGGCTTACACTTTCATAAGCCGAGAAAAAATCTACCCATTAACAAAAAACGTGTCTGGTCAAGCATGGGCATTTTCATCCATGATTGACATTGTAAACATGGGTAAAACTGAACTGAAGAT
This sequence comes from Limonium bicolor, assembly GCA_023374045.1. Lineage (NCBI taxonomy): Eukaryota > Viridiplantae > Streptophyta > Magnoliopsida > Caryophyllales > Plumbaginaceae > Limonium > Limonium bicolor. Next base: position 302,963,678 of record CM041776.1, on the reverse strand, counting down.
GTGGCAGGCTTATGTTGGGTTTCAGTATCATGAACTAATTGTGTCCATTGATGGTGCACACATGTTGGATGCGACTGGTTACCCTGCTCAAGTTTCAAAGAATGGGACTGTTATTGCTGGGTATCCGAAAACAGATCTTGATACTGCAATTGATACAGCAAATGATATGACCCAGATGTCATCACAGGTTACAATTAAAGGGACTCAGTTTGGGTTAAAAAATGGAAAGACTCCTATGCCTAAGAAATTCCGGCTTGCTAATCCTGGGTTATATGTCCTCGTGGCAAAAAGACAAGTACGTATGAAAGTGTATTAATTAATGATTTTAAGTTGTGTTTTTTATACTCCTAATATATAATGTTATATGCAGAGAGTACCATTCAAATGTGTTGTCATAAAGACCCGAAATACAAAGAGAAGAAGGACGAGAAGAAGATGCCACGTAGATTCGGTGATCTCAATATCATATATGATGTGTTACAAGCTTATGGAAATAATTACCAAGCTCAAGTTACGATTAATAATGACCATCCATTGGGTCGTCTTGACCATTGGAATCTGACTTGGGATTGGCAGAGAGGTGAGTTCATTTATTCCATGCGTGGTGCCTTCACTCATATTAGGAATCCTTCCGCCTGTCTCAATGGTCCAGCCGGCAATTATTACCAGGATTTCGACTTCTCTCAGGTTCGCTACTACATATACTATATAGGAAGGAGTATATACTATGTTAATTCTTTCAATCTTGATATAATATCATATGATGATGACTAGGTTACAAGCTGTGAAAATCACCCATAATCTCAGACCTACCACGTGAGATGAAAGACGACAAACAAGTTGGAAAACTACCCTACTGTTGTCGAAATGGAACATTACTTCCAAAAATGATGAACGAGAGTGAATCAATCTCAATATTCCAGATGCAAGTTTTCAAGACACCACCAGATCTAAACCGTACAGCAATCTACCCACCACAGAATTGGCGAATCACAGGTGTAGTCAATCCACATTACAAATGTGGCCCACCAATTCGTGTCGACCCAACTGAATTCCCTGACCCAAGAGGTCTAAGTTCAATCCATTTAGCAGTCGCAAGTTGGGAAATTGTCTGTAACATAACAAAACCAAAACCACGTCAATCACGTTGTTGTGTTACATTCTCATCTTACTTCAATGACTCAGTCATACCCTGCAATACTTGCGCATGTGGATGTAAGGACAACCCACCTAAACTCAAATGTAGTGAGAAAGCACCATCAATGCTCTTACCACCAGAAGCTGCCTTAGTCCCTTACGAAAATCGAACAAAGAAAGCTAAAGCTTGGGCTAGAATCAATCACTTACCAGTATGGAATCCCATGCCTTGTCCTGATAATTGTGGTGTCAGTATAAACTGGCATTTAGATTCTGATCATCAGAACGGTTGGACGGCAAGGATCACACTCTTTAACTGGGGTGAAGTCCCTTTTGAGAACTGGTTTGCAGCAGCTGAGTTTAAGAAGAAAACAGCATTAGGGTTTGAGAAAGCATACTCTTTTAATGGTACCTTGCTTAAGAAGCCTAAAGGGACGGTTTTTGAAGGACTTAAGGGTTTGAATTATCTAATTGCTGAGACTAATGGGTCAAATCCTGGTGATCCACGTGTACCTGGGAAACAGCAGACGGTTATCTCGTTTAAGAATCGACTGAATTGGAATCTTAACATTGCTGGTGGTGATGGGTTTCCTAAGAAGATCTTCTTTAATGGGGAAGAGTGTGCACTTCCAAGAGATATTCCAAGGATGAGTTATGCTGGACATAGTATGATTATCAACCACCTACCTGGTGTTGTTGTCTCCTCTTTGGTTACTCTCTTCTTGCTCGTCACTGGATGACCATATTATATACTACAGTATTAAATTACATATAGGCGTTTTAATTTGATTCATTTAACTTACTTACGTTGTAATTATCTCGAGTGCAGCTAGCTGCTTATAATTAATCTTTCTTTATTGTTTTCGTTCTAATTAACCCTCTCTACACAGCTAGCTAGCTATGCGATAGCTGAGAAGGGGTTCATATTTAACCTATGTATAGATAGATCTATACAAATGTACGTATTTCTAGAATTAATTCCACATGTACCTACCTCTGTACGTATTTATTTCTAGATCATACAAACACAAAATCGAGGCGATCAGTGACTTCTAGATGTCAAATCTTCTTTATTTCCTTTATGTGTGGGATCGTCCAATTCTTGCTTTCGATATTACCTTAATTACTGGTTCAGCTTTAAGGTTTACAATGTTGCCGATTACTCTCTATTCCTACGCTTTTTGTGACTCTTCCTCTCTTTGCGTTCGGGAGCATACAAGTATGCCCCCCAATATCGGCCTCTAGCACTACTCAAACATGCACTCTGCAATGTTTTCAGGACCGCGATCCTACCGTAGGATCGTAATGGACCCTAGGATCGGACCTAGGATCGAATCGTAGGATCGAACGATCCTACAAATTTTGATAAATATAATTTTGTAGTTCATATAATTTTGCATATTATGAAACTTCAATAAGAAAAAGCATGAGTCAACCTAAAAGCATATAAATGTTACAGCAAATAAACCATGAGCAAAGATAACATATAGTTTCGTCATTTTAAGCAATCGATAAGTAAGATAATACTCTTACAACATCAAAATATTAGCATGTGAAATCACAAATCCCATAATTTAGTTCTTAAACAAAAATTGATAGATCTGATAAATATCAATCAACTGGGACTGTCAAACATGCTTCAACATCCATGTTGGTGCCAACGAGATTATGTTATAGCCTATAAATAACCCCTACACACAATGTTCCAATACATGTACATGCACTTTACTTTTTCAGTAGCACGATCAACCTCAATACCTTGTTCCCATCTTGGATCTAATATATTAATAGGAGCAATTTCCTTCTACCTACAACACAACCTCTAGGTCCAGCTCCAACCAGAATTTGACATTGTTGCTTGCCAGCTTCAAAACTTAAAAGTCCCACAACATGCTCTATACTAGAAGATAACAAAAACAAATTAAGTAATTATTATCTAACCACTAGCTTTATGAGATTTCAAATAAGTATTTCAATCCAGTATTTTGCCACTACAATTGACATACACTGTTGTAACACTAGTGTCTTTGCATCATGATAGTCAAAAGAAAAAACTAAATCATTAAATGTAGCAGTAACACTAAATTATAATGAGATAGTAGCCAAATTGATTTTGGTCAATTAGACCATGATTATCAATGGGTTCTTAGCTAAAAAAATAAATAGAAAAATATGAGGTGGAGGAGAGAGAGTTAAGAACTCTAGTTTTAGGTTCTTCGGGAAGAACTTCTTAAGAACCCAAAAATGGGACCCACCATTTGTTTTTCTAATTATAATATGTTAAATATAAATGGTTAAACTTATATATTTTAAAACTTTAATATTTTAAAAAATAATAATGATATAAATAAACTAAATATATCAAAATTCTTAAAATCTCAATATCTACAAAATGAGATCAATATTTACTATGTTTTTCATATTTTTAATATATATATATATATATATATATATATATTATATATATTGTTATAATATTAATTACAAAAATTTTCGAGTGACAAATAATAAAAATACATTAATAATATATATGAATAATTTTATTTTATTTTTGTTTCAAAAAATATAATAAACTTTAATTATTAATAAAATATTAAGTTAGGATTATTTGTGTATTATTGAAAATAATAGTAATAACAATTAAAAATTAATTTTTGTATATTCATAATAAATAATAAGTAAAAAATAAAATGGCATGTCAATTAGAGAGAGTTATAAACTAAAGTGTGAGTTCTTTGATGTTGGTAAAATATAGATATAGTTCTTAAACTGATGTGGCGTGAGAGAATAGGAAAGAGAGTGTTAAGAACCCAGATTTGGGTTCTTTGATAATCATGCTCTTATGCCACTGTAATATGCTAGATATTGATTAACATTTAGTTTGATAAGAAAAAATAGTTGTTAAAAAGAAACCAATCGTTCGCTGTTGTGCTGTTGTTCGCTGCTGTTTTCTGGTTGAATGAAGAGGAAGATTAAAGCTGATGTGCTGCTGTTCGATTTTGGATTAAAGTTGTGTTGTTGTTCTCTTCTTGCTAGTTGAACGAAGAGGATTGAAGTTGATGTTCACTTTGGTGGTTGAATGAAGAGGATTAAAGCTGCTGTGGTTGAATGGAGACGAAGAGTGAAGAAGTTAGGGTTATAATTTAGGAAATACGAGTTAAGTCATTAGGTGAGATGTGAGGTGATATCAATGAATAAGATAAAGCTCATTTTATATTTTTTTATATATTTGTATGTTATAAAATGTAAGATTGTGGGATCGGTGCTGGATCGTGATTCTGAACGATCCCACCGATCACACCCGATCCTACCACGATCCTACCAAATTCGGAGTCTAGCACCGATCCGGATCATAATTATGAGGTGGGATCGTGATTCTATGAACACTGGCACTCTGTGAAATCATAAGCAATCATTCTTCTGCAGCCTGACTCGCTCCCCTGGGGAAGATCTCCTCCACCTACGCACGACTTCTTAATCATGATTTCCATCATGAGGAAGCTTTGGGTTCCTACTGTTTCATGCAAGGACATAGGCGCCGCCACCCTTTCACCTTCCACAGAAGCCTGACCTCTTGTGCCTTTAAAACGGATTCCTCAAATCCGGCTCACTCATTCTCATTCCCTACTACAACTCAGATTTTGCACGTCCTTCACTTCCCGAGCATGCACCTCCTCCTTTTGATTCACACCATGGATAAGACTATTAAAGTTAATGGAGTTCATCTCATGGTCCATTGTTGCATTGTGGCCTAGATTTTCTCGGCCATTCCAATATGTGCAAATGCTCTGGTTGTGATCCTCAAAGAAGGTTGGACAGAGTTTGATGGATTTAAGTTCACCAAGGCTGGTCAAAATCTGTTCGTTTTCGAATTTGAAACAACAGACGCCACGCACGCTATCCTTGGGAGGGGACCTTAGATGATCAACAACAAACTCTTTGCACTTCAAGCCCTTGATCCAACCAAAGAACTTGCCAACATGATTTTACATGGATCCCGTTATGGATTTGAATCTACAATGTCTTGAGATGTCTTCATACTCTGGACTTTGCCTCTAGAGTCGGCCACAAGTTGGGTAAATTCTCTAATTACATGGAGGACGGCGCGGCTATTGGGTTCAAGTATCTTCGGCTCAAGGTTGAATTGAATATCCACGTGCCAGTCCTATGAACTCTCCCGATGTTCTTGAATGGCTAGTTTTCATGCGTTCAAGCTCTCCTATGATAATATATGCCGACAATCTGCTTTGCATGCAGATTTTTTCTTCACTCCTCGGACGCATGTTCACATGTGCCACCAGGTTAAAACATCCATAGGCCATATGGTATGTGGCTTAGTTTGGAAACCTAGATGGATAGTAGCAGCACTAGGGAGATACACTAATTGACTGATGCATGGGAAAGACCAAAACGATCGGGTGTTTCAGCAGTTACATGGCCACGGAACAAGGGACTTTTCAAGGTTGTAAGAGTCATCAAGCTCTTCAGGACGTCGATAGGATGATCTCCCCTCCAATTCGAAGAAACGCAAATTCAATGTGGTTTTACTTGAGGAATCTAGATCAGAACTATGAGACTTTCGTCTACCAGAGGCAAGGAAGTAGGGAAGTGGGTGGCAATGTGTGGATTTGGGTGGATGTCAGGATAAGTCCGATTCGAATGGAAACACATGCAAGGGTAAGGCGATTCCGGGCAAGGAGCAGAATCGCCAAAAGATTAAATCAGTTCCGACTAGTTGCATGATGAGGGTCACACTCAATGCAACTAATTCTTTTGATCTTTTGTCAGCCCTAGTGGTCTAGCTTCTTATTGAAATACCCCAGACCTTGATATGTTGTTTAAGTATTAGACTATGGTATATAAAGGCTAAAAGGTGCCTTAGAAATGCTATTAAGTAAATTAAACCGTAGTAAATACAATAAAGTACTACTAAGACAGTTTGAGCAGAAACATGCTCTAAGCTTGGAATGAACTTGGTTAGGACCCAAAGAGCCTACAAAGACTTAATAACATGCAATTATGATTTTATAAGGCTGATTAAGTCCTTAAGAAACAATGGTAAGCAATTTACAAAACAAAAAAACACAAGAAAACACCATAAAGTCAATTTAAGCAAATACTTGCCCTAGACTTGGTGTGACCTTGTATAAGACCTAAAGGTCATTCCTATACCTCATTTACATGTTAATGAACGTGTTAAACTAATTACTAAAGAAAACCAAGCTTGAAAACAAGCTAAAACACAAAATGTGCTTTAAGGAGTCTTAAAGCACATTTTTGAAAAATTGTCTTGGAAATGGGTTTTGAGTGGCTAAACGCCCATGATTACACCTTAATCAACATCTGTACTATTTAGTATCACATTAGGAAGCCTAAATCAAGGAGAAATAAAAAATTTCATAAATTTGTGCACTAATTATGAATAGTACCCAAATAGTGCCCAAAATGAGTCAAATGACTTCTTTAATTGGTCAATGGTCAAACTATGCCATATATATGTTAATTGTTGAAGGGGGGACGGTTTTTAAAGTGTGAGTCATCACACTTGGTCATCAAAGTCAAGAAAAGAAGAAAGAAATAAAGTAAAACACTATTTACCTTTATAACATAAATATCTTCTAAAACTCTCTCTCTCTCTCTCACCTTTCTTCATTTCCTCTTGTTCCCACCGTATTCTTCATCTTCCTCCCTTCTCCAAAACGTTTTGCTACAGCACTATACCATTCTCCATCTTCATATGCTTATATCTCCTAGCTCCAAGCTCCAAAATTAATTCCAAGACCACCATTCTCTTAGTTTGATCAAGCTCTTCAACCTTGTCTTTTCAAATATTCAAAAACACCATTTCGGTGCCATGGAGATCCACCATTGAAGGAGCAAGAACTCATCTTTTTCTACCTTGACATTCTCCTTTGCTTCAAGGTAAGGAAAACCAAAGAAAAACTTCATTTCCTCTCATTTTGTTCATGACCGAGAATCACCTTGTAATGGTGTCTTCTCTTGCTTTTGTTAGCTTCATTCCAAACTTCAAAGGACTAGGAAGAGTCCTCTCTTGCTACTTAATCAAATTCTCATTCAAATCCAAGGTAAACATTAATTTTAGTGTTTAAAACACTTATGTAAATCTAGGGTTTATTTATGAGTTTAAGTGTAAAGCTTAATGCTCATTACCCTTGTATGTGTATTGGTTAGAAGATTGATAAGTGATCAAGTTCCTTGCCGATTTTCAATCAAGAAAGAACAAGGAAAAACAAGTGAGGGAGTTTTGAAGGAGAAGAGGTAAATGAACTACCTTAATGTAGTTTTATGTCTTAGGAAATGAGCTTGAATTGATTATTAAAACTACCTAAAGAGCCAATGGGAAATGAGATAGAAAAAATACCCACAAGGAGGTTATTAAGGGCATATGTAATGTTGTGTGTATTTGCAGGTTAAAGGCAATTATTATGTGGGAAATTCAGTGTTTAAGATTAATGCAATTTAAGGGCCTAAGAACCATTTTATTTAAGGGCCTAAGTGCCAAGCAATTTAAGTTTATGCACTATATTGTGATGTAGTGTAGTTTAAAGGTTTAGTTGTGTGTAAAGAACATTGCTTGTGAAGATGAATGTCTTTGATGGTTAAAGGATGAAAAACCATGTGTTTGTGTGTAAGGATGTGTATTAAGGGATTGAGTGTTCTTGGATTGTATAAAAGTGAAAAACTATGTGTTTGGTGTAAGGTGATACAAGAGAAGCCATGACAAAATTTGGTGAGTAAAACAAGGAGTTTTAGGTGATTAAATGAAGTTTGGTGACCTAGATTGTACTAGGAATTTTTGAGTGTTAAATTGGTGAAAGAAAATGAATTAAGGAGTTCTTGAGTGCTATGATGACTTACGCATTGTCTTGGTGGATTTAGAGTTTAATTGGGTGAGTTTGATACACACAAGGTCATGGTGGGAGTGTGGTTAAGTCTTGTGCAAGGTTTGGTAAACAAAGGAAAAATAATACCTTGTGAAGGTCTAAGGGTGAACTTGTGGAAAAAAAAAAAGAAGGAGCTTGTGTAATGGAAGTGTTGTGTAGAAATAATGCTTAGAGTAGTGGTAATAGTGGTGAGGTAACATTTTGGTTAGTTGGAGTTATAGGCATGAAACTACCACTTAGAGACTTAAGGAAAATGTTACAAGTGTTAGAGATTTCATAAGAAGTTGAGTAAAAGTTTAGACAAGGATTTAAGGAGATTTAAAGTGTGTTAAGGTGTTAAATCATGTGTGGAAACATGGGGAAAGATTGGAAGAAGATTGGACAAAAGAACAAGTGGGGAATGATGTTTAAAACTGTAAAATTTAACGGTTTAATGTGTGCCGGGACTTGGTCCTTGGATAAAGTCCCGGACCAGCACTAAAACCTGCCGAAAATACAAGTTTAGGTTGGTCCGGGACCTAGGTCCAGTATAAAGTCCCGGACCAACACATTAAAACTGCCGAAATTAAGTTCCAGTACTGGTCCGGGACCTAGGGTCGGTACAAAGACCCGGACCAGTACATTTTTGTAGCCGAGAGTGCATTTCAGTGATGGTCCGGGACCTTGGGTCCGGACCAAGTCCCGGACCAGGGCAAAAATTGTCCACAATGTGTTTTAATGACTTCTAATGATGGGGGATTGGATGGTAATGGTTTTAGATGATGTTTAGGCCTTGTTTGGTGACATGTAAAGGCCTTAAAAAGTGTAAACAAGTGTTAGGTTGGATGTGAGAGTTGTGAACTTAAGATCACAAGAGTAAAATTAAGTGTCACGGGATGACGGGGTTAACTATGGGCGCATTAGTCGTTAAACAATCGTATTACCCCGATGTTAATGGAAACAATTATAATTTTACCAGTTGTTCGAGAATTATTCGAGGAACATAAGAGGACACAATAGAGTGGACCTTGGTGACAGGTATGGTTTTCTTGCAACCTGTGTTCTACCGGATTACACGGGCTTGTGTGCCAACTTGTTTTTCTGTGTGTTTGCCACCTTGCAAGAATAAGCATGAAATGAGTTTACAGTAATTCATTTATGTGGCGTATTTAGTTCCGATACCGTTTAACCTTGAAAGTGTTAAATCATAGCTAACCGACTCTAGGATCACATAAGAGATCGGTATTCGGATTAACGACCCAACCTACGAGAACGTTCTAACTACGGCTATCCGTGTGTTAGTTGTGTGTGGTTATTGTGTGTGAGTGTGTTTACCTCCCTTGTGTGTCTAATCAAGTTGTAACACCATATGGTGTATGGATGTGATAGGTTCCATAGTGGAACTCTTACTATATATATATATATATATAAAAATATATATATTTAACCGGGGAGTGAGGATTCCGGTCGTTCCGGCCACGCGTGTATGTACGGGGTCGATATCTGTATCAGGTTTGACTCTCTCTGTATGTTATGGTTGTTTTCCTTCTTGGTCTTCAATCACCCTCTAGCTTAACCAAGGCTATTTATCTGACTCACGTTCGGACTAGGGGGGTATGTGTATAGTGTGAACGGTTCTATTTTAAGACCGAAATATCTAAGTAAGTAAATGTGTACGGTGTGTTCGGAACTATGTTATATCCGACACATCCTAAGTTAATATACGTTCTCTAAGTAGAACAATAATTTGTTGTGTAACGAGCTTAACATGGGAATAGAAAGATTCTCTGGGCTCCAAAGAGAACTAACTCTCATCTTGGGGTACGAGCCCTCACGTGACTCTCCCCGAGTTATGTTGAATGTATGTTAATGTGTAATATGTGTTGTTATGTTGAGTATGTGGATTATTGGTATCAATCCCAGGTTATAATAAGAAGAATTTAAGTAGAACCCGACTTAATGGGTAAATGTCGTCTAGTGAGGAGTTAGTTCCATTAAGGTAGGAACCCTCAAGGGTTAAGGAACACAATAAGGTGATCTAACAAGTGTTGATGTGTTGATTGAGTTGTTTGGATCCAATTGATTGGGGTGTGTTATGTGTTTATAGTTTTCATGCATGATTTAAATATAATCACTGCATGCTTAGACGACAATTAGTTGTGTGTGGCCCGGTAGTATGCGGGTTGCACGATTACCATACCAGCAAAGGTGCTGAGCCCCTTGGGGGGCCACCCTTTCTTTCCTTTTCAGGTACAAGGAGCTGGAAGCCGCTCGAGAGTAGGACGAGGTAGTTGTTTGCGCATGGGTAGTTCGTTTAATTACTATGGAGTGTAGGTGTAGTAAGACCGAAATTGTTGTCGGCATTAGTTTGTAAATACTTGGTACAGTTGGAATGTAAATGTATATTGATTGTTGGAAATGGAACGAGATTGTAATGTGTAGTTGCTCGGGAATCTGGTCCATCAGACCGATACAATGTATAAGTATTAGCCTTGTTAGCCACGTGGGTGGTTAACGGCGTGTAACACCAATGAATTAAGTAAATGATTAGTTATGTTTTCCACTGCAAATGGTTGTTAAGTGTAATGTTGTAGTTGGGGTGTTACACTTATGCTGGATTTTCTTTGGGTTGTTTTCGGTTGTTTTTGTGGTTATGGTCGCTAATTTGTCTCCATGTTCTCTGAATCTTATGATCATTTTTGGGATGTTCTTCGAGTTGATGATGCTTAGACATCATAGTTCTCACTTTCAACTTCAAACACCAACTTCCTTAGGGGTTTAACGTGTTATGTTGATTCACTTTGGTTCATGGGATGACGGGTTAGATTGTGTTTGGTTGCTTTCTTTCGGTCGTTACATTATATCTAAGTTTACGATATTCCTTTAATTACATGAATTTCAACTTAGTGCGCATGGCATAAACTTTCACTGTATACATATGATGGGCTAATCGTTCAATCCGACCATCAATTCCACCTTGAATGGTTGTCTTACTTAGTTGGATGATGTGTCCAGTCTTGACTTCAGCAGTAAGGGATTCTTCTTCCAACGGCATGGAGAGTAGTGGGATAGAGTCTCATTTGAGAAGAATTCAATTCAGAATTTGAGAATAAGTTGGGATAATCAACTATCTCAAAGTGTATGATGAAAAGTTTCGACCGACAGTCCGTACAATACTAGTTTTCGCTCTCAAGAGAGGCGATTTCAGAGACGATTAGCGTCGTTCTCTGGTTTTCTCTCTTTTCTGATTTCTCAGTGAGATTGGCGTTAGCCATTTCTATCTTCCAGATTGGCAGTGAAGGTGTAGTCTCCAGGTATAGTCTCGTGAGTTTGTTCCATCCTTGATTCATTCTCGGCCTTCTTTGTCTGGATTTGAAGTTGACGTCTCTGCGCCATCTCCAGGGGTAGTCGGTTGTATTTCTTCACCTGTTGCTGAGTCGAGGTGGTGATTATCCAGTGGTGTGTGGTTCTTGAGCTGTGTTCTTCCAGTGGTGTGTGGTGTGGTTAGGTCACGTTCACCATCGCTTCTAGTGTTGATACTGATTTGGTGATGGTGATTATAAATTGGGTATGCGGCTGGGCTATTGTTTAGGGATTTCTTCGCTGATCAAGCAGTAGTCCGTCTTGTTGTTCGCTTCGTCTGTGTGGCTTTGTGTGTGGCGTTTTCAAGGTTTGCAAGTGGGCTCTTGGGGTGCGCCGTTGGAGATTTCGACGGAGTCTTGTTGTTTGTTTCGATTTGGCTTCAGATTTGGTTTCCTCGTGTTGTGTGATTTTTGAAGCTGTTCTAGGCTTGGATTTTCACGGTTTCAAGTTCGGGGGTCCAATTGGGGGTTATTCTCTATTTCTGAGTTTGGTCTCTGCCTCCTCTGGCGAGTGCAGTATAGTTTGGTTTGGTTACGAGTGTGTGTAAAATTCAAGGTGGTGTAAGTCTCTACTGTGATAAGTTACGTCTGTTTGGGTTTGACCTGGTTATTATGGACCAAGTTACTCAAGCATGTAAGGAGTTATTCCTTCATCCAGCAGAAAAGAAGTGGTAGAAGGTGATCTGTTGTGTCTGGAACCTCCAAATCCAGACTTTAGGAAGGCTCTTGTAGGCAGAGTGTGGCACCCGAATAAGATTTCAGCAAAAAATATTCAGTCCTTTCTTTTTCACTTATGGAAACCAAAGGCTTATATGAAGGTTTCTGAATTAGCTCCAAACAGATTCTCCTTTCAGTTCAACAATGACAGCGATCTCAACAATATCCTAGCAGGTGGGCCTTGGCACTATCAACATCGGTTACTTGTAGTCATGCCATTGGATACATCTATCAGTATCATGGAACACGATCCAGTCTAGACTCGTGTCTGGGTGAATGTTTACAATCTTCCTATAGCTCTTTTCAACAAACCGTCTGCTGTTAACCTTGGTAATAGGATTGGGAACTTTATTTCATGTGCAGATAAACTTAATCCTCTAGCTTCGAAAGCTCTAAAGATTTGTGTGGAGGTTGAAGTAAACAACCTTTGTGCAGATTTCTGGTAGTTAAAGAGTGGGAATCAGGACAGATGTTGTAGAATCTCGTATGATAATCTGCCTCATATTTGCTATAGGGTGTGGTAGGATGGATCATACAGCGGGGGAATGTATATTTCAGCAGGTGGACTCTTCTCCAAACAAGTTGTGTGCTTGGATTGGAGCTTCTGATAAGAATATCGTGAATCAACTTTTAGGATCTGATGAAATTCGGGTTGGTATCAAAGAAGGGCAGGCCTCTGGTTCAGATGTTCTCAAGATGTTAGCTCCTTCGCACTTAGTTACCGTAGAGGAGTGTATTCCTCCTAAACTGGCGTGTGATCCTATGGAGTTGGGAGCGACACAGGTGGGTTTTAAAAAGAAACCTTACTCAGATAAAGAAATGAGATCTTTTGACCATGACTACGGAGGGGTTTATCAGAATGAAGGAGAAGTGTCAGAGGGTGAAGGTCTAGGTGATGGAAATAATCCAGGGCAGTCTTCTGAGGGGAAGAAGAGGAAATACAATCATTTATCAGATTGGGAAGCTGCTATGGATAATTTTACTTCCCAGTCTGATAAGAATCAAACCCAAGTGCTTGAGCAGAGTAGTGATATTGATCTTTCTATTACTCAAATTTTAAAAGAGGCTGAGGATCTTGCCGAGGGGAAAGATTATGCTACAGTCTCTAGTCTTAAAGTGGCCGCAATCAGTCTAAGTTCCACCACAGGGAAGGAAAGGAAGCAGTAGTGGGTGAAAATTCTAGTAGCCCTAGAAATGATGTTTCTAGGAAGAGGAGAAATCAAAAGCTGAAATTTCAGGTGGCCAAGCCTACGTTAGGGATTGTGGCTAATGATTATGCAGTTGAGGTTTTGCTTCAGGATCAGGCAGACCTTGTTCATGAACAAGGCTGCCAAGGAAAATGAGTTGTCTTTCCTTTAACTGCAGGGGCTTGGGTCAGCCTGCTGCAGTCTCTTGGGTGACTGGATTGCTTCAGAGATTCACCTGAGTTAGTGTTCCTTATTGAGACTCACAGATCCATGCTAGATATGGAGCTGATTTTAAAATTTTAAAGGTTATAAAGGTTTTTCTGTGGGCAGTCGTGGTAAGAGTGGTGGTTTAGCTCTTCTCTGAGGGAGCAGTTTGGTATTTCGGTTGTTAACAGCTCTGAGCACCATATAGCTGCTAATGTGAAGATTGCTGATGATAGTGTTTTCACTTCACCGGCTTCTATGGTTGGGCCAACTGGTCTCTTAAACGTTTTTCTTGGAAGCTTCTGAATATTCTTAAACTCCAGGTTAAGCTGCCGTGGTTGATAGTTGGAGATTTTAACCAGGTTCTGAAAGCTTCAGAAGTGGTGGGAGGTAGGTTTAGGAGTGAGTCTGTGATAGCCCCGTTCAGAGACTCTGTTCAGGAGTGTGGTTTGATTGATCTGGGTTTTTTTGGGGATATGCCTACGTTCACTAATGGTCAGGATGGTCTTAATCAATCCTGGTCTAGATTGGATAGAGCTTTTGGTGACTCTGAGTTGTTGAAGCTGTTTCCTTCTATTTCAGTTCAGCATCTCCCTCGTCAGCACTCTGATCATAACCCTATACTGATAAGATTGTTTGGTCAGTTTAGTTTGCCAAAAAAACCTTTCAGATTCGAAAATATGTGGACTATGGATCCTGTCTGTCATCAGATAGTGAGACAGGTTTGGGCTAGTGAAGGAAATAATTGGATAGATCTAAGCTTTCAGTGTTCTAAGAAGTTGAAGGATTGGGGTGGCTGGTCTCTCAACAAGATTAAGTGTAAAATGAGATCAAAGAAGAAAGAGTTGGAAGGGATTAATAGGACACCGAACTCTATAGGTTCAGTTGCTAACAGGAAAAGGCTTCTGTTTGAAATTGAGTTGTTGGCTCATAAGGAAGAAGTGTTTTGGAGACAGAGATCTAGAGATGAATGGATGGCTGAGGGTGAAAAGAACACAGGTTACTTCCATTCTAGAGCTTCGAATAACAGAAGGAGAAACTTGATTTTTGGGCTGATGAATGATGAGGAGAAGTTGGAGTTTACTTGGGAGCAGTTGAATCGGACAGCTTCTAACTTCTTTCAAAAGTTGTTTACTTCTACAGACTCAGTGACTCATCCTTTTTTCAGGAAGGTGTTACAGGTAAACTGGGTCAGAGTTTCATAGATGATCTGAAAGCTGATTACATTCCTCAGGAAGTCTTAAAGGCAGTGAGGCAGTTAGGAAAGATAAGTCTCCTGGACCTGACGGTTATAATGGCTATTTCTTCAAGACCTTTTGGAGCATTATCGGCAATCAGGTTACTACATCTGTTCTTGATATCCTCAAAGGTAATGCTAAGCCTGATGACATTAATCATTACTTTATTACACTAATCCCGAAGTTAAAGGGAGCTGTGAATATTGTGGATTATAGGCCAATAGCTTTGTGTAATTTTGTTTATAAAATCGTTGCAAAGATTTTAGCTAACAGAATCCAGCACATTCTTCCAGAGGTAATCTCACTCAATCAGGCGGGGTTGTCAGTGGTAGACTACTCACAGATAATGTCATCCTAGCTGGGGAGCTCCATCACTTTATTGATCGATGTAAGGCGACTAAGAAAGGCTATTTTGCATTAAAGATGGATCTTAGTAAAGCTTACGACAGGATTGAATGGTCTTTCTTAGAAAATATTCTCTCTGATATGGGGTTTCCTCACAATTGGCTAAATCCTGTTATGCAGTGTGTGAAATCAGTAAAGGGAGTGTTCTCATCAATGGTTCACCAGGCAACCGGTTCCATCAGACAAGGGGAATTAGACAAGGTGACCCTCTATCTCCTTTTTTGTTTATCCTTGCTCAAGAAGCTCTCTCTAGTGCTCTGAATGTAGCTGAGAGTGGGGATACTTTAAGGGGATTAAAGTTACTAATAGCAGTCCCTCTATCACCCATTTGGCGTTTGCTGATGATATTATTTTCTTTGGAAAAGCTTCTAAGGACAATGCGCTCATTCTTCAGGATATTCTTGATAAGTTTTTGACATCGTCTGGGCATTCTTTTAATCTTGCTAAATCAGAGTTACTCTTTAGTAAGAAGCTTGAGATGGGTCTTAAATTTGAAATAGCAAACATCTTTAAAGTCAACCAAGTGACCAGTTTTGGTAGATATCTGGGTCTTCCTCTGAAGGTGGGTAAAACAAGACTGCGTGTTTGAGTATTTGATTCAGAAAGTAAGAAAGAGGGTTGGAGTGTGGGAAAAACCAATGTCCCAAGCTTCTAGATCAATTCTTGTAGCTAGTGTTCTTCAAGCTATTCCCTCCTTCACAATGTCGATCTTTCAGTTGCCTAGAGGGATTATTCAAAAGTTGAATTCTATCATTTCTAACTTCTGGTGGGGAGGGAGAGAGAATAATAGACCAATGCATTGGAAAAAATGGAAAGAAGTGTGTGAAGATGTCGAGAATGGAGGTTTGGGTTTTAGGGAGATTGATTTGTTTAATAAGGCGCTTATCACTAAACAGTTATGGAGAATCTGTTCTAAGCCTACCAGTCTGGTGTCTGTTGTTCTCAAGAGTCTTATTTCCTCAATGCTCTATCCATGAAGCTAATCCTAGCAAACATGACAGTCCTGTGTGGAAATCTTTTGTGGCAAATGTGGAGAACCTTAATCTTGGCCTAAGGAAACAAGTTGGAAATGGAGCTAATACTAGGTTCTGGAAAGACCCATGGCTGCCAAGGGCGAATGGATTCAAGGTTATTTCCCAATGTAAGGAGGATATGGACAGAGAGGCCCTCTTATCTGATTTCATTGATCCTTCTAATGGCAGATGGTTTTCTCATCAGATAGTAGATAATCTGATAAACTATGATAGTAGATTCATCCTTTCTATTATTCCTAACTTGCAGGATCAAGATGAGTGGGTTTGGCATTATAATACTGATGGGATGTATACAGTTAAGTCGGGTTACCAATCCATTCAGAATCAGATACACTCAGGATCTGCTTCTGCTTCTTGTTCTAATACTAGTAGCTTCAAACTGATTAAGAAGCTTCATGTCTGTCCTAGAGCTAAGCTGATTGCGTGGAAATTCCTTCTTAACATCACTCCTTGTGAGGCTAATCTAGCTAAAAGGATTGGAGGCAGCTACAACTGTTTCTTATGTGGCAAAAAAGACACAATTGTGCACTCTTTTTTTCTTTGCTGCTATGTAACAGAATTATGGAGTAATCTGGTTAACACTAATGAGTTAGCTGAACTGTCTGATTTAAATTGTATTAGTTGGTTGAAAGAGGGTATTGCTAATTGGAAGTCTGTAAAGAGTACAAAAGTTCTTAATCTCCTATGGGTGGTGTATGATGCTAGGAACAAGGTAAAACACAATCCAAGCTTTGCCTGGTGGCCGATTGTTGAAGCTAACAGGGCTTATATTTTCTATTTTGACAAGATGCAGATGTCTCCTCGTGGTATGAGAAAGGTCGATGGGTGGTCTCCTCCGCCGGTTGGAGAAGCTAGATTGGGATGGGCTGTGATCCAAAAGCAAAGCTATCCTATTAAGATTGGTGGATTGATCCGGAATAACAATGGGAGTATTATAGCTGGTTTTTCTAGGCTATTACACAGCACTTGTGGAGTGCAACTTGCAAACATCATTGCTATGAAACATGCTATGACACTTGCTCTCAGAGTAGGCAGTCATACTGTGGGTTTTGATAATATGCAAGATTGGATTGTGAAGATCTGTAACAAGGGAAGCAATGGTGATGACACTTTGAAGTATAATTGTAATCGTATTCAGTTACTTATGGGTTGTTTTACTGCTGTTAATTGGTCTTGTAATGACTCTTATTTTAATTTCCCTAGTATGCAAATGGCTGGATTGGCAAATAGTGTTAATCGGAAGGTGAAATGGTGGAGAAAGGAAAACATTCCTGAAAGTGTGAACCTAGCCAGTATCTTGGATATGGAAGATAGTGGAGAAAATTGGCCTGTCAATTAACTTCTGCTATTCTTCTTTCTTTAGTAGTATGCTTGGATTAGTTTTATGTAGTTTCTGTAATTTGTGTGATTTTTATATATATATATATGAGAAGTCTGATGTTTACTCAAAAAAAAAAAAACTATCTCAAAGTGTCTTTCCACTGTGAAGCAGAAATCCAAAGCAAATCAAATCAAATCATCTAGACACCTCTGTAATGTCCAGTCTTGACCATTTTTTTCTTTTTTTGAATTTAAAACCCACCAATGTAAATAATCTACGTACCCTCCTTTGGTAATTTATATGACAAGCATATTATTAAAAATACATCCAATGAGAGCATGCCTGCTGTAAGGAACTTTCTCGATGTAGACGCATTTGCTCACAATATTCTCATCAAAACTTATGTTCAACTGAAATTTCTTTTTCAAGACCAGTTGTGAGACCCAGCAAATAAGATAAGAAAAGACAAATATGATGATAACAAATTACAAATACAGCTATATTAATCTCCCTTGGAAGCAGCATCCATAAAAGGAGATATTTGTATATTTATACATTCGGCCTTAGGTGGAAACTCTAAAGGACTGGGTTACAGTGCTCACTTTTTTACTTCAAGGCCAAATTTGTTTATGGGTCTATTCGGAAAATTAGCTTTCAGCTAGAGAAACACGTGGAAAGTCTTGGCATATATGCTACCTGATGAAAGATGCAGATTTAGAACGTACACTGATCAAAAGGAGCAAATCTCCTTGATTGTTCCTTCTGTTTTCCACTTCTGGTTAAAGTCATAGAATCAAATTGGTTTATTTGTACATAAAATCAAACTGGGTGAAAGAATAATTTCTCAAAAATGTACAACTCGCATCTCTTTTTCTTCTAGTATCACAGTAAGATGTTTCTCTTTTGTTGGCTCTCCCTTTTTTCTTTCTCATAGGCCAGGCCACCAGGATTTTCCCGTCTTTGATAGATATTTCGCCGCAGAAGCCAAATTGCTCTTTCGCAAACATGTGATTGATACAAAAAAAAAAAAAAAACAATAGACAGGAAGAAAAGGAAAAACGGTATACTTTTCTCGTGGTTATGTCGTCTGTTTGGCCTGCAAACCCACAAGTACGAGCATTTGTTTAAAGAACAACTCAAATTACCAACGTAGCAAAAAAAAAAGAGCTGGAACTAGATATTGCACGTTCTAGTTAGCTAGATACTCCAGAAGATAGAAGTAGCAGTTTTCAATTATTTTGCCAACTTGAACAGGAGGCTGCTGTTCATCATGCTAAGTGGACAAAAGAGACTTATCTTACCTTTTTCAAATACTTTTTATGAAGCTTCATTGCACCCGTGCAGGCCTTCTTGGCATCTAAGTTTCCAGTTATGTCATTCAAAATCTGGAAACAGACAAAAATAGACAATGTAAGTTATTAATAGAGACCTTCAGGCTGCCTTCTTTGCTTGCCTTTATATCTCCCTTTCTAATAATAAATACCTTTACAACACATCATCCAAACCGCGAGCTTCAGTAAGAAGCTTAGGGCTCCTGTCTTTGAGGACACTGGCAACAAGGAAGATGGACATGGGAAGTGGTTCATTGTTTGAACCATTCTTCACGTTTTCCCTCTCATACTTGCCGTATTTCCGCATAGATTTTGCTTTCGCCTTGAACCCTTCCGCCTTTTCTTCAGACGAGTTAGAATTTGATTCTTCATACACTGAATATAGGTCAGGGTCATATTCTAAAGCCCACATCATCTGCAAAAACATCATTTCAGAACTGGAGAGATCATATATAAAGGGATTTATACAGAGGAACAGTGATCAGTGAAAAAGAATGGTGCATTCTCAACGGGTCAAGAATGAAATTCAATAGTCACGAATCTATCTTTTCTAGTGCACCGAAATATCATTTTAGACATGAGGAAAGGCTGCAAATTCAGCTGACAAGCTGATACTAAACAGATTCATGCGACAGCTTGATTTCGGAAAGGAAAATATACACTTGAAATCATGCAAGCGTAGAAACAGAAATGAGGCTGAATAATAAAAGTGAAAGGGAATCAGCCCTGGATTATACCTCCATAGATACAATGAGTCACAAAAAGAGAACTCGCGGCGAAATAAAACCATAAGCATCCTGAAAGCAAATAGATAGTCACCGCCGCCAAGTGTCTCTGTTCTCCAATAAGAGCATGAGAAAGAAATATGTCAATATATTTGTACATGGGGGAAAGCTACATGAAGCTAATTACTGAACGTGGTACTACACAGAACAGCTGATCCTTGTCTTGAACTTAATCAGAAGCGTAACATAAAATTCAAGTAATGAAATGGTTCAATTTCCGCCAGATATAGAAAATTTTCCACAAGCTTATTTGTCCAACTGCATCTGCAGGGTTCAATTACTTCAGTGATGACACATGGGAGTTTCTTCTGAACATACAAAAGTCAGTTACCTTCTTAAATATGAGATGGTTACTTTAATCATAGCCGTGTTAGCATCGGTTGAGAATTAATGAGAGATTGTCTTGAAGGGAAATACAAATAACAGAAGTAAAGTGACAAACTCTTAGCAAAAGAAAAAAAAGTGAATATACCAAGATGCTGATGAAGCTTTGGGTCAATAACTTGAGTAATAGACGCAATTTTTGTAAGCTGTGCCTCTACTCCAATTGTGCTACCATTGCATCTGAAATTTCCTCTCTTTTAAGATTTCATGTGGCAAACGTGTAGAATAAGTAAGCAAATGAATGTAGAGAGGTTATAAGGGCGATCACATTAACTCTGCTTTGCTTTAAAATACATAACACTTGAAGAATCTAGAGAGGAAAGTACCAGTTTTCGCATTAGACGTTCAAAGCACCAAAAAGCGTCCGCTTCATTATCAAGAACCATTATCATGGGGGAGCAGAGATCACTCATACCTACAAGTTTCATAAGCAGGAATTGGGGAACAAGATATGTTGAAGAATTCGTCCAAGATGACTAAAACATCAGGTCATCGCAGCTAACTTGTCAATTTCTCTGTGGAGTAATACATCTATAGCTAATGTTCATTAAAAGACCACACCTAATCTCAAACACCCCCCCCCCCCCCCCCCCCAAAAAAAGGAAAATACAAATTAGAAAATCTGTCAGAAGATATATATAATCCACATACTATCCCATCTTAGTAGCAACTAAAATTATTATCAACATTTCTCGAATCATTTAAACTAGATGTTCAAGAGGACGACTAACCTTGACCATACCCAACATCTTCATCTACCCAGGCGTAGATGGACAAAATATCCCAAAGCTTGGCCAGATGCTCTTGCTTCTCATAGAAAACTAGTGTCCTGTCAGTGCGAATCACATCCAGACCTGGCATAAATATTTAACCAGGTATGAAAAATGGACTTCTACACAGGTATTAACATCAGAAAAACTTCTACAACAAAAAACAATGCTATTTAACATAACATCACTTAGAGCAGAAATAGCACATTACAAGCATGATGACTATGGGGTATCTATACGACGGTACAATGATAAGTAGGAATCTTTTTAAATCATGTACTTGTTGTTCTAGCCTCTGTTGGGTTGTCTGCAAAAGGTAGTCTAGTTAGATATGAAATGATGGTAGAAAAGCTTTCCACAGGAGAATGTTTGGTTCGACATCTTTTAGTACATGTTTAGATAGTTAGAAGTGTGGTTTTATTGAATCACCTCTCTCTCGAATTCAGTAACCCCTCAATTTTCCACTCATGGCATCTCACACCTGCAAGTTGGCTGGCTGTGTGAACGTTTGACATGGAAGAGGTGTAAGAAGCAGAGCAAGACAGAAACCCCATCAGCATAGAACCAAAAATTTAAAAGAAAAAGGGGAAAGTTGTTAAGGGAGAATTGGTTTACGCACATCAACGTGAAAAGACGGGGTGAGGATGGGGAAAAAACCTAAAAAGTTGGGACATAACAATACCCTTCAAACCAAAGTTTCATCTGTTTTCCTTATCCATTAGAAAGTCTTATCCCAGAACTTTCTTTCTCTGCATACCCTAATTGGAATGAGAGAATCGGGAGAAAGATGATGACAGACACCAATATCGAGGTTGCCAATAAAGCGAAAGCTCTTTCAACTGTATCGAAGTGGTCACTCCCCTCCATTTGCACTCTAATAGAAATTAAGCTAGCAACTCACCCCGAATTAAAGATTGTAACTACATTAGGATCTGATTTTCCAAAACCAAACACCTTAAAGACGCTGAATTAAAGACAGTTCTCAGACTTATGGCATTTTCCTGTCCTTGCACGCTTTTCAAAACAATGGGGGTACGAGATTCAAACTCGGGTTCTCCAGAGAGATGTGACACACTATCTAGTAACACTAACCAACCCTCACCACACACACACTCAGTTTATTTTAGATGTAGAAAGCATTATCAAATGAAACAAAAAGCCTTCAAGAAGAGAAAACGGGAGAGTACAGGTTAAATATATGTGATTCGCGAAGCCATTGCACAATAGGCACAAAAACAGGAAAAGTAGTGAACAGCATCCTGAACGCACTTCATCCTAGCAGCATTAACAAACATTATTGAGATAAAACTAAGAATGTACTCCCTTTTAAAAACATAACTCCTACAACAAAAGCAGAATTACGATCTTCATAATTGAAATGTTGAATTAAAAACAAACAGCTGCAAGTCCTCCAGCAGGAAAATTAGGTGAATTGAACACTGAATCAAATATGAAGTCAGCAAGCTAGAGGAACTAACCGATCTGATGTAAAGTAAGTTTCCACTGAATAACTTTCTTGTCTGTGTCCTTCTCCAACCCAGCAACAGATGCAAGGTTTCCATTGGGAGTATCAGTGTCAGGAAACTGTCCATCATCAAGATTGGATTCTAAAAGCACCAAAGGATCTTGAATAGGCTCGCCGTCTTCTGTGATTACAGGTGCTGTGATAAATTTACCACTGCCAATAATTGGGAAAATCCTCCTACAATTCTCCTTCCATTGAGCATACTGCACCCTGCATGCTTAGTAGTCATAACAACGATTAACTGTTATGTATGTCTGCACTGAAAAAAATTAAAACTGAAGCGGTAAGAATCATTATCAAATGGAACCCTGGTGTGTCTATGACTTATCCATGTACAAGAAAGTATTTATTCCTAGCAAAACAGGCAAGGAGCTGGTTCGGATTGACAAGAAGAAACAACTTTTCTTTGGCGAAATTCAGTCAAAGGTACCATGCAGCTTAATGGATCCTCCAAACATGAACAAGAGCTTGAAAAGAAATAAGAGAATCAAGGTGTAAACCATAGTGTAATTTGACATGGTTAACATTTGTCTGGTATCCAAAGGGGAAGTCGGTAGATTCTGCGAACCTGAGGTGAATGCTCAGGGCAGGAAGAAGTGATGCCACTTCATTAATGCTTTTGAATGATACCAGACATGAAAAGTTGATAATATTTTTACACTCTTACAGAATAAGCACATCAAAGTACCAGACAGAACCCTAATCGTAAGAAGGTAGCTAAAGCAGTACAACACCAAGCTGGAGTAATAATCTTATTATTTACAGATATATTTTCATTCTCTTCATATCTTACTACTGAAGAGGATTCCAACCGAAACGAATAGTGCCCTCATGTGGTCTGTCACTCTGCTCATTTTGATTATTTGCCTCTAATGAAAATACTAGACCAGGCAGTAACAGCAAATGTAACAAGTAGAATATACTGCTATAACAGCTACATTACGTGATCTAGAGGGTCAAGTGTGGCTTATGTTCAGACTTTTAACTTAAAAGGCAAGCTGCTTTAGACTCTTGTCCCACAATTGGTCAACAAGCAAGTTACATCCTATCACAAATCATATTCTACTACATGAGCAACACTGGCAGGCCTTTCAACTTTTGTGTTAAACAAACATTGAAACCCTTAATGCCCTTTGAAAAATACATATGGACTGACGATCAAGAAATAAAAGAGCAAGGGGAAATAGAACTGACAATGTCAAAGCAACAAGATAGTAAAACATATGAAGAAACGAGCTATACCTTCTGTTTTGCCTTACTTGTGCCCGTTCTTCAAATGTGCTCTCAGGATCATAACAACCAAGAAGAAATTCCCAAACTTCTCCTCTAATTGATGGATGGATCCCCTGAAGGAAGCCATAAGAAGTTCAATTCCCACTCTAACCAATCATTAGCAAGAGCAAAATGCATAGAGAAAAAGTGTGACAAGGTCAAGTCCTACTGAGAAGGTAACTATTAGGCCACACAATTACTAGTTGCATTGTATTTAACCAAAAGACTCTGTGAGGCAGTTGTAGTGTAAGAAAAATGCTCACGCCTTGAACTGTTTCAGAGGACTACTAGGCAATTATACGGAGTTAGAACTGTATTTCAAGCACTCCATAAAAAGAGTCAGAGATGTTGAATTATATGACTTAGGCAAACGCATGATTTTACCAAACAGAAGAAGCACAAGGGGCAAAAAGAGTGGTGAAACAAAATGCAAGGTTCATCATCTCTAAGCTTTGCACCATTCAAACCCACCATAATTTCTAGAAAAAAGAGGCTGCAAATGGTAATATAAAATAAATTTTGCCCATACTCCCACCACACATACAGTGGATAAACCAAGTCGGCTTCTTCATTCCCTAGGAACTGTTGCATATAGAAGTATTCAGCCAATAATGATAGCAAAAATTGTTAAGAGGCAAGAGCAATGAACACCTTAGGGGAAAGATCTGGTTTATGAAAACTAAACTTACCCCTCGATGAATCCGACCAAGCGTCTTCCCTATATCCAGGTAGCCTTCCTGAGAAAATGCCGCTTGCCATTTTCTTACACTCAAGGTCTTTCCAGCCTACATAAAATCAGCATGATCATTCTGGATAAGTTTCTAAGGAAAGTATGTCGACCAACTTTCCTTCAATAAAGAGAGGCTTTCGTCATTTGGATAACATCACTCTTTAAGCCTCTCGTTGTGGATTCTTTTGCCTATATGTTTCTCCGTTCTTTACAATCCATAAAAGTCAAAAGTTATTTATAAAATGAACAGAAAATCCACCACTAAAAACAAGGGCAAAATCAGAGGAGATCTAGGTGTAGAAATTATTTTCCTCGACCCATTAACTGTAGGTCGATTTCTGTCAACTGAGCGACAAAGTGGTGTCAATTTTACCCAATCACCACCACCAAGTAAGAACAGAACAAGATAAGTAAAGAGCAAACAGCCAAAGAAAGACCGACATACCTTGATCCTGAATTTGCTTTTTGGTACTTCATCAGCGTATTCGGGCCTGACCTGATAGTAGGAGTCTGCGGGTTCCCCGGTACCCCTCCACATTTTACAAATAATATTATACTTAAAATCCCTTCAATTAAACAGCCCAGACACGATTAGTACTTCAAAATCTATGTCCAGACACAGCAAATCCTTTAGATTCAACCAAATGTAAATTGAGTGCTCCGACAACTCTTCTTAAACTGGAATACCCTCGACCCAGAAAAGAGAAAGCCCGGACAAGAATCCCAGAGGGAAAAAGCACAAGAAGATGAAAGGGCGTCAAGAGGGTACAGATCAGGGAGCTGAAAGAAGGCTTCAATTGAAAGTTTGTAGAGTGGAAAAGACTATTGTGATTCTGGTCTCATTGTTATATTGGCCATCCTTCCTTTCTTCGAGCGTTTCAAGCTGGCTGATCGTTGTCTTGGAGACTTAGGAGGAGGGAGTCATGGACATGGTGGTGGTACCACATGCTCAGTCAAATAAGGGGAAATTTGGTGGGGGTAGTTCTTGTTTTTATGCGAGACAAAATCTTTTTACTTTAGTCGCTCATTTGTTTAGTACAAATTCGGCTGGAGGAAGAGTCGGACGGAGACAGGGATGCGTCTCAGATCTGAATCATCAGTGAAGACCGAGCCTTGACTGGCTAGCCATTTCGCGGGAGAAAGTGGGTGGGTGAATTCATCTGTTGTCTCAACTCTCAGTGGGGGTACCGAAGCCCTTGGAGAGAGAACAGGGAGCGTGGACTTGGGCTCAAGTCCGAAAGGTGAAGAAGTTGATCTTTTGCACTTTTTTCCTATTTTGTAAATTTTTTTGCTTTTGTGTGTTAAAAAAGCTGATTTTACGAATAATGATGTAAAATGTAAAAACGGTGTGTCCAGGCCACATCCACCATTTTCTTTAGCTTTGTTACGTGTTAAAAGGTGATTGGTTGGATAAAAAAAGCATGCCGATATATATAATAAGAGTTTTTTTTTCAAATTATTAAATTTTATAACTTACAAAAATTTAAGTATAAAAAGGGAAAAATATATTACATCATGTTCTTAATATATTTTGATCAACCTAAAATTTATGTATTGAGAGTATGTATAGTATTTTAAAAATTAAATAATCCTCTTATAATAATATATATATATATATATATATAATTATAAATTACCTTTTAAACCGTAAAACTAAAAATTAGGGTAATGAACAACAATACTAAGACAGATGTATTGTCAAAAAGACTAACACCATTGAAAAGTGTTGACACCATCTAAACTTATAACATAAACCATAAAATGTAGCCCTTATAAAAAAAAAATTAACCGTGTACATCTAAATGAAACTTCTAGTAATAATTGTATCATTTCCATAAACTGTGTATTCTATTATTTTCAAAGTGAAATATAAAAAGGTGTAAAGTTTTAAATTTATCAAAATATATTTATTGTCAAATTAAAATTTAAAGAGGTCGGATTATGATGAATAGTGATCTAAAATTCATATCTTTTAAACCTATACTTAACAAATTATAACACTTTAGAATTTCAATTTATTTTTGGAAAAAGATCACCACCTACAAAGTACGGTAAAAAAATATACAGCATGTAGGTCAATCGATTTTGAGCTCTGATTATTTATATATTATCATTCACTTGAAGTTCAGTTCATTAAGATTTAGGTATTATTGCAGGTTGCTCACATCGATTTATATAAATAATGACCCACAGCTTGCAAGGAAGGAATGAGAGCCCCAAACTGTGTTACCTGAAACACACGATAGCCAAGCCATATGAATGTATATATATATATTCTTGAAGCTAACAAGGCAAGCATAACCCTTTAACCAAAGTAACGTGCAAAGGAACAAAGTAAAACCAGAAAGTACAAAGAACTAAAAAAGAAAAATGCTCAACAAATATCAAGAATCTAAAAATTGATATAAATATGAAATTCACACGTCATAGGCTCATAGCATAGCATGTGATTCCCCTTCCTTCTTATTCTTTGGTCTAGACGCTAAGAAATCAATAAAGGAACGCAAAAGGAATTTTTTTACAAAAAAAAAAAAAAGTGGGAATCAACCCTGCATAGAAGGAAGAAAAGGCAACTAATTGCTAGCTATATAGATATGGGTTCTTACCTACAATTGATGATCAGTATCAAATGCAAAACTGTGCCTCTAAGCCTTCACCCCTACACTGCACACCCTTTGAAACTCGCCATCAAACCAAAACCCGCCAAGATATCGAGTTATATTTGGTTTAGCTTCAGGAACTTCAGTACGTAGCATATCAAGAGGCACGATGATGAAATCAGTCTTTGCTATTGGGTTACTAACGAGCGCGGTGGTGTTGCTGGCGGTAATACGGTCGCGTCCCGACCCCGACATACACTGTCGGAGGCTCGACTGGTTGGACTGTTCCCGCCAGCGACAACGCGGCGGTCTACAATCAGTGGGCTGAGAAAATGAGGTTCCAAGTCGGCGACTACTTGTGTAAGAGCGCTCTTCTTAATCAATAATGTCTTAGAGAAAAACAACTGGTGAATGTAAATGTAATATCGTATGAATAAGTGAAATTTCAATTTTCTTGATCACTTGTGCAATGCAGTGTTCGTCTACCATGCAAACAGTGACTCAGTGCTCCAAGTCACAAAAGCCGACTACGACAGCTGCAGCACGGCGTCTCCAGTCAAGAAGTACACCGACGGTCACACAGTGGTCAAATTTGACCATTCAGGACCGTACTACTTCATAAGTGGAAACAGAGATAACTGTCTCAAGAACGAGAAGCTTGTCGTTGTTGTCATGGCTGATAGAACTAATAAAGGTCCAGCCACCTCTCCAACATCTTCCCCCAGTGCTCTAGCGGCACCTTCCCCTGCTCCGGCCATGGTCTTCTCACCGCCTTCACCTCCTCCTTCAGAAGAGATCATTCCTCCCTCTGTTTCACCTGCTCCGAGTACTGTTTCCTTGACTCCTCCTGAGAACAATGGTGCATCTTTTCTGGCTACTAAGGGGCTTTTTGGTTCAGTTGGAGCCGTTGTTGGTTTAATCTCACTTGTCGCATTCTAAGTAATAAAGATGTTCTAGTTCTACAAAATATTGGGTTGATGTGCAATTTATTATCTTTCTTTAGCTAAGGGAAGTAGATCTAATGTATGAGGGCAAACAGGTGGAGCCAAGTGCGTTTAAAGGAGCTGCCTGGTTCCCAGGGGTATTTTGTTGATTGTTTGTTGGACTTTGAATAAGTGTTCTATAACATGCATCATGGGTAAATAAATGCATTGTCTTGCTGTGTATGTGTCAACCATGCCACATCAGATACCTCTCTGCACGGTCAAGCCAAAACACAACGCAACAGAACAGACAGAGACGACGACTCTCTTGGGACTACATTTCACGATTTCTGGGTACTCTTCCATACTGTAATATTAAGCTAACATAGTAAATATGTTGGAAACAAGTAAGGAATTCGATGACAGAAAAAGGGACAACACAGTTTCAAAATGATACCAGCAGACGGTAATTTTTTTACACAAGGTATAATAACGGGGGTGTAATTTTCAAGAAGGGTCTTGCACTTCCAACCAAATACAGAACAAGCCACGTCTCTATGTAGTTAAGTACCCACTCCACATAGCTAGCCTAAGCGGGGTGAGCAAAGCCATATAAATTTCTTAAGTAAAGACCGGTCAATCTCTCTAAAGGCTAATAGTTTGACAGACGCAAAGTATAACGTTACAGGTGATTGATAGATAAACATGTTTCCTAGTGTTGCCTCGCCGATACGTTTCTCTTAATTAAGGAACAACATCGAAAGATGAGGGCTCTATGATTAGCAAACTTTTTTCATGGATTTATTGAATCAAAAATTCTTGCCCAACTCAACCTTCCTCATCAGCGTGAATGTATTGTGTAGAATGGAATCCAATATCCCAGCAACCTGAAATAATCCCAACACCCAAACGGAACTAAGAAACTCCCATTATATGCTTCTTTTTCATAACTTTAACATCATAAATTGTATCTGGAGAGATAACAAAATTGAGGGGAAAATCAGCTTACCGTGAAAACTCCTCCAATAATGGCACAAACGTTTGTGAGGAAGTGAGAAAAGGACTTGGGAGTTTCTGATATCAAGACCTGCTCAAAAAAAGAGACCATTAACAATTTGAGAAGGAAGGCAATTAACAGCTGTGGAAAGTGGAGGGTTTGAAAAATTGAGTAACCAAGACTAGTTCAATCTTTACTTTTTAACTGTAGAAACAAACCAGCAATTATCTTACCTGCATCGGTGAGGGCTCGATGTGAAACTTTGCCACGGGAATGTTTCTACTCTGCGACAAACTACTATGTGCGGTGTACTCATATTCCTCAATCAACGTATGATCGCCACTCACAATCTCAGTTTTTACCATTTGAATATAATGCTCAATCTGCAAGAGTCAGCACAAAATATAACTCTCCAATCCCTGCTTAGTAGAGTTCACAGGGAACTGTAAACAGACCCCCACTGTATAAAAGGAATACTCAGAATAAAGAGGCCAATTTCATATACGGTGATCACAGTCAGTTTCACTTGACCTTCTAATATAGAAGAGAACATATATGAAAAGAAATTGCACTTATTGCTAAAAGCTTACTGTCACATTGGATGCTGAACCTTCTTGTTGTGCAATATAAGCTTTACCATTCAACCGATCATGATTTTTACCAATATGCGGCATGATTCTTTTCAAATCACTCAGCTCCCTGGGGGTAACCTTCTTACCAAAAGTGAGATGAGTAATAAGATGCGACATATTCATCTTAGAGGCATCAAATGAATGCGTTGCTGATCGTGCTGAGACAATAAGGTAACCAGGGACCTGTTGATCATAGGCACAGAATAAACCCTTGAGTATAGACATTCCACATAATTCATTGATAACACGGGTCTATCTTTCTCAAGTAACAGCTCATGTAGAATCTCAAGGTAACTTTATGATAGGAGCTATGAAGATGATTGAGATGACATGAGCAATCTGAAGAAGAATGAATGAGAACATCCATAAAACTTCAACAAACAACTTCTCTGGAACACCAAGATAATATAAGCAATGTTGATGAATTTTGTAGTTCTACTTTCACCCTTCATTGTAGTAGCAGCTAACCTTCTTGGCTTCGCACACAAATCCCTCAATTCTGCACCCTCCGGTTAAGGGTGCGGGCCTCTTAACATGATCAGCTGCATTGGCAGTTTTGTTTTCTGCCAGACTGCGATGTTGCGGAATAGGTGCAACCAGACCCTCAGCAAACTGGAAAGTTTAAATATTTTATAAAGGTTTACAGAGTAATTAGATCAAACTATCATACCGGATATCTGCCGATTAATTGTTTACAGCTAGAGTAATTTATGCATAGCCAAACAAGATTATTTCATACCTTGACAAGACTATCGGTGTCTCGATCTCCATAATAAGATTCATGGTTATGATGTCCATGATCATCCCTGCGTTAGGATATGATATTTCAGAATTAGACAGTAAGAAAAAAGGCATCGATTGCTGAAAATAAAAGCAATGGGTGCTATAAAAAGAAGGTAAATAAGAATGGGGAGAAGATACGATCATCACAATGCTATCACTTTCTTTTAAGAGCAATTTGCTATCAGGTAAATTATTTAGAACCTCAAGCAAATTCTGTATCACAAGCTTCATAGTAATGATACAATACGGATATAAGTCAGGCAGATTTTACACATACAAAATTTGAGACTGATAAGTTAACAATAATAGACTACCTAAGATCTGATCCTTTGCGAAATATCCGAATAGAAGGATAGCCTTGAATATGATGCCTGAAATTGAACATAAGATAATTATCAACTGAAATGTTGAAAAGCACATTCTTTACACAACAGAACCTGAGTTTACAAAAGGTAAACAAAATTCATAAACCAACTAGATGAGAAGTTAAAAAAGTTCAATAATACCTTCTACACAAATCTAAGTCAGTAGTACAATCAACTTTTGCCAAAAGGATACGGCCATCAACATCTGGGTCATATCTGCACAAGAAAACAAAATTAGCAGCTTCACGATAACCAGCTCTACTATACACAGGTGAAACAATGCAAGAACTAGCAGCCGCAAACCTTTCTTGTATAATTTTTGCTGCTTTTTCCCATGACGGTTTCTGTAATAAGAACAAGGTGTTAACACTCCCTATGCAAAGTCAAAAGGAATTTTCTTCAAAAAAAAAACTTATTGAAAGCAGTTTCTGACCAAATCCGGAATCATTCATGTACTGGCTATTACAACAAGTTAATATTCATTCCAATTATAGTTTTCAAGTTCAACAACATATACTCTTGCACTCACTTCATTAGCAAACCCAGTAATTCTATCTGCCATCCAAAATGCAGGGAGCACAAAATTTACACATCAAGAAGAATTAAGTTTCGCCTTTTGGTTTTAACACATTAATGTTCATTAAATACAGGTCAGGAAGTCAATGGAGCTTTTATTCCAATCCAAGGAGCCAAAGCAAACAGCCAGATACAAAGGGATGACAATGATATAGACCGTGTATCATGGATTTAAGATGACATTAAAATCAATCATCAGAATAC
Source organism: Limonium bicolor (assembly GCA_023374045.1). Taxonomy (NCBI): domain Eukaryota; kingdom Viridiplantae; phylum Streptophyta; class Magnoliopsida; order Caryophyllales; family Plumbaginaceae; genus Limonium; species Limonium bicolor. The sequence goes on along the minus strand of CM041776.1, from coordinate 302,932,312 downwards.
ATACAAACAAGTCAATCAATAGGAACACAGGATGAAACACAAAAGCAGCTGATAAGAATACTTCAACAGACACGAACAAACTTTTCTTACCAATCTGTTGCTCCAATAACACCAAGGAGCATAAAAGTTGACAACCAATATATCATGCCTGCAAAGACAAAAGGTCAATGATATATATATATATTCTATTCTCTAAGAAACATACTAAAGCCGATAACATAGAAAAATCAATTTCTGACAAATGTCCTGATCTATAACAAAGAAAAGGGTAGAACCTGCAGCTAACTCACATTTTTGAAACCCTATCAAAAGCATGAGCATTAAGCGGTATGGAGCCTTCCACATGTACTTCATCGCTTTCCTCATCGTGCTTAATAACATTGTTAACTATCCCCGATTGATACTCTGAACCAGTGGGTCTTAAATTCGAATCTATGGAAAACTTGCGAATAGTTTTTGTTATATTTAACCTGTTCTGAAAATCAGACAGAAAAGCTTCAGACAAATTGTGACCTTACATGGAACAAGAAACAGAATAGGACCAAATGTATGATTAACAGCGCGTTAGTAATCAATTCATCTTTGCAGAGGTATCAAGATTTTCGAGGAAAGTTATTGCAGGGATGAGCTGACATACAGCACTCAGTTTGAAACTTCTAATGTGCAGTTTAATCTAGCAGTGAAACAAAGGGATGAGGAAAAGAAAAATACTGTTGGAACAAATAGTTCTATGTTATGAGACCATAATCCTGTCAGAGGACACATCCATAATTTCCAGACTAATTTCTTCTGTTTACGATGATGGAAAACAAACTTGAGGTAAGAAACATATATACATATATCACAGTCCAAAAATAATGATCCACCAGGAAATCTCTGACTAGGTAGCATGACCTAACTGGCTAAATCCATTTAAAGCCAACAAGATAAATATAGGTCTCCTACAGATTCAGAACACTTGTTTGGAATATAACATGTTCTGAAAGATTGTACTTAGTTGATACAATCATTGGTAGCAAGCACTGCTACATATCTCCAGCACAAACATGATGTACAAATGTGCAGCCTTATCTACATTCACTTTTAAGTTAGATCAGTAAATGAAACAAGCATGATTTAAAAGATATCCACAAGTCATCATAGTACTTACCGTCCCCAAGACATCATTCACGTCCACGGATGCAAATTCACATGACAGTGCAGGAAAGCTACAATATACAAGTCAATGATAAAGCATGAATCAGAATTGCATGTCTACCCACGTAAATATATAGAAAAATGAGGATTCAAGCATTTCTAAACACATCAAGCTTGATAAGAAGAATGATTATGAGTCTAACGAGCTAGGTGAAAGAATATGAATGGTCGAAGCAACTTTGCAACAGTAGCTGACAGAGTTCAAAAAGTAAAATTTACCTGATATTAAACTCCACGCGTAAGAATTCCCCATCCAGACTCCTATCAACTACTACAGATGTAGTGGTGTCTACTTTTAGGTAGCTACTTAATTCCTACAAAAGAAATTAAAGTATCATCAAGGAATAAAAAACATTGGCCAACTCAATGTTATCTCAGCAACTAGATATGAGAGACAGATTAAGACTGTGCATGCAGAAATTAAATGGATTGTTTCAAGAAAGAAAATGTGCAGCAGGATACTTGGTTTATTAAGATCTAGTATACATACTACCTCCGTCCCACTTTGACCTTCATGTTTACTTTTTAGCACGTTTTCCGCTTCAATATGAAACATATAAGATAAAATAATTTCATAAAATAAATTTCTACAACATATAGTTTTTCACATAAGGATTCCATTGCAAAACTTAGATATGTAAAAAAATGTTATCTTACATGTTAAATATTGAAGTCAAACGACATATCTAAATAATAAACGAGAAGGTCAAATAGGAACGGAGGGAGTAATAATAATATGAGTCATTAAAAGCCTTGGTTCACATGCCATTCTAGCTTTGAGATATCTGTTGAGTGAAGGCGCGAGCCACTTACCATTCCAAATAAAAAGATCATCAATAAGGCAGCTACGATAGACAATCCAGCACCTGACAATGATGCTTCTGTCAAGTCTCTAGGGATTTTCCTGATATCCAAAGGCAAAACCGACTAGCATTAACACATTATGATCTATCAAGGAAGGACATGTCAAGATAAGGCACACGTATAACTTCATCTAGAAACCATCTCTTGCAATTGGAGTTATTTTCCTTTTCCTCATGCTATATTCAGCTCTAACTTCATTTTGGAGGATACAAATGAAATCACATAGCCCAAACACCGTTTTTTATCTGTAGAAGCTAGGCTGATTATTTTACGGCAACAATGTGGTAAGAAAATGAATCAACTGAACACGCATATTTCACATTTTCCACTCACTTGCGTGCTCTGATTCTCAAAGCAGACTAATAAACATGAACTCTCCGATATTAGAAACGAAACAGACTATCGGAATCAGAGACTGATGGAATTGTAATTAGACATTAAGAACCAGTAGGGTCGCAACCGAAGATTATGGTCATGAATGATCGAGGCCAAATTAACAGCAAAATTGCACGACAATATACTACTAATTCACTACGAATTCCCAGACCATAGCATAAGAGACATGCTAACGATCAATCATGACAGAGACTCCCATTATTCACTAAGCATTCCTATTAAAATGGGAAAAAAAAAACCGATTCGAGCAGTAATTGATTGCAAAAAGGTTGAAGAGGGCAATGAGAATCAAACCGGTAAAAATCGACGGCTTTGATCTTGCTCGTGGGACTCATGGCTACTTGAAGCGTGTTATTATTTGTAGTTTTTTTTTTCTGTTTTCGTTCTACCGTCTGGATGATATATCAGAATCTAAGCTGAACTCCCAGAGTCCGTTGATGCGGAGAGCGAGAAGACTAATCCTTGGGCTCGATAGATCTGGAAATGAATTCTTAATTCTAAATGTGGTGAACCTGATCTCTTCTCCGCCGCAGGGCTAGGATCTCTGTAGAGCCACAAGGTCTCTCAAGGGAGAGTAGTAGTAGATCGAACTGAAAATCGCTCGACGCATTAATTTTTGCTATCTCGATAGACGTATATATGTTCGATCGGCCCGGACAGAACCCGGTTGGCTTAATTCAGTTGTCTTTATTTTGTTTTTGCTCTGACGAGCATTCTTTATCTTTAGTGCAGTCTGCACTTGTTGTCTGGGCCGTTTTGTTTTCTTTTATTTGAAAAAAAAGGAAAGAAAAAGAAAAAAGAGCAAACACCTCGGCTCCGGTCTTATTTTCTTACATTTTCCCCTCTTGCACTCCCAATTTTATATAGACGGAGAACAGTGCGCTTTGTTTTTTCACCCGGAAAAAAAAACATTTGCTAAATTAGCAAATTGGTCCTCCCCTCTTTAATCTCTGTACAAATTTAGTAACTCCATAAAAAGGGTAATTGGTATAAGGCTATACAAAATGGAAGCCATTTCTCTTTTTACGGTGTAATATTCTCGTCTCTGACAGACCGTGGTTTTATGTTTCTGGAGTGCCTTGTCAAAGTCAACATTAACCCGCTTCATCCAAAAAGACCGATTTATATGCTTCAATATGTGATACATTCCTATTGATCGTGGTGGAAGCATTTTTTTTGGAACGTGCGTGCCAATTTATTAAGATTGTACCCAATAGCTGATCTAGAGTTTATTTTAGGGGGTAAATTTTTTGTATCAATATTTAAGAGGAAATTAACTTATACTCCTCTATTTCTAGCAAGTGACTTGATCATACTCCTGACCTCCTCCAATGTTCTGTATTGGATACCTTTTTGTGATAATATCCACTGGGTGATCAGTCCACCGGATCGAATGAAAACTCAAATTAAATGTGACGGTTGAATTGAGGGATAGGTCAGGTGCATTCGAGTCATATTTTTCTATCAATCACCCTAACCATAAACTATTTATTACCTGTGGAGGTCCCCTAATTATGTTTAGGGAAGCAAAAAAAAATTAGTACTATAAAAAAGAATATGTGTGTGGGATTATGTTTATTCTTGAATAAAAGTATTTGATACTTTTAATAATTATAAAAAATGTTAATCAATAGTTTTTATTTGATAATTAGATGAATATGTAGAATTAAAGTAACAAAGAAAATTGTGAATTTTGTCTTTATAATTGATTTGAGTTATTTGTTTTCTAAATTTTTTTATTGCCTTAATTATCTAGTAATGGGTGCAATTTTCTTTTACAAACTTTTATCTATCTTGGTACTTTTTTTTACCATACTTTAGTAGTTTTGATAACCGATTTTCTTCCTATCCTCTTAATTCTTGTTATTGTAACTGACTAAAGTTTGAATGTTGTTGTTGTATACCCAAATAATGTTAAGATATTAATAAAAGCTACTATCAAAATTTATAAAAATGCACTTAATTATATTATCAAATTTTTAATAATTAAAGTTACCTTTTCAAAATAATACTTATGTTTCACTAATAATAATAAAAACTAGGTGTAAAATTGACAAAAAAATAATTGTTTGTCTATATTAATAAATAAAATAATAAATGATGTTATGTTAAGATATTAAATGAGCTAACACATTTATAGTCAATTTAAAGTTACATTATAAAAAGTAGAAACATATAATCGTAACAAATTTTTAAAATTTTAGGACTATCGCCCGGATCTAGAGGCAGTGGCGGAGCCAGGTTTTAAAACTTGGAGGGGTCATGCTAAAAGATTAGAGGGGCCACATTGTAAGTGTATGTATTTTTCTATTGATTTTTTTTAGTTGGGGGTCAAGCCCACCCAATAAGACAAGTAGCTCTGTCTGTGCCTAGAGACATCCCCTCCCTCTACTCGATTCAATATATATATAATTATAACTACACACTTAGAATAAATTACACCAAACCCCATGAAATTTTCAAATGAATTATAATTAGAGTACAAAAATTACAATAATGTTGTAATTAAACACCCAATATATTTCGAAAATTATTATAAATATAAAAAAAATCACCTATTTATAATCCACCCAAATCATAGTTAATGAATGACAGATAAAATGTTATAACATGATGCTTCATCCGATCTAAACCTGATCCATTGATAGTGCTATTAATATAAGAAAGTTGCACTACTATTTATTTTATACTAATAATATTATATAACAAGGTCCAAACTTCATAATATTGTAGATAAGTGTTGTCATCCCTAATTATAGCTCATACTAATTGTTTCGCAACAATGAAGTTAGTAATACGATTAGAAACTTACATATCATTCTTAGTTGACTTTTAATCTATTAATGATTAACCAGGTAATTATGTCAGGACAAACTGTTAGAATTAATGCTAAATCCATTGAGTTACTCTTGTGAAGTTAATTGGTTTCATCATCCAATTAATTTATTATTTACGAAGAGTTTCACGAAAGTTAAAGATGCATTAGTGGGAGCATTTATGCGGTGAAAATTAATGGTGTCTAAAGCATTTGGTTTTCTAACTTTATGAGGAAATTAAAATCTTTGAAAGAAGAAGTTATGACTTCTGGCTTTCTAGATACCCACGTGTTAGTTGTTTCTAGGTGTTAATGGATGGTGTTAATGAGTTGTAACCGTTATAATTAACTTGTGAGCCATTATTATACGGTTGTTACTTGGTTAACGGTGGGATAAGTGAAGGGTTTAGATCTAGCACTATAAATAGATCTAGTAACCCGTAGCTTAGATCATCCCAACTTGTGGGGATCACATCCAAGAGAGTCAAGGGTGGTTCTATGGGAACTTAAAGGGACTCGGGTAAAAACACTAAGGGAAACACGGGTTGATGAGTTGGTCGGGTTTAATCCTCATGTAAACTTGTAATCCTCATCTTCTTAATGAAAGTTGTTCTATCTCCTCCCGTGGACGTAGGTCATGTTTGGACCGAATCACGTATATCCTTGTGTCACTAGTTTATCATTATATTATCTTGTGATTTTTTCTTCTTAAGTAACCATGTCGATCTCACCAAGATCCTGGGGAAATGGTCCGTAATCCTAACGCAAACAAAAGGGAAGACATGAAGATACTAGTTATTTGATATTTGAGAAAATCTCGTACTTATGCAAAACTAAAGTCAACTTATTCATAAAGAAACAAAAATTCACTACCCCATTTCAGTATTTTTATTAGTGATTTTAGGTATTGTTTAGAAAAAGAGTCAAAAATTAAATTTCAATAGAACTTAAAAAATGTAAAGTGTATATATTTTGTCGATAGTTTATGTATTGAGGAAAATAGTTTAGAATTAATATTCTAATAGGAATTAATAATAGATATTAATTCCCTATTATCTCTTCCCACTATTTACCGAGTCTTCCTTAAATTTAGGATCCACCACTTATTGAGTCTTCCTTAAATTTAGGATCCGTTTTATTTTTAATGTTAGTATCTCACGTATTTGTATATTTTCCTATCAAAAGAAATAAAATCAAACATTCATTTCATTATCTTATATGGTATCAGTCTAAAATTGATCCCTTATCTCTCTCCCTTCTGTGCTTCAACCGATCTACTTCTCCAATGGCTAATCTATCCACCACGCTCGCTTATCCAAATGATGCAAACCAACCTTTCATCATTGTAACCTCTCAAATGTCATCAAACTAACCCCACAAAACTTCATTACTTGGAAAGTCCAACCGCAGACAATTCTCCAAAGATACGATTTGTTAAAATTCATTGATGACTCTTCTCCAGCTCCGGCGAAGACTACCCCGGCTGCCGCACCTTTACACCAAATCCAGAATACACGGCATGACATAGGCAAGACCGCCTCCTTTTCGGAGCCTTCCGGCACCCTCACTCAAAATGTTGTCCCGCTCAACACTAGAGCAACAACCACGAAAGCTGCATTGGACATCCTCAACACCACCTACGCAAACCCATCAAAAGGGCGTATCAATCAGCTGAAGCACAAATTACGCACAACGGTCAAAGGAAACCAAACCATCTCAAAATTTGTTCAAAACCATCTCAAATTGTATCATTGGTGAATTTCCTACGGTTGGACTTTCCAAGTAATGAAGTTTTGTGGGATTAATTTGATGACATTTGAGAGATTTACAATGATGAAAGGTTGGTTTGCATCATTTGGATTTGCGAGTGTGGTGGATAGGTTAGCCATCGGAGGAGTTGGTTGAAACACGGTAGAGAGAGATACAGGGACAGTGATTTTAGACTGATACCATATAAGATAATGAAATGAATGCTTGATTTTATTTCTCTTGATAAGAGAGTATACAAATATATGAGATACTAAAGTTCAAAATAAAACGGATCCCAAATCTAAGGAAGACTCGGTAAATAAGGTAGTGTTATATTAGTGGGAGAGAGATAATAGAGAATTAATACTCCCTTCGTTAATTAATATCTACTCCCTCCTATTTTTAATGTAAGTCATTTTAGAGATGAATCTGGATTTTTTTCAGTCCAGATCCATCTCCAAAACGACTTATATTAAAAATAGGAGGGTGTATCATTTTAGGAAGTGGTTGTTGTTCAAAAATATGTGTCATTCTAGCTTTTTAAAACATCTTTTTCCACTTTTAATCCTATTATTCAACATAAAAGTAATTATTATCTAGATGAAAAAGTAAAAAGTAGGGGCACATGCGTCATTTTCTTACTTTCCTTAATAAGTGTACAAGTTTCTAAAACGACAGTTATTGTTGAACGGGGGAGTATCTATTATTAATTCCTAAACTATTTTCCTCAATATTATGTGCTTTTATTGACGTTGCATAAAATTGAAATAGAAGATGATTCATCCAGATGGTTTACATTATTAAACAAATCTTAGTTTTATATAATTCTATCGTCTCTTATAGTATTCTTTTCAGTTTTATTTGATACCTAAGATTTTTCATTTTACTAGACACGTCTAAAAGTGATAGATAGTGATATGTTTCAAGAATGTGAACATACTTACGGAATTTAGTGGTGGTTAGACATTGATAGTGAGACATCCATGTTTCATGAATGTGAACATACTTTCGTAAGGGTCTTCTCCTAATATAACTTAAACTTAATTATGGGTGTGGGGTGTCGACTTCTAACCTATCATCACAGGCGACAAATAGTTAACTAATTCAGTTATCCCATTTTAACAATTTTTGTGAATGTTGACCGTGGATATAGCCATGGGCTCCCATTTATTTTCAAAAAGAATCTGCACATTTTACTACATCATATGTGACTAAATATTGTTGCATTTACACATTCGGTATAAAAAACCTATAGTACTAGTATTATATAAAAATTGCACTATAATTTGTCTTTTTGGAAGTAAAGTTTTGTTTTGGCAGAAGCATTTGGAAATTCCAATTGACGGAATCAAACACAGAATTGGATAATTTGTCCAATTAATTCCAGGTTGGTGACAAAATATGCTAAAGGATCGCACTTGGCAAGTGCGGTTCCTACCTTTGTAAAAGGATCACATTTGTCAAATGCGGATTTTTTTTCTTTGTTGATATACCGCATTTGGCAAATGCGGTCCTTTTGCAAAGGTAGGGAGTACAAGGAAGTTGCATTTGCAGCTTTTTTCTTTGTTTTGGTTATGCAGCTCTTTCTAACATGGGAGTACAAGGAAGTTGCATTTGCAGCTTTTTTCCACTCCTGTGTTTGGCTGGCTTGTGTATATATATAGATCAACATAATATTAGACTTCGTACATTGTTGTAGTATCGCTTAACATACGAGTTTATAAAAACAAAAGTGAACCATAAAACGTGAACACCCTTTTTTTGTTGTGCTTGCTAAAGGCACGACCTGTCAATGCAGGAGCGATTAAAACACATTACACTATTAGATAAACATAGGAAAGTTAAGAAAATATATGCCAAACTAACGGTTATTACCCCTAAACGGACATGACTTTTTTAGTGCCCCGACTGTCTATAAATTGAGCAATGTCTACGCTCCCTGTCTTGTGTTTCATCCATCTCTGTACGGATTCGTGAGTGAGATGAACGTCCTCTGATCTTTCTTTCCAACATTGGGTTTGGCACAAGGACAGGACCGTTGTACTCTGGGCAGTTGCTCTCGTTTCCTAGGGTATTAAAACGAACTTCCCCGAACACCTTAATCATCGTATCCAACTTGTAGACATCATCAACATAGTCTTGCCAGCGAGCTCCGATTTTGCACACACGGCTATAACATGAGAACAAGGGTACTTGAATGCTTGCCACTCTCCGCATTCGCAAGTTTTGTCAATCATTGACACCCTAAACTTTCCACATGGACGTGTCGCAGTACTATCGCCTTGGTCATCAACTTCAAAAATAGGTGTAACTGGGTCAAAGAGTATAACACCATGCCTCCTTGCGAACTGGCCGTTTATGTTCATTGCGTTGACTACATGTTCTGTAAACATAGCATTTGAATTTCTCTACGTAGTATATGTTTGGACATTATGCACAAAATAACCCATTAATTTGAAGCAATGTGCCGGATACAGTAGTAGTGGTAGCCAAACGATGGTCGTCAATATACCTCCTTCTGCATCGTCTTGATGATTCCTTGACAACGATCGGATATGATAGAAACACCACTTCGTAAGCCAACTACATGACCACACACATGGTACATGAAGTATTGCCACACTTAATTGGTTTCCCCTTCAACTATTGCAAAAGCAATTGGGATAACTTAGTTATTACCGTCCTGAGCACATGCTACTAACAATTTACCCTTAAATTTACCATACAAGTTGGTACCATCTACTTGAAGTAGGGGCTTGAAATATCGAAAAGCTACAATGCATGGTTCGAATGCCCAAAAACACCGAACAAACTTCCTAATTGTAACACCATCCTCATTCGTCTCTCCACACAAGATTTCATGTCCACCACGGTGTTAGGCACAAAATTTTGAATTGCAAGAAGGTACCTGGGTAATTGGGCAAAAGAGTCCTTCCAATTTCCGTATATTTGCTCGATTGCCTCACACTTGGCTAGCCAAGCCTTTCGGTATGATATTCGTCTACTAAATTCGTTCTGCACGAGCTGAATCACGTTCTTAAGCTTATGGTCAGGTCTGTTCTGATAGAAGGGATGATAAATGAAGCGATAAAATGATACTTTAGCTGACGATGATCTTGACTGCCCAGGCTAGGGTGACATGTGTGAGCACCATATTTTTTAACTTCCACACCAACGTGTATTTGGAGGCCACCTCACGTAGATAAAATGGACAGTCACCTTGCTCGTTCGTACAATTGATGCAGAAAACAGTACTCGAACTTTTTACTGGTGCAAAATCCCAATTTTTCCGGAAGTGGTACTGGCGCACTACAGTTACAAGCTCTTCTTTAGACTCGAACAATTGATTTTTGGTAAATTCTTGTCCCACACTCTAGTATGGAGCTCTAGTAATGTATATGTCGGATTGCATACTATTCACAGCACTCCAATCGATATTGTTTATGAATGACGGGACCTGCTCCTGGGCATTCAATGAACCTGCACCCATGAATGATCGTAAGGAACTAGAACCACAATGTGGGTTAGACGTACCGGTGCCGTCATCCTCAATATCGGGATCATCTGGAAGATTTTCTGGCTCCACATCTAGATTATCTAGATCTTCTTCCTCCAAGGCTTCTTCAGGTACATAAGAGTTATCATCTTCATCTTCTGAGGGTAAATTTTGACGATTAAGATCTATGAGATACAAACGAATGGTAATTCATTCTTTGGATGTATTTTTGATAGTTTGAAATCTGTGAAAGATGTCTAGAGGGAGGAAAGATATGATCTAGAATTTCTTTGTTAGTACTGATTTGAATAACACTATGAGTGTAGATAGTTTGAGAGGTAGTCTACACAATGGACAACCATCTGAAGATTATGTGGATATATATAGGCGAGCGAGCCAAAAAAGGAGAATGCAAACAAGTTGCATTTGGCAAATGCGCTTTTTTATATTCGTCTAGAGGAAGTTCTGACGCGACAGTACAACTACTTATGACTGTGACATGTTTTCAACTTTACAGTCTCCAGGAACCGTGTTTGTGTAATGCAGTTCTTTTTGTATTGGGCTGCAGGAAGTTCTGATGTGATCGTACAAATACATATGACTGTGACACGTTTTCAACTTTACAGTCTCTAGGAATCGCATTTGTGTAATGCGGTTCTTTTTGTATTTGTTTGCAGGAAGTTCTGACGCGACAGTACAAATACATATGACTGTGACACGTTTTCAACTTTACAGTCTCCAGGAACCGTGTTTGTCTAATGCGGTTCTTTTTATATTTGTCTATAGGAAGTTTTGTCGCGATAGTACAAATACATATGACTGTGACACGTTTTCAACTTTACAGTCTCCAGGAACCGCGTTTGTCTAATGCGGTTCTTTTTATATTCATATGCAGGAAGTTCTGACGTGACAGTACAAATACATATGACTGTGACACGTTTTCAACTTTACAATCTTTGGGAACCGCGTTTGTCTAATGCGGTTCTTTTTCACCTGACCTGTTACTACAATGACGGCACGGTGTAGCCATCCGCCTATAAATACAACCTGAATTTTGTTCACATTCCACAAACCATCACGTAAACTCAATACTGCATTGTAGTGAAAAGGAGATCATGGATGATCGTAAAAATAAGGGTGTTGCTAAGCAATCCTCTACTTTGAACAAAAGAAGTACCATAACTGAAGCCACAGTTCGTACATCAAAGCAGAAACATTAATAAGACCATATACAACAAGAACCACATACAATGTGTGCAGGGCAGACAGACTTTTCTTACACTTTGTCACGTCTGTCATAAATGTGTGCTGGACTGACAAACCACATACCAAAAGAATCGCATTAGGCAAACACAGTTCTTTGCACTAGAATATTTTGACTAGCCGTTGTACTATCGTTTAGCCGTGAGAACTGTCAGTGAATGTTACTATTGTATTATATCGCACCAGAATGCAGTTTTTTATAAGTGAAATATTGTGTATGCTAGCCACTTTGACCTTATGTATGAAAAACTTGTAGAAGTCCGAATGAGATGAGCTTTGGACGCTAATGTGTGCATGTAGTACTACGTTTACGCAAATTTATAGCATAAACGGATGTCATTTGATTGTTCAAAATCTGCGTGTAATACCGTACCAGGATGCAGTTTTTCATAAGTTAAATATTGTGTATGCTAGCCAATGAGCTTTGGACACAATAATGTGTGCATGTAGTACTACGTGTACGCAAATTTATAGCATAAACGGATGTCGTTTTATTGTTCAAAATATGTCATCAATATCAAATATCAAAAATCAATTGATAGTGTAATCTCAAAATTACTAATCCCAACGATAACAAAATACATTGTTTACTTTGAAAATAAACAAAGGTCCAAAAACTAAAATACAAGAATCATGATATACTCTATTCAACGAGTCCAATCCCCGTATCTGCCTAGTGGGTTCCTGACCGATCGCAGCTGCATACGCAGACTCTCCAGCTTATTGTTTTGAAGAGGTGTTCGAGTTGCTGCTGGTATTTGCTCTAACAAATCAATCCACTGCTCGATGGTCATCCCATAGTCTGATGGCTGCGGGGCATGTGGTGTAGTATATATAGGTGTAGAAGGTGTAGCAGTAGGGTGAGTCAGATGTTGTGAAGTCTGACTAGGGCCTGCATCCACATTACCATTATAACCCAACAGCTCAGACAAACTAAAATTCCAACTTGAATTAAGGAAGTCATCGGATCTCAATGCATCACCCCTCGCGCTACCGCCAACTTCCAGTACTGGCTGATATGTAGCTGGAGTATGCAGGTGAGGAGTGTATCCTGGCTGGGATGTGGGACTAAAGTCTGGACCGCCTGTATAAGGCTGCAGATGTAGTGCCTGCGAAAGTGCCTGCTCAACCACTACCATCTGTCTAGCATCAACTGCTGCACCATACTGCATCTATCCAGCGTCAACTGCTACATCAAAATGCTGATGCAGATCTGCAGACTCAGGAGGAGGAGCGTCATCATGGTTAGGGGTGAGCATTTGGATAATTCGGTTAACTGCAATCCAAATTGTAAAAAAAAAATTGGATTTCGGTTAATTCGGTTAAAACCGAATTATCCAAATTTTTGATCAAAACCGAATTAACCGAAATCCAAATTATCCAAAATCCGAAATTTTTTTAAGTTGAAAACCGAAAACCGAACTGAAATCCAAAATTTGCTTTAGTTCGGATTTCAATTAACCAAAATTTAAAAATAAAACCGAAAACCGATTTTTAAAATCGGATTTTAGTTAACCGATTTTTTTTTAAAAAAAAACCAAACACATCTTTTTGTTTCATGTTCATCATCAGCAGTAGTAATAACATAAGCTGCTAGAAAATTATGAATTCTCTAGTTGCCAATTCATCACAACGGAAACAGAAAGAACTCACTCAAACATTAGACTAGTTACATCAAACTATGGGTGAGCAACAATGAACGATGTTCCAAAAAAACAGTTATATATAATTAATTTGATGAAAAAAGAATAATATGACATTATATAATTGAAGCATTGGAGCAATGCGAGATAGGGTTATGAATTTTGACGTTCTGTTTGTCATGTTTAAAGAGTATTAACTATTAAGGAAAAGTTTAGGGATTTTCTTTAAAAAAAAGTTTGGATAATTCGGTTAATCGAATTTTGCAGGGTTAAAACCGAAATCCAAACTGAATTATAATTCGGATATTCGAATAACCGAAATTTTAAATTCGGTTTTAAAATTCGGTTAAAAATCCAAAAAAAAAAATTCGATTAATTTGGACTTTGGATAAATCCAAATTATCCAATCCAAATGCTCACCCCTAATCATGGTGTCTTGGCTGTCTTGGCCGCCGCTCACTGTGTCTCTTCCTGTGTACAGCTCTCCGGGGTGCATCATTACCAATCGCATCCCAATTCGGCTGGAACACCTGGAATGCAGGGGGTGAATGCTCTTCTGGGTGTGCGTACCCGTACCGTATGTGCCTATAAATTCCAGTCTGATCAGCCACGTATCTCGCATACTGACTGCTATCAGTATCTTGCAACATATACTGGAATTGCTGCACTGCTTGTCCCTACAAAAGAAAAATATGTTAAGAAGAAAAAGGATGGAGAGATAATTATATAAACAAATTAATTTATAACTAGTATAAACAAAAATATTGACATTTAAAAAATTAACACCGGAACGACATTTCTTCATGCATCTAGTGTGAACCAATGGATGTTGTGCTGTGAGTACCACCGCATGTACACAGACTGAGATCCCAGCGGTCGTGATAAAGGATACGTGTGAAGAGGAATGCGCCGGTCATTCCTACTTTCCCACAGATGCACATACAGACCGAGGTAAGATCCCAGTTGGTGGTGGTACGCCCAGAACGATCTTGACTGTGAAGTCTGTCATAATCAAGCGGAGCGGTGGGAATAGGTTGGTGTGTACCGAACTGCCACATGACTCGATCTGGTTGGTGTCCCTCAATAATATTAAAATGAATGAGAGGAACTACCAACACGTAAGCTTCAGCTCCTTGGTAGTGTGGAAGATCAGCATAAGACAACCACCTCCACTGTGGTAGCAATACAAGTGTTAAATCTTTTAATTAAAAAAATACATTATTCTAAGCAATTATTGAGGCTACTTGTAACTTACATCATCAATAGTGGGTGGTGTAAACATATAATCAATCACATTTCTAGCATCCTGCAAAGTGCGGATGTGAGCAACGTCCATCCTAGACCATCTGTCAAACATTCAAAATAACATTATTTAAAATAAGCTAGCGTTAAATAACGAGGAAAATAAATCATTCAAAAAATATAACGTTAAGTTAACATACCGATAACACAATGGTGCATCATCTGCAATCTTCCTAGTCTGGCGTATATAAAATCGAGGGATCCTCGAGTACGCCCATACAGTAAGTAATCTGGTGCGGCAATGGAGGTATCCCGTAGATTTAATCTGTGTGGCCATGCATAAATGACGATACATCCAAGCCAACACAGCAGAGCCCCAGCTGTACTGGCCAGCCACGTCAAAGTCCGCCAGTAGAGGCAGATAACAGCAGTCTACGGTGTTTCCATGGTAGGATGGAATCAAGGTCTCACCAAGCAGCCTCAAAATGTACGCCCTAGCATGCTGAACAATCATAGCAGGTTGGGCGTCGTCAGTCAACTCTGGATCATTATCTTGGAAGTTTTCAGATAACCATGTTAAAAGAACATGGTTACCCTTGATGTGTTGGTGATCTGGAGTCTTCCCCAATAAATAAGTGCATAGTCGTCAAACATTAATACTGGTATCACCTATCACCGGCCTACCCTCTATGGGCAAACCAAAAAGCTGCGCCATGTCCTCTAATATAATGGAAACCTCCCCAAATGGAAACATAAATGTGTGTGTCTCCGGTTTCCATCTCTCGACCAAGGCATTGCATTTAAAATTATTAGCTTTGGTCACTAACCTAGCAGGACCCCATAACGCAGCAGCGTGTATCAGTAGGGCAATCAATCTATGGGGGGCTTCAACCAACTTCGCACCCCCACGCCCTTTCAGTACTATATTCATAAGCGGCTGAAACTCCTAAATTCAATTATAAATAAATTCTCTAATTATACTAATTTTAATTATTAAATTAACTAAATATACTAATTTTAACTAACTATTAAAACATTTTAGTAATTAAAATACTAACCTCACGTCCAGATAAAATCACATAAGAGATGTGAGCGTCTGTAGTGAAAACAAATCCGTCTGATCCGGCCCGGGTCCTCCAGCTGCTCCAGCATACCTTCCCGCCATCTCGCTTGCAAATTTTTTTTCTACTACTCCTACCAAGATCACTCAACAAGAGAATATGAGAGTGTAAATATGAGAGATTAAGAGAGAGTTGGAGAATTGTGTGAAGAATAAGGAGGTAGGATGGGGTATTTATAGGGAGGAGAGGGCGGCTGCCGCCTCACACATTGCTAAAGGACCGCACTTGGCAAGTGCGGTTCCTACCTTTGCAAAAGGACCGCATTTGCCAAATGCGGTATATCAACAAAGAAAAAAAAAACCACATTTGACAAATGCGGTCCTTTTGCAAAGGTAGGAACCGCACTTGCCAAGTGCGGTCCTTTAGCATATTTTGTCACCAACCCATAATTAATTAGACAATCTGTCCAATTCTGTGTTTGATTCCATCAATTGGAATTTCCAAGTGCTTCCCCCTTTTGTTTTACATTGTTATTGTTTATTTCTTGCCTTCCTACCTGACCACTATTCATTCTCTGGGGAAAAAGTTCACCGAAGGAGAAAGTAATTAAGGAAGAGGGGAATGGGAGATAGCCTTATTGAACTTGAGCTCGCCTGTCATTTATTATGAGGGGTGAATCCACACCCCAATTTATAGAGTTTATAGGTATTTCCAATAGTGTCAGGTTGTCATATTGTCAATCTATTTTTTTTAGATCAAAACACATCATGTAAGTTATTTACATTCTTCTTCTTTGTACGGCGTACCCTTTATTAGACATCCCTCCGGTGAGGCAAGTAAAGGAAGCTCAGGGGATGACTTGTTTCTTTCACCTTTGATCTTGTTTGTCTCTGTAGACGTCTCTTTCCCCAGAGTTTGTCTTTATGATTTCCTTTGGGATGACATGCACGAGCACCTTTGTCTTAATAAGGACTATGGGGCAACCTCTAGAGATGAAGACAAAGATTGGGAACGCCCTCTGGAGGTGACCTGTAGATACTTCCGCTATCTTTCCTTGGGTTTCAACCCACACACTAATCCCACAATTTCATTTTCTTTTACAAAAAAGGAAAATAACTTATTTTCAGAAAGCGAAAAACAAAATTTTCGAAAAGAAGATAATACATTACCCTCTCTCATAGTTCTACAAGTTCTTTCTCTTTTGCAAAAAGGGAAACAGAACTTTCATTGTTTATGTGCTAGTTTTTGTTGATCTTCGGAGATGAAGCTTCCGGGGTTTGACTCTCACTTATTTTTACACTCCTCTTCTTTATTGACTTTTACTCCACATGGCCTTGTTATATCCGGGGAAGTTGTAGAGTTCATTTTTTTTGTCGCAATTTTTTTATCATCATTTTAGTGGATAAAGGAAATAAATGGGTTGCCTTATTCTCACTTTAAACTTTCTTCGTCATGCCCGGCTCATGGCCTGCTAGCAGCCCGATTGCCCAATTTTATTAACTTCCTTTAGAGTTTGTTATGAGAAAATGATAAAATGTCTAAATTTATTTTATATGAAATATTATAAGGGGTCTCATTTTATATATTTTAATTTTGTAATTTTTTTATCTTAATATAATTTAATTAGCCTCAAAAATCATCAAGACGACCCTGTTCT
Source organism: Limonium bicolor (assembly GCA_023374045.1). Lineage (NCBI taxonomy): Eukaryota > Viridiplantae > Streptophyta > Magnoliopsida > Caryophyllales > Plumbaginaceae > Limonium > Limonium bicolor. The sequence goes on along the minus strand of CM041776.1, from coordinate 302,914,929 downwards.
TCTTACTCCCTTTCTTCTTCCGCTTCCACTAGTGGAAAAATTATTTTATAACACGCTTAATCAGGCTTTATAACATGTTTAGAAGCCGTGTTATATGCATCCGTGATATAAAATAGTACTTTACTTATATAACAAATATTATTCTTAAAATAGTACTATAATTGTTAATTGTACATGTTTTATATATAACATTGTATATATGTTTTTATTATTGATTGTACATTAAATATAGCCAATAATTCATACATTGTTATCTTCTCACATTCACCACGTCACTCACGGTTGATTCATCATGATCGATTTACACCACATTAACGACGCATAACAGAGGGGGGTATACTAAGATGATAAAATCACAAACGCCACTAATTAATTAAGTTAAAGAATATTGAACCAAAACCAACATAATAATATATGTACAGTCTCTCGGAGAAACTACTAACGAACAAACAAATCTTATATCGTGAAGTCAAAAGTCAAACATATACCAATCAGGACACGAACAAACAAACACCCATAGTTAATCAATGACAAGAAGAAATTTGAGAAGGATGACATAACAGCGCACTCTTTTGTTCTTTTCCATTGAGAAACCACTCAATAAGAATTAAACGAATTACAAGGTTGGACTTTCATCAAACCATCCACGACCGATGAACCAACAACACCCAAGAAGCAGCAAGAGCGACAAACAACGGCGCAAGATATCCCGGCCGTTGCTTCCCACCACCACCCGACGATCTCAGCTTCACACCATCGTCATTGACTAGACTTCCCTCACCGTTGACTTCAAAATCAGCAGTAAGCTCTAAGGCGCGTCTCCCGGTTTTCCAAAAGTACATTTTGGTATATCTTACCGCCGTCGCCAGGTCAATCCTAAACACCCCAGACGACGCGTTGACCGATTCTCTCGGTTTCAGATTGTCTTTTAAATGGGTGCTCTTCAATAGCCCTTGAGTGAACGGCGGGAACGCAATGTCACCGACCGGAACCGCTCGTCCTTCCGATTTATGGTAAAATGTGATATTGATTGCGTCGTAGTAAACCCGCTTGTTGAAGTTTCTGTTCTTGAGTTTCAAGTCGAAGGAGATTGTTGATGCCGTCGTTTCATTAGTGTGGGTGACGTTGGTGGTCGCCGATTTGATTGATGAGACGTCGAAATGCTCGATGGTTAAGGTTGGTTTGAGTGTCCATAAACCCAACCAGATTACTATGGCGAGGGTGATAATGCCACTGCCGCTTCCACCACTGCAGAAACAACAACAAAAATCTGAATCACCCATCTAAACGGCCTGTCTGTTCTTGGGTGAGGTAGATCGGAGGTTTGAAGGGTGGAAGTGAAGGTTGTGGGTTAAGAGTACTTAAAGAAAGGACCAGACGCGGCTTGGAATGTAGTTTGACTTTCAGAGAAGACGAGAGAAACGAGTTCGAACATGCATGCCAGCTGTGAACCAGCAGATAGCTTAAACCAAATGTGAAAACATATTTTGATATGCTTGTATTTCTTTATTAAGTCGTCTAAGAAAAATGAAGCTTGCTACTTCATATTTATCGGACAGGTAGGAGCAGGCAGGTGGGGAGGGACTTCGTATGTAGCAGGATAAAAAATGACCTTCACACGCATAGTCTTATTTTGTTTTTTTCCTAAAAAAGAAGTCTTATTTTATTAATCCATTATAGCATTTGAACTATACATATTTATCGACAGATAACTAAGATACAAACATGGTCAATGATTTTGGGAGACGTCCGCGTTTGGAGAAGTACCTATCAATTCAAGAATGGATTTTATGTTTATAATACAAATGAACTCAATAATCACTACAACATAAGAGTTCAAATGGGGCAACAAAAGTTGCACTAATAGATCATATTATTGCTCTAATAGAGTAATTAGAGCAAAATTAATCTTGCCCCAAGGTTGCACTAGTTGATTCGCACCAATAATCAATTTGGTGCAACTTTTTATTTTGCCCTAATTGACATGAACTATTAGTGCAATAAAAGTTGCACCAATTGATCAACTACAAACAGAGCCAATTAAATGATCTTACTCTATTAGTGCAAGATACAGAAGTTGCACCAAATGACGCTGCTCTATTAGTGCAAGATCAGAATGTTGCCCCAATTGATTAATAGCATAATGCAAGCCGGCGGTTCCTTAAGAGACAACACAAATAGGGCGAATGTTAAGAATGCACCATTTGAGGCATACTAATAGTGCATAAACTATATATTGCACTATTAGATGTTTTAGAAATAGGGCATTGATTCGGTTGCACTAAATGACACCACTCTATTGGTGCAAATAATCATGTTGCCCCATTTGATCTATAGCAAAGCTACGACGGTGCGTATTGGGTAAACTGTAAACAGCACAAATAGAGCATTTGATAGTGTTGCACTATTTGCATACAACAATTAGAGTGACTTTTTAGACATGCACCATTTGAGTACATACATAACATTTGGTGCAAAAAGTAATGCCCTATTTGATCTTTCAGCTTTTAAAAAAAAATTCTGCATTGTTCATAATATTAATAATTTCATTATTTGATCAATTAAAGTCTTAATAAACATAAAAATTACAAAAGGATGATTGAAATATTATATATTATTATAATTTTCCACAAATTGTGTCATACAACCCACTGAAAGTTTCATCCAAACTACCACTGTTTTACACAACTACCATTGATCATTACAACTGTTTTACACAACTACCTCATTAGATCAAACACTATTCATGTACAAGTGGATAAGATTAACTATCGGAGAAGATCAAACCCACTGGTGTTGATGCAGCTGATGTCCAGAGAAAACCATTAGAATCCATCATGTCTCAGATTTGTTGATGAGTCTTCACTGGAATCAAAAAGGAAGAAAAACCAAAGATACAAAGGAAGAAACATCTCAAACTCTGTCAGAAAACAGTAGAAAGAATCACACTTAAGAGAAGATTCATTCATATCATAAACTACTAGTATATAGGCAAATGCAATTAAGAGAAGTGTAAGTTGCTTATGAAGCAAGCATAAATTTATAGTAATAAAGAAAGAAGAAAGTTTACTTTTTGATAGTAACGTTTTTGTATATTATAGTAGTAAAATATCTAGGGATGGGAAATAGTCTGACTGTATTTTGACTTTGGAAGTACCCCACCCCAGTGTATATAGTATACTAGTAGTAGTATTTATGTGTCCACGGATATTGCATTTACCAAGCAGTAAGAAAGAATCACACTTACAGAATTTGGAGAAAATCACAAAAACCAAAGAATCACAATCAGACACAAACACAGTAGAAGAAGGACATGTATGTTAATTCAAAACATTCATAACCATGCACTATGCAACTGTTGTTGCTACTGCTACTCCCTTTTTTTCATTCGTCATGTATACTTTTACATAGCAACAAAAGATAATCTCCACAAGATGACTATACCATTATTCATTTTCCTCATCTATAGCCTAACAAAACAAAAAAGTATATACATATCTGTATCAATCAATTTACGCAGAGATAGCAAAATACATAACATGCAGATTTCAAAACCATTAACATCAACAACAGCCTAATACCATATCCGTAATGGGCCATGTAGCAGCAGCCATAGATCCTCAAAACGAGCAGAAACTGAAAAGAGAACTTACCAAACTATTGTAAGTAGATTATCTTCTTGCAAACATAGATCCTTATAAGTCAGGAGAAAAAACTAGCAGTGAAGTCTGGTGAATGACAATATATTGAAGACTGTCATGTATGTTGCAGTCTTAGGTAAGTCTGAACTCTTAGCTAAGACTTCCTACTTCAGATGCCATCGCCACATCCATCCCTCTTGAAGAATTGCTTGGCACCCCTAAGCCAGGTGATGGTTGCCAAGCTGGTGGTTGAGTAGCAGGTGGAGTAATTATTGGCACGGAAATTGAAGATCGCCGAGGGAATTGTACACCAGAGCGCTGCCAATGTACAGCAGAACATAGAGCTGTTAATCACTTTGATCTCACCGTCACAAAATAGATAATTCAGATAGAAACTGCAAAACTTCAGTGTAATCAGTTCAAAGAATGTAACCAGGAGAAGGGTGTTTCTCAGGTCACTGAACTCAATGATAAAAGTATGTATCCACCCCGCAAACATATGATAGCAAGAACATGCAGGCATGCAACCTAGATACCACAATTACTCGAGCATCTAACATAATCCGTTCAAAGACAGCACAATGCAAATTACATGAGAGGGATTTAATAAAGAAACTTCAACAGAGAAGCAGACAGCCCGTCAACTCATAGCATAAAGCACTGAAGGATACTGATGTTTGAAGATACGTATGGTCACTGCAACAAGATACTTGTAACTTAAATGGTAAAACACGAGAATATGAACGCCATTACCCTTAGTTCATCGTACGCCGAGTAATAATGTGAATGCTTCCCCCCTGGCCCACCAAATGCTTCTTGCCAATGATCCAGAAGCACCAATACTTTGTCCCTCACTTGCGTGTCACCCTGAAGAGGCAGAACACAAGGGAGGATCAAAGCTTCATAAAAGCTCATGTATAACAAAAGGCAAACTTCAATCAACTGGTTGGTTGAAGAGATTTCAAATCCAGAGAAAAAAAAAGATTCATTAAAACAAATAACTGATCAATTACCACCAGATTAGCAGCTAAAGAACATTGAAATAATAAATGACAGACAAATTTTATCATGGAACACTGCACTATACAAACTGCAACATACATGACAGTCTTCAGCTTTTGGGAAATGACAATCTTCAAGTTTTGGGAAATGACAATATATTGACAGAAGAGGAACACATAGACAAATGGGAGTCTGTTGAATGTACAGATGAGTAGATAAGACTGTACTCTGAAATGGCAGTGGGAATCTTTATTCTTTACAGGTCAAAAAGATAGTTCTGCCTCGCTTCTCTTGCTAGTATTAACCTGGATACGACAAAATTAACAACTGAAGCAAAGCAACTGAAGACTGAATACTGAAGAGTGAAGCCACTGAAGCAAAGCAACCATTAGGTGCAATAGGAAGTATGTAAACAGCAGTGAATCAGAAACAACTGAAGACTGAAGCAAAGCAACTGAAGACTGAAGACTGAATACTGAAGCAACTGAAGCAGTGAATCTACTTCCAGATGTCATATTTAGGACGTGCTATTTTAGAACATGAGTGCCATAGGAAGCAGCGTTGAGAAGTGCAAAACTTTATAACAGACAATGCCGGTAATAAAGATAGACAAGGCAAAAGTTTTTAATCAAAAAGAATATAAAAAATACAAGTTGAACGAACAGAGTACTTGATTAATGTTGACATATAGAAGTATTGCTATATTAAGGTTGTTGTAATTTCAAAGAAAGAAAACAGAATTGCAGTAGAAAACCCAATGCCTCTCGGTTTTAGCATTTTTTACCTGATGCACACTACAATAGCTACTTAAATATACATAAGTAAAGATTTGATATCGGATTGTTTTAGATTTACACTACTGCTTCAAGCCAGCTAACTACGGGTAGAGAATTTGCGAACTAAATTGAGGAATTGATCCATCTATCTATATATAGTCACAAAAAAAATAAAATCTTACTAGATTGGTCTGATAATGAACAACAGCTTTCTTGAATGTCCTTGCTAGCTAGCTAGTTAGTTGCTACTAATCTCTAGAGATTCAAAATACTGTCAACAGCATTAGTCTGTACAAAAGTTCATAGGAAACTCTTAGTATTCTCTCAAAACCAGAAATTTCCCTAGCTATCAATTTCATTAACATGAGAATAATACTAACACACACAGTACATTTGATATAATACCTCAAGAAGGGTAATGACCAAAAAGATTCAGTACTACATTTTTGTTGAAAACAACACAATATCTCTCAAAACCAGAAATAGATAATTTCCATAGCTATCATATTCATGACACATTGGATTAATTACTGTCCTATAGAAAAAACTCAGATATTAGACTGGACACTGTTCCTCTAACCTAACAATGCTGGTAAACTAAACTCCCTGCATCAAACATTAGATCAAGAACTCATATTCTCATCAATCATAAGCAAAAAGACACAGACAACATCTAAATTATGGGCCAAAATTCATAACTATTTCAGCTCTCAGTCATCTTCTTGATTCAACAACATCGATTTTCTTTCTGAATGTTTCAAATCTTGACATATGTATTCTATAGTTAAAGAAGTCCATTTATCAATCCATATAATGTTATATATGTACATCATCTATATTGTAACGCATAACAATCAATGAAACAGCAATAAAAATATCTTTCTCTCAGTATTGTCTCTAGATCTGTATTCTCATTCCTATCGCCATGTTCCTATATATAAACCTAATTCCACTAGGTGACTATTGACGCTGTTGTACCCATTTTGACTAATTGATGTTGTATTCGGCATCTCGGTCCTTTCATGAGACATAATTATTGAAGTGGATATACATATACTACTAGTTACTACTATCTAGTCGATATTAGGTGTGAGGTTAGTACATAGATGAGCTTGTTGATCTGCTAGCTATATCTGACTGGGTACTTTATTTAGAAATGTTTTCTTTTATAGCAGAGTTACGTATTTAGAGTTGTATTCATATATTTTGAGCTAGTGATTCGATCACCTTTCACATCTTACAGGTGGCGAGATCGTGGTTGGAAAAAAGACTGAAACAGGGAGAGAGAAAATTATACCGGTTCGACGTGTTTTCAGCCCCTCTTCAATGTGGTGGTGTGTGAGGAAGAATAAGACCGTGAGTGAAGAGAAGAGAAGGCCGAGCTCCGTCTTCAATCTGGTGTGGGAGGAAAAAACCTTGAGTGAAGAGAAGAGAAGGTCGAGCCCCGTCTTCAATGGTGGGCGACGAAGAAACTGTGAGTGAAGAGAGGAAGAAGGCCGAGCTCTTCAATCTGGTGTGAGAGGAAAAAACTTTGAGTGAAGAGAAGAAGAAGGTCAAGCCCCGTCTTCAATGGTGGGCGAGGGAGAAACTGTGAGTGAAGAGAAGACTTACGACCGTGAAATAGGTTTAGAGAATACCAATTTCCAAATGTTTTCAGCAGTGAGGTGTTAGTGCGAAATAATATTTTGCTACAATTGAGCCAACCTAATGGTGCGTAGAAAAAGAAATGCCCTATTTGATGACATCAATTAGTGCATGTCTAAAAGATGCACCAGTTGATAAGGTATCTCAGTGCAGTGGAAAAAAGAAAATTGATGTACTATTGGTGCAACAGATAGAAGTTACCCTATTTGAAGTCTATCAAATAGTGCAAAAAGTAAAATGCACCCTTAGATACTGTCTATTAGAGTACCATTTTACTTTGCCCCATTTACTCCTAGACACTATTAGTGCGACTGATAACAGTTGCACTATTAGAAGTCCATCAATTAGTGCAAAGTGTATTATGCACCCATAGTTACTCTTTATTAGAGCAAAATTTTACTTTGCCCTAATTAGTCATTCTTGTGTCTTACGTATGCCATATGAAAATAGGGCAATACACAATATTGCTCCGGTTGATGCTATCTAATAGTGCAAGTATGATATGTGCACCTTTTGATATGGTCAAATAGTGCGATGTAATTATGCTCTATTTGTCATAACTTTTAGGTGCAACTTATTAATTGCACTAATTGATAATCTAAAATTGCCCCAACAAGTCAATATTGTTGTAGTGAATGTGCAACACAATTACTATTCATGATCCCTCAGGTAACCGCCAATTAACCATCACCATCCCATAAGGTCCTTCGAAACTCATACTTCATTCTACTTAAAATATCTGTCATTTTATATCTAGAATGACAGATATTTTGAATAAGAGGAAATATCTATAATTATTGATGATACCACAAATCCTTTAAATAATCAATCCAACCAAAAGAGCTATTTGAACTCGGCCATCATGATAAACAATCCAACATTTATGGAAAACTACATCATCATCCCCTCTCGAGGCCTGTGGCATAATTGAAAGATGCACATCAACTAGGGTACCTATATATTGTCTTAGACCACAACAGAGGCAAGTCAGCGCCCTTGGCCCATCATACTAGTGCTAGTGCTAACCTTCAGTCATCCTGACAACAGAGAAGTCCATTGGTCTTCCTTGACGTCAATATCTCCTGCCTTGTTGTGGACAAAGGAGTAATGTGAAAGGAACGCCCGAGTTATCTACATCCATCTCAGAAAAAAAAACTACATTCCCGAACATTACACCATTTTAATTTGTAGGCAAACTGAATCATCCAAAAAAGTAGACATCCACCGGACCACATTTGCCAAGGGACCAGCCTTACTCACCCTTTTCATCCATACTTGGAGATCACACCCACAATCTTGACACTGAGAAAGTAGCTAATAATGAGGATTCCCAACACCACCAAAATAGACCCCCCTTACAACAAAAGAAAAATACATGATCCAACTTATCCTTAAAACCCTCAATATAGGCCACACACTAGATTTCAGTCTTCGGGCGCAACAAAGAAGTATAGATCCTTATGCTAACTAAAAGTGATCACCCCAAAGGTAAATCTGCGTAACAAAAACACATCATCAGTAACCCAAATTGGATCCTCCCCCGAACTCATGTAACTTACGCATCAAATACTCCAACTTAACATAGTAAACCTATATGACCTTATAGTGCCACACAAGCCTGCCAGAGCCCCAAGAAGCACCATACCCACAAACCATCCTGGCTCTCTCATGAATCAGATCAATCCGCCCCCTTATTGAAGCTCAATAATGGTGGTGTGGTAGGTTATTGTTTCATGAGTTCTAATGGCCCTTTTTTTATGAGGGGGCTACAAATATAGCAATGCGGTGACCGGTAACGGTCTATACAGCTAAGGAAAATCCTTAGCCAGAAACTGAGACAAGAAACTATTACAGACACATTAACGACACAGCTGCTGCAAACATTGACATTAACACAAGTGTTTGGAGTTTTCCGAAATTAGCAGGATGCTCAACGATTCATCAGTCTCATGAACCTTTATTCCCTCATATCAGCACTTTATCTTGCCCAGCTGAAGTCAGCGGCAATTTGAAACTCACACCTTCCTTCCACGTATTAAAGCAGTTGTTATTCCCAACAAAAAAGCAAGTTCTTTCCTATTCCACCGTTCTGCTCCAGGTGAGCTTTTACTTTTTTCCTAAAGATCCAAGACGGCTCGTATATCCTGAACAGCCTCATTCCTCATTCTAAAAATACTAATCGTCGACTGTAATGCTTTTTCCCCAGGGTCGTGCTTTGGGAAGAGTACCCCAGCATTGATTGACATCATTTCCTATTGCACGGGCTCTTAGATCACCGATGACTGTCGTTTGGGCTGTTGATCTTCCGGCTACCGGGGCTGTGAGATTTCATCCGACCAAAATTCCACCACCCCTATACTTTGAAGATTTCGCCTTCTACCTCCACTGAGATTTCTTCGTTTATTATCTGCATAATCGATGTTTGGATTTGAGCGTGTGCTTCCAGATAATTGGGAATTATCTCCTTATCAGTTTCGATAGCAAGGATGGTTCCTAAAGGTTTAGTAATCGCGCGGATGGAGCTTTCACTCCATGCCTGCACTGGGATCCCCTTGACAGCAATAGATGTTATTCGTTTATCAACTTGCTCTGTTCTGGCCCAAGGGGTGAGTTCCCATCCCATCTTGTGACCCATGAATTCTTGTATGAAATCTCTTGCCTTATCCACAGTGAAGAATATTACGATGACCTTAGTGCCTGAGAGACAATGATGTCCTCTATGTTGTTAGCCAATGACAAGAGGGAGTGTTTTATTTCCTTTAGTTATGTTTGGGCTCGCATCGAAATAGTGACTCCCCTCGAGAGCCTTTCTGCCATGACAAGTGAACAGTCGAGGCTGATGAGTCCTCCACAACACTTGTTGTTAACTGTTGATCTGCTAGCTGAGACCTGATGGAGCTGGTCGTGTAGATCTTCCTGTATGGGCAACGGTGACCCTTAAGGCTACTTCCGGGACCATTGCAGGTTTGACACGCCAGCCTGGTGAAAATTAGAAGTGTGGTTGTATTGGCTGCGGAACTTAAGTTATGGTTGTTTGGGTTTCAATCCTGTTCTCATCCACCAGAGTCCCGTTTGTTTCTGAAATTGCTCTGTCTGCTTCCTCCTTAGTTTTGTATTCAACTAACCCATACCTTGTCTTCGTATGAGTTTTGGGGGGTTTTTGGCAGCCTGATGCCAACGATTTGACCATACTTATCAAAGAGCTTCCATAGGGTGCCCAACCTCGATGCCTGGTTAATGTTATCTATAAAAACTGTAGCACCTGGGACTGATTTCACGTTTGCCATTGACATTATTGGGATGATAAGTGAGCTTTGGGAATATTGATTTATTTGGGGGATCGGGTACTGTAACGGTAAGGAAAAGAGTTTTAAGATGGTATTTGGGAAGGTTATGGGCTTCACATGGTGGTCTGAGAGGTGGAAACATGGTGGTGGATGGAATTTAGGCTAGCGAGGGGTTGGGGTGGGGGGAGGGAAAAAAGAGAGAGGAGAGAGTTCATGGTATCGACGTTTACTAATTCATACCACCTTAAGTCATCTTGTAAATCCAGTAAACTTATGAATCTTTCCTAGTTTTGTCCTGTTGACCATTGTCTTAATACCTCCATTTTCACCTTTGAAAAATAGGTTGTTTCTACCGCATCAGATTTGCCTACAACAGTCTCTTTCAGGAGGGCGGAAGGACAAATCGAGGAGAAGTTATGATTGTTCTTTTAAAAGACTCAGGAGTGCCCAAGGAAATGCTTATGTTTTCACTCTGCTTGATTGGTTTGGTAAGGCTTTCTCCTCCATCTTGTCAATGTTTGGTTATTCAATCTCTATCTTTTGTGACGGTGCCTGCCTAGAGACCGATAAGAAGTCAATGTAATTAGAGCTTAAGTGATAAGTGTTTCATTTAAGCTGGGTATTATTTATTAATGAGTCTATTACTCTCAAAGAGAAGGCCTTAAGGCACACTCCTTACCCGAGACAAACATGAGCTCTTATTTCTTCGCCAACTTACTAAAACCCGCTGGCTTAAGTTCATTGATTCCAACACCGCCTTCTTCCATAGAGCCATAAAAGCTAGAAGAAATAAGAACTCCATTGCCTCCATCACAAACGACCGTGGGAAGGCCCTCAATTCCCCCCGCGACATTGAGGAATGCCTAGTCTCTCACTTCGAACGCTCCCTTGGCACCAAATCGTCTCTTCCCTACTCCTTGGCGGACCTCAACTTCGAGGTATCCAGGACTTTCGCCCATTCCAGCTGGGCCTCCTTAACCCGTCCTGTTGACTCTAAGGACATCAAGTTAGCCCTCCTCTCCATTAAAGACGATAAAGCCCCTGGGCCGGATGGCTACACTACCAAATTCTTTAAAGCAGCTTGGGATATCGTTGGGGAAGACATCTGCCAGGCTATCAAAGGCTTCTTCCACAGTGGTAGTGAAATACCCCTAAATTAATTTAAATTAATTTAGGGGATTTCTTTTATTAAACCTTTAATAATATTATTAAGTATTAAATTATTATATGGAATGAGGAATATTAAATTATTATATGGAATTATGAATATTAAATTATTATATGGAATATGAATATTAAATTTTATATGGGGTTGTGAGATTTATTTAGGGGTTTTCTCCTAATTATTATATATTAGTATAGTATTATGAATTTAATAATAAGATTTATAAGTCAATAAATCTTGGGGAAATTTCTAAACACTCCAAATATATTATAAAGATTTTAGGAAGTGTTGGAACATTGTTTTGAAACATAAAAGTCAATATAAAATTCTAGAAACCTTAAAGCTTATTAAGCCTTGCTAGAGTTGACTTTTTGAGAATGGTCAAACCCGGCCATGAAACCTATACCAAAAAATAGGTTATGAAAAACCATGAAGATCGATAAAAAGAACGTCAAAAACGGATCATCCTAGCCAAAGTTATGCTAGTTTGAAGTTTAGAGCCAAAATTTCATAAAGTGCCACGTGTCGGCCTCTCGTGCGTCCCAACACTTAGCTGATTTTTACCTCCTTGTTTTTCTCCAGCAAACAACCGATTTTGACCTAACTTGTGACGGCTATATCTTCTTCATCTTTCAATATTTTTCAAAGCCGTCTTCTTTATTCTCTTCTCCTTTGAATCATCTTCACAACCGTAACTCATACAAACCCTAAACCCTTCTACATCAACGGGAAAATCGTTCTCAAGTTGGCACCTTTCACAGTCGTAACCCAGATTTCCTATTCCCTTCGAATTCAGGTAAATTCGTCTAGCCATAAATCCTTCGTTTCTCAACCAAACTTTGATTTCTTTAGCTCGTTGTGTAGATCTCTAATCCGTCTACAATTCTTATGTTTATGCCCAAGCCTGAATCATAACCGTTTGGAAGTTATAGTCGCTCAAAGTTCCGGATTTTTCAGCACATAAAATCATACCGAAACAGAGAGGTAAACTCGTAACTTTCGGGTCAATTTTCTTTCTGTATAATGCGAGTTAGGATTAGTTCTAGTTATCCATGTGTAGATCTAAGTTTCATCTTTCTAATGAGCCCAAAAACAAAGCCTAACTCGATCTGTGCAATAACTTATAGATCCTCGAAGTTTGCTTCACGAACTGGTCGGAAGTTCGAGTTTTTCCAGAACCCGATCTCGAAATCACTTCGATTCGAGCAATTCCGGTGAGATTTCTTCAAATTCTTCCGATTATGCTAACCGGTTTTACAATTCCGACCTAACCCATGTTTCAATTGTGTCAATTACGCTCTAGATTAGGAGAATTTGGCGAATTATAATCCGAATCGTATTCTGTTCTAATATAAACCCTAACCTTCGAATTGAATTCGAAACTCGATGAATACTGCATGATAATGGGGAAATCGGTACCATTAGAACCGGAATTCGATTTCGAATCCACAGAAACAAGAATCGTTGAATTTCGTTCTGTAGATCGAGAGATATAGGTGAATTAGTACTCGGTTTCGATTTGAGTTCTCTGAAGAACTCGCGCAATACAGGCCGTCCGATCTCAGTTAATAAAGATGGACGGCCACGATTAAAACATACGATTTTAAAGTATAAGTTTTTATATTGTTTCCAGGAATAAACCCTAACTTGTTTAATTAATTTAAGTACCTTCCCGAATGTATTTTGACTTGAAATTTTAACCACAGATTCCTTATAAAGAGTTTATTTTGATATAAATTATATGGTTTTGAGTTTTTAAACGTAAGATATATTTTTGCACGTTTCGGTTTTGTGGATTATCTGGATAAATTTAAAGGATATCTTTGTGAAATAAAAATTTTATAATATGTCTAAAATGTTATAGTTACTGTATATTAAGTTTGGGAATTTTTGGGCAACGGTAAAAGGTTTTAAAAATTGTTTATGAGTTTTTCATAAGAATAACCTATAATATAGTTTTTAATGTAATCAAAAATTAAAGTATAGTTGATTAATGAATTTTATAGGTTGGGGAAAATATAATAAGACCAATTCACATTTAATACAGTATGTTTATAAATATTTTGGGAATTAACTTTAAGTGAGGTAAAAATTGTTACATATATATTATATGAGAGAAATAAATAGAAACTTATATTAAATCAAGGAATTTAACTAAACTACATTTATTTATTATATATAATATGGAAGCTAATATGTTTAACTAAAACTAAGGGAAAATACTCTATTTTATAAACCATAAATCAGTTGTGGATATGTCTAAAAGATATTAAATATAATTAAATACAATATAATTTCTTAAAGAATGTTCTGGATAAATCTTGATATATGTGGTATATATATATATATATGTATATAAATACAATAAAAACAGATAAAGGAAATAAATTCCTTGTGGGAAATATAATAGGAGGATATATATATATACGATAAATAAATAAATAAAAGGAATAAAATACCTTATAGAAGATATAATATGAAGGAATTAATGAGTTAAACTAAACCTCTACATGATACTAATAAAAGAATGTTATATGAGGTGGTATTAATTTATGGTTATAGGTTGAGTTTTTAGTTATCTTTGAATTTCTAAGATTTATATAAACCGTATTTAAACACACGTTTATTTAGTCAATGACCACAATGTAAATCTAATTTGGTTAAGAAATTAATAAGTTGAAATTTAGGAATATTTGTAATTAGTCTACATAAAGGGTTACACAAATAGATCTATTTATATAATTAATAATAAAATAAATGAGATACTTTTACATTTAAATGTTCTTATTATATAAACAATAGTAAAATAAATGAGTTACTTTTACATCTTCATGTGAAGAGGATAAATAAGTCTAGATTTAATTATTTCTTAATATTTATAGTATTGAGTAATAACTTAATATTTTAAGATAAAATCATTAAAGGATTATGATATAAAACTATATTAAACTATGATTAGGAGATTAATCTAAATAATAATCCTTAAGTTTCTTGGAATTAGTTAAGCCATATAAAATACATTCATTATCAATATTCAGGATGTGAGTTTATAAATAAGTGATGTACATAATAGTTAAAGATTTACAGGAAGGTTTTAAATAGGAATTTGATACTTAAAACCTTTGAACCTTTTGTCAGATAAAACTAAGTTACATAAGATATATATGGATATACTTTACGGTAATGGGACATAATGATAGGTTTTTGAATATAAGATATGAGAATTTTCAGAATAGATTATCTTATTACATAATTAACAATTTCAATTGTGAATCAGAATTTAGCTCTTAGATAAATTTTACCTTATGTCGAGATATAATGTTTATCCTAAAATACAATAAAGGAAATTAATTTATTAAGTTATTCCTTTGAAACCTTTGGTCTTGTAAGTGATATAAAATGTATTTAAGACATAAGTTTATTAAAATTTAGTATAAAAGGATTATACATGGTCTATAGAGAGAATGTGTGTAAAAAAAACAGTTAGGGAATTAAATGTAAGTAAGGATACATAAAAGGTTATCTTAAAACACCTTATTATAAAGATATGGTTAAGTAAATAATATACCTTGTGGATACTAAATGTAAGAGTTCGATAAGTCTAAGTTAATAATAATATAGTTATTTCAATACGAGAGGTAATTCAACATCTTATGGCAAGATTATTAGACGGTTATAATAGGAAGTCATTCTGAGCTAAGGATATGATAATTGAGTTTAGTGGCTCAATTAAGTTATAATAAAAAGTATCTACAACACTATGATTCCAATATACACGATGTAGATCTTAATTAAGTTAAGGGGGAACCTAATCATGATGGTTTATTTGGTATTATTGATAAAGTACATAATCATTACATTGTGAATTAATAGTATAGTATTCTAAGATAAACCTATTATAGGTCATGAGACGATGTTTATTCTAAAGTAAGAATAAAAGTATTGAGCTTAAGAATTGTTATTGAAATTCTAAGATTGGTTGAATAACATATAATGCACTTATGTTATAAAGGTCTTTTATGTAGGAATTATGGTTAAGTATGGGTAAAGTGGATAAGGGTGGAACAATTAACAAGTGTTAGTAAAATACATTCCTTGGTCTTACAACCTTGGGCTATACAACCTTCTAAAATAAGTCAAAGGCTGTACATAACATTTAAGCGAGGGCTTATAAGGTAATTGAGGTTTGGAAATAAGAGAGAGGAATTTATTTAAGTTTTACCTAGGATACGGGTTGTTGATAGTAAGTTATCTTTAATGTTCCTCAGAGAATTGTTGAATGTTTGCACGAGTATACTAGAACTGCTACAACATTGACCAGGTACGATTTCTCGTACTCAGCTTGATGTGTTTTGGACTTTATGGAATGTTTTGTACGATCTCTCGTACTCCGATATTTCTGATGTTTGACCTGGAATGTTTTGGAAAACGCTAACTGCTTTAGGAGGATTTTCTAAGAAAAAAATGGTTGTGTGACTAACTCAGCTTGTGTGACTAACTGAGCCTTGGATGTGGAACTCACTTGGGTATTGGTTTCTTCTACTTGGTTGCCCGTTAGACATTGGCTTAGGGTTTACGCTTCTGCACTCTGTAGGACTGAGTGTTTTGGTATTGCTCTGGGTAGTTGGTGATCTAGCGGGATTTTTGGAAAAGGTCAATCTTGGAAATCTTTCTTTCGACGTGCGCGCGTCTTTAATGTGAACAGTAGGGGGCTGTATATCCCTCGCCCATAGGGGCATTGATATTAAACAGTAAAGGGCTGTATATCCCTTGTCCTGAGAGGACGTAGTTAACAGTAAGGGGCTGTATATCCCCTGTCCTTAATGGACGTTCTTGGCGGTGGGGGCCATCTCTCCCAGTTGGTTTCATTCCATTCTTGAGTTGCTGGTTTTGGTTTTCTCTCATTCATTCCTAGTCCTCGTGACTACATGGGTCTTTCTACTCCAACTTGGAAATGGATCTAACATAAGTAATGATTGTTCACTAACTCTTGGTGTGGTGTTATTTACTAACTTTACTCTTCTGTTATTTGTCTCCTTTGAAATGTTATGTTGACTTGGTGTTTTAAAAGGGTGTTTTGTTTCGCTATTTTGTTTAAGTGCTGTTTTCAAGTTATTGTTTATTCTCAAGTTATATTAAAGTTTTGTTTTAGAGAATAGTACCAGTTCCATTCCAGGGAACTGACTCACCCCTCCCGGGGTGGGCTGCTTGGTTTCATCTTGCAGGTACGAATTGATTTACAGGTGGCCACGAAGAGAATGAGCGTTTGGGATGGGGCTAGGTTTTGTGGAGAGTTAATGTGTTTAATTTCTATTATGTATGTGTTAAGTTTTTCTCGAGTTCAGACCGTAGCTTTTGTAGATTGTAAGTTGTAATTGGTGAGGTTTGGTGCCGGGTGTTTGGAACCCGACGGTCTGTAATCGCCTTAGAGTTTTATTTCCGCTGTATTTATGGTTAATAGGGGCGTTACAGGTAGGCTCCTCAAAGAAGTCAATGCCACTCTCATCTCCCTTATCCCAAAATCTGACGCAGCTTCCTCGCCTGGGGACTATAGACCCATCTCCTGCTGCAATACTCTTTATAAGATCATCAGCAAGATCCTCGCAGACAGACTTAAGGACACCCTCCCCTCCCTTATAAGCAAAAACCAAGTGACCTTCATCAAAGGACGTCTTATCTCTGACAACATCCAGCTCTGCTCCTGCCTGATGAAAAACTACCAAAGGGCCCACATCTCCCCGTGGTGTATGATGAAAATGGATATCAGGAAAGCTTTTGACACAGTCAACTGGACCTTCCTCCAGGACACTCTCTCATTTCTGAACTTTCCCCCTAAATTCAGTGATTGGATCATGCAATGTGTAACTACCACTTCCTACTCGATCAACATTAATGGCTCCCCTTCTGAATTCTTCAAAGGTGAGCGGGGTCTGTGCCAGGGGGACCCTCTTTCCCCATACCTCTTCGTGATGGTGATGGATATGCTCTCCCGCCTCCTTGATCAGCTCCCCCAATCTCCTGGTTTCCGCTTTCACCCGTCCTACCACTCTCTTCGTCTCTCACACCTCCTCTTTCCGGATGACGCTCTCTTATTTTGCAAAGGTGACCATGAGTCCATCTCCCTCATTCTAAGCCATGTGAAGCTATTTTCTGAGGCCTCGGGGGCTAAATCTTAATCCAGCAAAATCAGACCTTTTCCTTGGTGGAGTTAACCCCACTCTAACGGATTCAATCCTCCGTTCTACCGGCTTCAACCTTGGATCGTTTCCTTTTCGCTACTTGGGCATTCCCATAACCGCAAGGAAGCCTAAAACCACCGACTTTGACCCCCTCCTTGACAACATCCATAAATCCATCTCCTCTTGGACTGCCAAATCCCTCTCCTTTGCGGGCCGCCTCTCCCTCATACAAAGCACTCTCGTTGGCATTGTCAGCTTTTGGGCCTCTTGTATTTCCATCCCCAAAAATGTTATCAAGAACATTATTAAGCGCTTTCGCTCCTTCCTCTGGTCAGGTGAGACAGACTGTAACTCCACCCCTATGGTAGCTTGGAAGTCCATCACGAACTCAAAGAAGCATGGGGGCTTGGGTCTTAAAGATATTCATAATTGGAACATGTGCTTCAGTCTCAAAACTATCTCCTCCATAGCCTCTACTTGAGCACCCATGACATTTGGACGGTGGTTGCCAAAGGAAATGACCCTTGGGCCTGGAAAGCCATCCTCCATACAAGAGACTGGTGGATCAAGCAATGCGGTTCCTCAGAAGACGCCATAACTTTGCTTCATTCCTATCCTCCCCAACCCCGTGTCAGCCTCTTCTACAACGACATAACTCAACCCGCGAGATGGTTTGCCTGGCACAACATTTACTGGGAAACCTGGGCCATCCCCAAAGCTAAATTCATCTTATGGGTTACACTTAGAGGTAGGCTCAAAACCTGTGATAAGCTCCAATCATGGGGCATTTGTCTAGCTAACAGATGCTGGCTCTACGAGCATGCTCCAGAGACTAGCCACCACCTATTTTTTCAATGCAGGTTCTCAAGCAGAGTTTGGTGGAGTATCTGTGACTGGCTGAGGATACCAACGAATAGAACCAGCCTCCGTAGATGTTCCCACTGGATTTCCCGCTACTGCAAGAGGAAGCGCCCGATCTACCGAGTGAAAAGAGTCGTCATCACTAATGTGTACTACCTATGGACAGTGGCGGATACAGAAATCTTGTTTAGGGGGGGCTAAAAATTTTTTTGACACCCAGAAATTGTTTAGGGGGGGCTAAAAAATTTTTTAACACTAATTTTCTTTAAAACTTTATATTATGTTACATTTTTAAAAAATTTATAAGAGTAATTTGACAAATTTTCAAAATTTTCGGGGGGGGGGGGGGGGGGCTAGAGCCCCCCTAGCCCCCCCTCTCCGTCCGCCCCTGCCTATGGATCGAGAGATGCAAGCGAGCTATGACCAACCAGGCGAGGAGCCCTGCCCTCGTTGTTGCGGACATCAAAGCTGCCACCAAGACTATTATCTGGATGAAGATGGGCCACTCCAAACAAAGACTCACACTGGCTGGATAGGGTGCTTTGCTCCTAGCGTTTTTGAAGTGAGGGATAATTTTGCTCCCCCCTATTTGCTTCTACATGTAGCTCTTCGCTTGTATATGTTATTGAGGGTTTTTGTATATCCCCCACCCCATGAGCCCCATTTCTTATCTTTTGGAATATGATATATAGGTCTATATATCACTTTTGTAAAAACTCTGTTTGTATTTATATATATCATTACCTTTTTTAAAAAAAAAGAATGTATGCATTGTAATGTATAGACCAAAGTCATGTATATTCATCACGTCTATATGTACATCGATCTACTAGTCTAAATGAGTGGCACCACATGATGTGTGACGCTGTATAGCATCGAGACGGGGACCAGACAAAGTCCTTTTCTCCGTAGCTGCTGCTCTGTGTAGTTGCTTTCTTTCCCCAGAAAATCATCCCCAAAAGCAGCTTGGTTTGGTAACTGCGGCAGTATTTTAACAGATTCTTCTTGGTCGGATAAATGTCCATTTGCCTGAGAATCAAACCACACCAGACAATCAGATTTTAATCATGTATTCTATATCCAAGTTTTTTTCCTTCTGAAAGTGAATAGGTTCGAGTTCGACCTAATTAATAAGAAACGTGTGCCTTGATATACACATAGTATGCCAGCAAACAGATGGTACTAATTTATATATACCTGATTTAGGAACATAAATTTTAGCCCACAAGTCTCTTCTTTTTTTAAGAAAAAGAAAAGAAAACACGACTAATAACTTCATCTTTGCTTATGGAATTCATTATCGGATGATATATGTTGTTCTCCATTATCCAAAAGGTAATCTCTACAGAAAAAGGTAATTCAAAGATCTATATATATCATGAAAATCTAATTTACCCAAATAATAAAGACACATTTGGCCTATTCATCTTATTTAAGGCCTACTAATTAGAATATGTTCTATAATTTAATATAGGTGTATTGCCGTCATTAATTTATAAAAAAACCTAATTAATCAGAATGTGTTTAATTAAATTGAGATATTTTAGCAACATCTTTATGACTAATTACCTTTGAAGTTTGATCAGGAGAGCTGGCGGTATCCTCCAAATCATGATCAATAACACGAGCACACGTTCTTCTCCTTTTAGACTTGTTCATGGACGATGACACACCACCACGAAGACGACGGCAATAATAATCATCATAATTATCGTTCACGCCACTGTGTTTCCACCTGGCCGCCGAGAAACCAGCATCATCGGAGACCACTGAAGAGCTCTCAACAACATACCCACCACCGTACGAGAAGGATAAGGAGGAGGAGGAGGAGGAGAATTCATCTAATTGATCTGTAGTAGTTTCATCATGATGATCATGGCGGTAATTAGTCATGAAGTCTTCAAGGTAGATGGTCCAACCACTCTCTTCTTGATTTTCAGAAGAGTAACTGCAGTGATCATCGACTATTCTTCTGCAGTTTGCAGAAACAATGGAGGATTGAAATTCCATCACCATAAATGAAGATTGGGGATGAATTAATAAACACAAGTTGACTCAAAGGGGAAATTAAGCTGGGTTTTGTTATGAAGATTATCAGAGGGGTGTTGATGTCTGTGAATATTTAGTCTGTGTGAAAAATTGGGTTGGAGAGTTTGTATGAGAATTGAAAATGGATGTCCTGAAGAAGAAGAAGAAGCTATGAAGAATGTGGTATATTTATAGGCAAGAAAGGAGAAGGAACAATAGGGAATAGAAGAGGGTTTAGAAGTATGGGTGGGGTCAGTGAAGTAGTGCTGACCTAAATCAGGTATGGAGAGACGAGGTGACCAGATGGGGGGGGTTTTGACCATGAATGTATATCGAATTGAGACTAAAATAAGATTAGGTTAATGCGCTAACTGAGATTTCCTATCAAAGACCACATTACCAATCCTAATAAAAACCATAAAAAAGAGCTGAACCGCGCTGTGTAGGAAATAATCAAATACTAGCTTAGCTAGTCTGTGGCAAAGTAATTATTTGTGGCTGAAATCGATCAAATGAGTTGGGTAAAGAAAGTAGATGGTGGGCAAAGACTAGTTTAGGATATGATACAACAATAGGTATAGTAGTACAAAATTAACTAACCCAACGATCAATGTTTTACAATTTTGTTTGACACCAAATCACATGGGGACTAGCTAGTTATACATACTACCATATTGATCCTTGAACATGAAACATGTATGATATATGCACACGTTTGTTGATGATTGATGGCTCGCATGCATTTGCCAACATGTATTCATGTTTGATATGTCTTCGTCTTCAGATTCAACGTGATGGATGGTTTGTCCAAATTAATGACTACCTGGTTTTTTTTTTTTTTTTGATCAGGATGAATACCTGGTACGATTGTATTAAGAGATATTGTATTGAGATTTTTTTATATATATATATAGTATATGACCTAACTAATTAATGGGGATGAACATGAACATGAACATGAAATATAAATATGTATATGTTTTGGTATTCTATTGTGGGTAAATAAGGCACCTTTAAATTTGGATTAAGCATATGCCTTTTTTTCATTATTAGTTGATTGAATGAAGTAGTAATAGAGATAATACGAGTCAGCGAAGAGGTAGGTCACCATCTACATATATGCATATCACTAGCTGGTTCACTTTTTAGCTAGCTAGGTTTGTTAGCATTACTATAATAAAAAAAATGTGAAGCTCGTGTGGTGAGTTTCAAACCCAGGATCTTTAGTTCAAGGGTATTTCTCCACTCCTTCCACTATCGACCAAGCCACCGGAGCTTGGTGTAATTATCCACCTGTTGGTATGTAAAACACCATATCACAAGTCATTATAAGACTATGTCTTCTTCTTCTTCAACCCATCGATTTCAAAAAGATTTAGTTTCTTTGAAATTCGATTTGAGTTCATATAAAAAGTGGTGGAGTAAGCGTAGTGTCAAAACTTTCAAACATTTCCGAACGTAATTTGAAAACGTGCGGAGAAGCAAATCCCACGCTGCTTTGCCCGTGTCAATCAAGAGACAGAGAAAAATCTGATTAATATGTCAAAACTCAAAATATGTTTTTTTTACGGGAATATATTCGTTGATGGATCGTTTCGGTTTGATATAGTGAGTGAGGAACCACGCTGCTTTGCCCGTGTCAATCAAGTAATAAGAATTCCAAAGCAATAAAATTCTGTAAGATAATATCCATGGTTACATTATATATGAATTGCTTTCCATATATATGAACTTTTTTTTTATTATTGAAAAATCCTTAGTTCACTAGAGAACATGCTATCCATAAGAGTAACTCACTACTAAAAAAATGGTGATTACCGAGGGAAAATGTCCTCGGAAACAGCCTAAAATTCGTCGGAAACATCGATTTCCGAGGACTTTCCGAGGAAAAAATATTGTCGTAAAGAGGCTTGGAAAAAAATTTCCGACCAAATATGTATCCCTCAGTAATTTCCGAGGAAATGTCCTCGGAACTAGTGTTTCCGACAATTCTTACTACCACTTGATTTTCCGACGGATAAGGAGCTTTACAAGGAATTTCCGGAGACATGTCCTCATGAATTTCCGAGGAAAAAGTCCTAGGAAACTTCCGAGAGATTCGGTCCTCGGAAATTTCCGAGAGATTCGGTCCTCGGAATTTTCCGAGAGAATGTCCTCGAAAAGTAACAGATCATTTCCGAGAAGAATTTGTTGGCAAGTCCTCGGAAAAAATGCAAAAAAAAATAAAAATATTCAATAATTACACTTCAACTCTTACAAATCAGAATGTACATGTAGTATATATGCAATCTAACACCCAGACATCATCATATGCACCACTAGGCATTATCTCACACATTTATACTAGTGCTTCAAATCCAAGATCAATTCAAATATTACACAAATCTTGAGTCAATTGGACATCATCCAAAAGTTTTGCAACATCCAAAAAAGTTTGCCATATCCAAAGGTAGGCAATATCCAAAAGTTTGTCATATCTAGTACTCACAATATAGACTATCAAACACCACTTAACCCATTCCCATTCCCACTCCCACTCCCACTCCCACTCCCACTCCCACTCCCACTCCTTCCACCATTCAATCCAAACTGAGACATCTTGCTTGATATGAATTGTTCCTACATTGCCTCCATTTGCGCTTGAACTCTTTGCTGAAATTCAGCCTCTTGTGCTTGTTTCCTCTGCTGCAATTCTATCTCCTCATCTTGTCTTCTCTTTTGGAATTCACTTCTTGTGCTCTCACTGCTTGCTCTCTCTCATCTATTTCCTTCATGTGCTCATCCAAAACCTTCTTCACGGTATCATTAACAATAGAACCAAGGTCTCCAGATGGGGGTAGGTGACATTTGGCTGAGAGCTGGTGTACTCCTCTGGAAAGTATGTCTTGGCACAAGTACCCAAGCCAAAAACCCGTCGCTTTTTCTTCCCTTTGACAACTTTGAAGTACACATCTTTCTCATCCACGGGTGTAGGCTCCTCGCCCTCTCCAAGCTGCTCTTGTTGCTTATTCTGCATGTCCTCAATTGCTTCCTTGAATTCATCCTTTAAGAATAATATATAAGTTATGTCAAAACAATAAAAAAAAAGTATACATAACAGTTGTTATTGACAAACTATGATTCAATTAACTTGCAGCAACTTGTTTAGATTTATCATTTGCCCATTGTTGTCCCCTTGCTTCTTTACGTGTGTGGATGTACTCATACAAACGTAGACTGAGGGTTCAGTGCCATGCTTCTCAGTCTGGATTAGCCATCAAATACCATCACAAGATATTGTATTAGTTGGTTATATATATAATTAACAATCAGAAAAAAGGAAATGTTAAAAACTGCTACATTCTGAAAAGACTGTGAGAGGGCTGTAATGTGGCTGCAATTTTGCAGCAAACGAAACAATGTCTAAAACAGCAGTAAACTGAAAAAACTGCTACATTCAGCCTCTTCATATATATCATTAACCAAACGAAACAATCTGAGGCTGCAAACAGCAGCAATATCAATAATTCATATGTTTTGTGTCATTCTTATCACTTGAATCAGACATAAACAAGGCTCAAAATAACCAAACGAAACAACCTTTAAAAAGGCCGTAATGAGGATGTAAAACTGCAGCAATATCAGCAACAATTTTCATGGTCTTTGTCATTCTTATCAGCTTGAATCAGACATAAACAAGCTCAAACTAACCAAACGAAACAACCTTCAAAAAGGTCATAATGTGGCTGTAAAACAGCGACAATATCAGCAACAATTTTTATGTTTTGTGTCATTCTTATCAGCTTGAATCAGACATAAAAACGGCTCAAAATAACCAACAACAATATCAGCAACAATTTACAACTATAAACATTAGAAAATTCAATTTTTTCAAAGGAAAATGATTGTTATAGTGTATAAGAAAATGTAATGGATCGCAAACACAATTTGATCATCAAGCTATGTGTATAATTAGTAACATGATAGAAAAAAGAAAATGATTACTTACCAAAATCTTCTTAGAGGAATTAATAGACCTCGAACACTAGTATGTGTGGCTAGACTTGAGCCATTATCTTTTTGCGTCGATTCTTTGAGTTTTGCTCACATCTGGCTTTATGATGGATCCTCCCACTTTTCTTCCAAGCTGCCCATATTTCAGGTTTCACTGTGAGCCTAGGCTTTTTCTTCCGTGTTCTCATCTCAGACATTACATCACCGTATCTTGCTCCAGTTTTCGTAAAACAAGTTATATACATCAGCATCAGAACATGTCCATCGAAATTTTTCTGCAACATAATATACAAAAAACCAAAATTATCCACATTAGAACTAGATTCATTACATATACTTTAAGTAAATTGGTAATAAGTGTAACCCTTAACCTTGAACTCATTGAAATAAAACAATTTCTGATCAGCCGTCAATGCACCCCATGTCCACGCATTAGGGAACCAAGTTGAGTCAAGAATGCCAAGTAGTGATGCCCAACTTTAATATCAGGCTCTAATACATCACTAAGATCAATGCTTAAATCATATCCTTAACACTAATAAAAAATAATTCAAACAAAATATGTAACAGATTTTGAGCAATTCATAATTTAAATCTACATACCCATTAATCCAAAGGTCGATCCTTCGATCAATGATCTCAGATCCAGTGCTCCACTACATCATCATGCCGATCAGATTCCATACCTGAATCAGCCTGAGCTAGATCCTCCAAATTTGGTGAATTAGAAGGTGAATTCTCAGAAGAAGTAGTAGGCAATAGTGGTAAGCGTGATACATGGGTTGTCACTACTTGATCTCTCTCAGTAGTTGATGGAGACTGTCTGGTAGATCCATTTGCAGATAATCCACGTCCGGATGATCCACGTCCATTTGCAGATGATCCACGTCCAGGTGCTCCACGACCAGATCGGTGCTGGTCTCTCGAAGAAGATCCTGATTCAGGGGCATTTGGCATCCTGCGTTCATCTTGGCTATAAAAACAAAGATACAAAATAAATATAAGTTATTCAAAATACGTCAAATTATTTATTAGTTGCAAGAAAAGTAAAACATATGAGTATTAATACATTATTACGAACTATTCCCAATCATCGTCTTCACTAGCATCATCAATCTCTTCTTCAGATAACACCACAATCCCATCATCACCTTCTTCTTCATTTAATGTTTCATTCACATCTACTTGCGTTTCACCATCCTCCATGCTATCTGCTAGAAATATCTTATCAATACCAATGTCAATGGAGATTTCAAGATGATTCTCATTTGTGTCCTCTTGCAATGGAGGAATTTGTGACTCAACTGTTGTTGATTGTGGTATGTCCAGCTCACTTCTTGCTTTCACTTTGCAAACATTCCACCAATTGATCCTCTCTCGCCTTTTTGAGGGATAAGTACAATAATAGACCTGTCTCGCTTGTGCTGCGAGAATAAAGGGTTCATAGTTTCTTAACCTTTTAGTATGATTGATATCAATCATCTTATATCGAGGATGAATCATGAGGCCTGTAGGTTTTCTTGGATCAAACCATTCACATTTGAAGAGGACAGTCTTCTTCATTGGATAACCAGGATACTCCAACTCAAGTATCTCATCAACCAATCCATAATAATCACTCTCTTCATTACCAGTATTCGATCCCTTAATGCATACCCCGCTGTTCATTGTTGTCCGGTCCTCACCATAAGACTTCGTGTGAAATTTGAAGCCATTGACGTAATACCCACTGTATGACGTTGCAAAATTAATAGGACCATGGGCCAAACTCTGAATGTATGGGTTAGAGATTGTATCTGCACATGACTGTTTGTTGCAATATATTAGCTAGTATGAATCATTTGAACATCGTCTGATTCTTATGATAAACAAATTAGCCAAAAATTAGATCTTACGTATGAGCGAAACCAGCTGCTAAAATCTGCCCAAAGTTTAGCATTTAATGCTTGCTCACTGATTGTTGGATCATCTTCCCGTAAGGATTCAAAGTACAAACTGTAGAATTTATACTGTCATAAATCAATACTTTAGATAACCATATGAAAATACTTAGTAAGTAGAACATACTCAATGAAAGGGTTAACTTCTGGACAGTTCAGAAGCACATAAGTTTGAGCCGCTCTGAGATCTCTATCCTGAGGTGTCATCTTCGTGCCACGTCCAATTGGCTTACCAACTGGGCAAAAAATTGTTATTCTTTCGTTATCACCAATACCATCATCAACATTAACCTCATTCCTTCGTAGCCTCTGTGGAATGCTTGGCTCCCCATCTTCAAAATAAAATGAGCTAAACTTAGCTATTTCTTCCAATAGATATCCACTACAAATAGAGCCTTCGACTTGATTTTTGTTTGTTATCTTCCTTTTAAGCTTCCCCAGATACCTATAATTGACAAGGATAAAAATGATTGGCCGTTCTTACTACAACACAAATGTAAGATTAGCTAGCAATGTATTAAGGGTATGTACCTTTCAAATGGATACATCCACCTATATTGTACAGGACCAGCTAGTTTTGCTTCATATGGCAAGTGTATTGGAAGATGTTCCATTGAATCAAAAAAACTTGGGGGAAAAATCCTTTCCAACTTACATAAAATAATTGGGATGTTACCCTCCATCTTCTTAACATCTTCCACCGAAAGGGAAGTTGAAGTCAACTCTTTGAAAAAAAGGCTCAACTCTGTAATTGGCTCCCATACTAGTGGAGGGAGAAGGTGTCGACACGCAATGGGTAACAATCTCTGCATAAAAACATGACAATCATGGCTTTTCATCCCATGCAACCTCAACTTTCTCAAATCAACACATCTTCCTAAACTTGACGCGTAGCCATCTGGAAACTTTAACTGTTTCACCCAATCACACAAAATTTGTCTTGCTTCTTTATCTAGCACATAAGATGCCTTTGGATATTTTTTTGACACTGGATCGTAAGCCAACTCTGGACGGTTACATATTTCATTTAACTCGTCCCTTGACTTTTTGGTGTCTTTTGTTTTGCCATCAACATTGAGAATTGTGTTAAAAATGTTGTCAAACACATTTTTTTCTATATGCATGACATCAAGGTTGTGCCTAATCAACAATTTGCTCCAATAGGGTAGATCCCAAAATATACTTCTTTTGTTCCAACCACAAGTCTTTGATATCACGGCATTCACTCTCTCGGAATCAATCTCGGTCACCTTCTTTAGCCCTAATCGGTTCAACTCAGATAAAATCTCATCTCCATCCTTTATGTAGGGTGCGCATGTCCTCACCACAGAATCTTTTCTAAAACCATGTTTGTCATAACGAAATTGATGCCTTGACGGGAGAAACTTCCTGTGATTGTCGAACCATGATTGCTTACGACTACATGGAAGGGAGAAAGCATTAGTTTCCTCCATACAATACGGACATGCCAACCTCCCCGCCGTGCTCCATCCAGAAAGCATTGCATAAGCAGGGAAGTCGCTGATGGTCCATAACAAAACGGCTTTCATAATGAAATTTTGCTTTTTTGACATGTCATATGTGAGAACCCCTACATTCCATAGATTTTGAAGCTCTTCAATTAGCTGCAAGAAGACATCAATCTTTGCCTTAGGGTTGCTTGGCCCTGGTACCAGCACAGTGAGAAAAAGAATTCATCCTTCATACATACCGGGGGTAGGTTGTAAGGGGTGAGAATCACTGGCCATGATGAGTATTGACGCCCAAACTCTCAAAAGGTTGAAAACCGTCAGTACATAAGCCAAGTCTAACATTACGTACCTCGGATGCAAAGTTAGGAAATGTAGAATCAAAATGCATCCATGCCTCGGAGTCTGACGGGTGACAAACTTTCCCATCCTCCATACAATGCTCAGCATGCCATCTCATTTCATTGGCTGTCGCCATAGATGCGTAAAGCCTTTGGAGTCTTGGAGTGATAGGAAAATAGAACATTTTCTTGTAAGGTATGTTCATTTTCCTTCGTTTGTTTCCATCTCTAAGAGGCTTGTATCTCGGATGATGGCATATCTTACAAGTAGTCAAATCTTTGTCTGCCCCCCAATAGATCATGCAATTCTTCACACAACAATGGATTACCTCCACTGGCAATCCCAACCCTTGAACTAGCTTTCTAGTATTATAAAAGTCCTTAGGGATGGGGTTATTTTCGGGCCATAATCGATGATACGATTGACAAATCTCAGTGATCATCTTCTCCGGTGCTTGATATTTAGTTTTCATTTCCAACAAATTCACAACAATGGATAACAATGTTTCTTTTGAATTGAACAACCTCTGTCGCGCGGATTGGATCAAGTTGTAGAACTTTATTGCTTCGGCATTCGGTAATTCCTCCCTATTTGTCTGCTCATCAGTATTAACAAAATCATGATCTGGATCAAATGCATCAACAATCATCCTTTCATACCGATGAACAATCATATCCGTGGTACTAGACTCGACTCTAGTTTCATTATTATTCATGAGTAAGTTCGTTGTAGTGTCTACCACCTCACCATGAAAAATCCAATCGAAGTAACCATCGACGAACCCCTTCTGGCATATATGCACTTTTACACTATCTGGATCCAAGTAGTTCTTGTTCTGGCACTTGTGTCAAGGACATGGACACTTTATTTTGCCATCTTTCATAAAGTCTGGATGACTTAATGCAAAGTCTATAAACTCATCCAATTTCTCTTTGAATTGTTCTGTCACAAAAGCACCATTTTTGGTGTTTCTGTACATCCATACTCTATCAGCTCTCATAACTTTCCAACCTAGTGTAATGTGGCTGGGAGAGGGCTGTAAAAGTGCAGCAGCCTATGCTTAAAATGAAGTGTCAAATAACAGGATAAACAAACTGGACTGGAGGTTGATGACGACCACATTTATCGAGCGAAGAACAAACTGGACTGGAGAAGGGAAAAAAGAAGAAGAAGAAAAAGAAGAGGAATAAAAAGAAGAAGAAGAAGAAGATGGTGGTGGTGTCCGGTGTGTCCGGTGGTGGTTGTCGTGCCATGCCGGTGTGTCCGGTGGTGGTTGCCTCCTCTACGGCACATATTTACAAAATCATAATAATAACTCTTCTCACTCCATATTAATAGGCTTTAATTTACAAACAGATAAAAAAATATTCTCATACCTTATTAATAGGTTTAAGTTTATATGCGACAGCTCGCTTCTCAACTGTCTTTGCAACCTTTTGCAACTTGCTTAGCCCAAAGTCTGCAACCTTCAATGTCCAATATCGTCTTGAAGGATATTGCTGGAATCAAAAGTAAGAAATCCAGGTGAATAAGAATATCCAGGCAACTAAAGCAGTATTAAATTGGTGAAAATATGGACTCTAAAAGACATACGAAGAAGGACAGAACTACGTAATTAGTAGTAGTAGTCACTTAATTGGAGTTTTTTTTATTAACCAACCAATTAATAGGTACACAAGAAGATCATCCCCAAACAGTAACATTAATCATTAAAGTTGTTCATCCTAAACAGCAGCACACACCCATTTGGATCTCCTCACCTCAGCTTAGGCCTCCTCCGATCTTAGTTGCTCATTTCCCAGCTTTTGTGTGGCATATATCAGCCAAAGACAGAGCAAAAAGATAATCTCTAGTAGGGGCACCAAATGATCAATGCCACGACCCTGCATTAAAATAGAAGATGTAAGACAGTCAAAGACCACATATCATATGTAATTAACAATTAAGTAGTGTTAATTGGAACTAATCTATTAAAGTACTCCTATTATGAGATCTGAACACCCCACAAACATTAAAAAAATGAGGTCGATTTTGTTAGTATATCGAATTTGACTAAAAAAAGGGTTTTATCATTTATGCATTAGTACGCACTGCCGGTGAACAAAACACATGGAGTATTATAGTATTTTTTAGTATAGGAGGAGTACTGTTTATCTTCTTCCCCTATAAACCACCTCAAAAAAACAATGCCGCCCAAAATAAGCACTCCCCGATGTGAATCAGGAAGGCAAAAGCTTAAACACACAACATACGACCAACATTAGAACAAACAAAAACGAGATTTAACAGCCTATTGCTTAAGCGTTTAAACACTTACGTTGGAGCTGGTATCAATATTGATATTAATTGTACTGCAAGTTTAGTCTTATACTTGCCAACAAACTCACCTTCCAGACCTTTATTTACCTCTGTTTTGGGTCCCGAATCGCAGCAACACAAGAAAGGAATAAGGGCTCTCGATGTTTCTTGTTCGTTGGCGAGGAATGAGAAGAAATAATGCAGAGAAGAAGAAGAAAAGTCGAGGAAGAGTAGATGGGGAAAGAGCAACGGCGCTGAGCAAATCTTCAGTTAGGGTTGCAGACTGAGAAGAGAAATTGAGAATGAAGAAGATAGGCGCTGAGCGTGTAGTTCTTCAGTTAGGGTTACAAAATCGCCAGCGAATTAGGCTCCGTTCTCAAAATTTCTTTTTCAGGTGGAGCCCACTAGATTATTGAATAAAATGTGAAACGCTGGTATTAGCAGATGGAATTGAAAAACTAATCTCCAGCGTTTGTTTGTGGAGCCCACAAAAAGATGATCTCCATCTACCTGCTTCAGCTACATTGAGAACAAGCCTATTCGCTAGGGTTCTGGCTAGGGTTGCAAGTATTAAAAGAAATGCAAGTCGTTGCAAATATTTTTTGTTTCCGAGAAGATAATTTGGTGATTTCTGAGAGAAAGTTCTCGTAAATATTTTTTGTCAAAGTTTATTCCTGTTAATTTTTCTGACAAAATTTTCCGACGGAATATGTTTACGAGCAAATTTTATAGGAAAGTCGTCGGAAATTAACTTCATAATATTTTCCTCGGAAATAAGGGGAGTTTGTCGGAAAAACTTCGGAAATTTCCGACGTATAAGGGTCCTCGGAAATAATTTGTCGGAAATCACAGTTTTTTTAGTACTGACTCGCACCATTAATTGTGGGGAAAACAAACAAAATACCTTTTCAAAGAACGAATAAAATGAATGAAAAAAAATACATAACACTAGAATTGCATGACAGCTTCAACCGGTCCAAAGAGTTTAAAGAGACCAGTTTTCAAACCCAAATAACTTGAAAATTAGGTTATTGGATAATTACTTATCAGAGCATTAGATAAGACAACTCTGTCTCACCTTACTTGTCGATCCCTTGTTTAGAGAGGTTGGTCTATACGACTATCGAGAAAAAGGTGAAGGCTGGACTCTTGGAAAGTATTAAGCTATTAGGAGCGGAGACTTGCAAGGAGCTAGGTTAACCTTGGTCAAATTATATATATATATGTTGCACAAGAGATCTTAATAAGGTCTATTCGATGTAAGCTCTTGATGTCTAATATTTTATGACGCCGGCCGGCCACAAGAAGAATGAAAGAAAGTTTTACAATATGAAAGCCAGAAGATCAAATTAAGAGGCCTAAGAAAGGAAAGATCACACGTGCTAAGGTAGAGTTGTATAGTTTATAGGCCTAGCTAGGTTCTCTTAGATATATATAAGAGCAGTTCAATACATGTATTAGCTTTAGTATCTGGAGTATGATGAGTGGTGAAGAGATAGAAGAGAAAGGTAGGTGCATCTAAAGTCAAGTTATTTACTCTCTACAGGTTAAAATCAGGGTATAAATTTTGTTGTTCTTCATTCGTGCACCTTAATAATAACTTACTATTGATAAACTATAAGAAGGAAATTAATTAAATTTGTGTTTCAATAATCTGAAGAAGGCACAAAGTATTAGGACCTTATTAATACATTTTCCATTACACTACAAAAAAATGCCATTTACAGACACATTTTTTGTGTTACTATAGCCTTAAAATGTGTCAGTATAGACTTGGTTGATCTTTACCGACACACAAAAAAAGTATCGGTATAACCTCAGATACTATAAGTCTTTACAGACACTTATAGTGTGTCGTGGTAAAGGGTTTTGAGCTTTTACTAACACTTACTACCTCCTATTTTTAATATAAGTCGTTTTGGAGATGAATCTGGACTGAAAAGTAATTCAGATTCATCTCCAAAACGACTTATATTAAAAATAGGAGGTAGTATTTTCTTAGTCGGTACAGACGGATGACCTATATAACACTTATCTTAACTGACATAATAGCTTGTACATTTATACTGACATAAAACTAAGTGTTGGTATACCTATATACTAACACATAATTTGTGTTAGTAAAAGTCGTTTATACAAACAGAATAAACTAGCTATACTAACTCATAATCTTATGTTAGTAAAACTTTTACAAACAAAAATAATTCGATTCAATTTTTTATTTCTATAATGCCACGCATTTACTTGCTGATATATACTATATTCATAAAATGACTTGAAAATGACTTCATGAATTCTCAAACAACCGTAGTAACTTATAAGCTCCAATAGCATTGAAAATGTTAAGAGTTTACAATAGCACAAGTTGAACACTAATCTTCGTCATTATCCTTAAAAAGTGTCAAAGCCAACATCAAGATAAGTTGCATTTACGCCAAAATACAATACTGTTCGAACAAGTTTAGGAGTGAAACATAGCACTCTCTTCCTTCATACATTTCCTACTCCTAAAATAAAATCTTGACTTCTACTCAGCACCTACGCCCAAGAAGGATCTCCCTTAATTAGCTCATTAGCAGCTGCTTGCCATGATAGTTGATCTTCACCATGTGTAGATACTTTCTTTTTTCACAAATAGAACTCTTCCAACAGAAGGATCCTCTTGTAGAGGAGGCAGTGTGGCACCGATTATGATCACTGAAATCCACATGTTATATGTCTACATCAACAAAGATAGATAAAAAACTTCCTTTAGTGTAGCACCGATTATGAAGAACATACAAAAGAATAAAGTCTAGATATACTTAACAGAATAGACTATGTTGAAATCCCATCTAATTTGAGATACCAAGACACCAAGAACTATAGATAATTTCTCACGTCTCACTGGAGCAAAATTAAAATGGCAATTGCTAGCTAGAGCATAATATAAACATGTCTTATGAATAACAATGCATCCATGTAAATCCCTTCCAATAGATGCTTCAGATAGAGAAACCGATTTTGTAGACAAATACAGACACAAAAAATGATGTAGACGAAAGTGAATACCTCCCATCAACAGTTTAGATTAAGTTCACAGCTCCATCATCACTGCAGGTGTATAAGCTACCTTTAACCAGCATGCTTGGAAGATTGATCCTATCAACAAGTACCTGAAACAGACTTTAGAATTAGAGCACGAATAAGATATGCTTAATTACTTTCAAGACATTATACGAACATATTACATCTAGAGATTGTTGTTATACATTTAATGGAAAGTAGAAGAAATATAACATTTAAAACATGATACTTAAATGATTATAATTACCCAAAATCAAGCGTCTGAGATGCAAAAAAAAAAAAAACACAACTCCAAGTTGATTCTTCAAAGCATGGGCAAATATTAACCATTCAACCCAAGATAACATCTTAGGAAATAAAACTCACTACTAGAAAACATTAGTTTACCTACGGAAATTACCTATGGAAAATATTCCGTAGGTAATTCCCGACGGAATACCTACGGTTTATAGTACCAGCCCTTGGTTAAGTTGTTACTGTAGGATCTTACAATGGTAGCGCTACGTGAGAATTGTGAGTAACAGGCTGACAATGAATACTCGAACTACAGAAATCGTAAACAGAGAGATAAACACATATTCACGTGAACATTCACTTCATTGACTCGTATTAATGATAATACTCAACCCAGAACATGGAGAACAGGCTCCCCACGTTTTCAGCACGTAAAAACCCTAGATCTCTCTTCTCTCTAGTGTTTTTACAAAGTGCGCTCAAGCTCTCTCATACTAACACGTTTTTCTGCCCCAAAAACTGTCCCCTATCTTCTCTTAACCTCTCTTATATATAGTTATCGATTTACATAAAACAATATCTTTAAAGATATAATTTCTTTAAAGATAAAGTCCCAGTAACCGACTTAGATATTAAACAGAAAATATATTCTTTAAATTATCTACTAAAGATAAAATCTGTGCAGAATATATTTGTAGATAGTTAGACACGGCGAGATCTTCTCTTGGCAGCTCAATACCTTGATCGGTAAGGTACCTCCCTAGGTCAGGTCAAGACTCGGATCTCTGTGTCAGTTACTCAGTTTGGTCAATCAAAACTTTTGCATTAACAATTTCCCCCTTTTTGATTGGGCAAACTGAGACTTGAACTGATGTATATTCCCCCTTAATCGCTACTTCATTATTTTGTAAATTCATCCATTGACGTCACTCAAAAGCTTGGTCTGGAACGGAGAAAGTTCCCTGAATTGTAGCATCTTTGTTCAACACCAGATAGACTTAGAGACACAGATGTACTATACGTTCAAGACATCTAATTTCCCTCCTTTTGCCGAATCAAAAAGATACTAAGTCATGAACCTCATAAGTAGGGGGCAATGGTGTGTCACGAACTGATCACTGTGAAGAAGATGAAAAATCTGAAAGATGTGAGATACCTTCTTGAAAAGTCTGATAGGGCTGATTTGACTTTAGGACCCAGATTTGTTTGGGCTTAGTTGTAGATACAGACTTGGACTGATTTATAGGAACCCATCTTTTAGTGTATAATCTACTGGCTCTATATGAACTTCGTCTTGATGATTCTTCACGTAATTGTTTTCTCAACAATTTGGGACACCCTCTTATCTTGTGTCCTAATTGATGACAGTACCAACACGAGTTCATTCTTGACTTAGAATGTCCAGGTTGAGTCTTCAACTTCCTCGTCTTAGACTGAGTGGGTTTTCTGGTTTATATCCCAATCCGCACTTATCTGAGTTGTTATGTAACAACATCTGATTCAGATTTGCCTTTCCAGTATACCATGTGGGATTAGTCAGTGTCTGAAGCTCTAACTTCCTATTAGCATCAGCTAACATGCCCGAGAGAGTTTCACATTCCCTTTTTAGGGATTTGTTACGATCTAAAAGGGAATTCACTTCTTCTTGTGCCCAACAAGGAAGAGTGAGAATTCGAGTCTCCAAAGGACTAACAAAGTTGAGCCTTGGCTTATCCAACCTCACTTTGACACAGTTTTCATTTTCAGTCGAAGACTTACTCAAATCTTCCACTTTAGCTCTGAGTTCTCTGATCTCAGTAACATACTGATGCTTCAACATATTTATCTCAGAGAGTGCAGAGGTTAATTTAGTAAGCATCTCTTCTTCCTCGAGTGTCTCCTTCAAGTTATCCTTCTCCTTTATGATGTACTCAGTATTGACTTCATCGTCTTCATGAGCAACTGCCGTCATGCACATATGAGTTTCCTCCTCTGGTTCTGAGTCTATAACTGAGATGTCATATCCCCATGCTGCTGCCGCTGTGTGGGAGTTTTTTTACCCTCGTATGAGAATTTTCTTTCTGTTGTAAAGGACAATTCTTGACGATATGACCAGGCTTGTTACACTTAAAACAAATAAGTGGTTCTTTCTTTGACTTGTACCGATCATTTTGTCGTTTTGAATCTCGTTGTCCACCAAGGAGCCTCTGAATTCTATTCATAATCTCAGTAATTTCCCATTCTACATCAAACTCCTCATCTTCTGATTCTGTGGTAGTTTCACGTACGTTTAGAGCCAGATCCTTAGTTTGAGTAACAATCTCACCTCTCATCTTCCCTTCATAGACCATGAGTTCAGAACTGAGTTCTTCTAGCGACAACTTTGACAAATCTCGTGTAGTTTCTAGCAGGGTGGTATAACTTAGCCACGCTTTTTCTAGACTGTCAAGGCATCTCTCGTTAATAACCTCGTTTGAGAGTGTTACCCCAACAGCTTTAAGATCTCCCAGAATTTTCTCAAACCTTACCAAGGTCTGAGTTATAGACTCACCCTCTTGCATCCTGAAACTGTCAAATTGCTTTCTAAATTGTTTACCTGCCTTTCTGATGGAATCAGTTCCTTCATAAGATGTTTTGAGGAAGCTCCAGACTTCTTTAGCGGTGCGAATTCCAAGTACCTTTTGTTGATCACCCTCGGATAAAGATGAGACAATTACTCGCAAAGCTTGCTTATTTTTGCTCAGTAATTTCTTATCAGTGTCATTCCAATCCTTTTTAGGTTTTGATTTCGAAACACCCGCTTCAATCACCTGTGGAACCAAGTCTCCTTCAGTAACAACTGTCCACAAATCATAGTCGATTGACATGAGCTGATCACCCATCTGTTCACTCCAGCAAGCATAGTTGAATTTTGTGAGATTTGGCGCTTTGACATTGTAGAAATTCATCTTCGATCACCCCTGAAGATTTCTCTTCGATTACTGAAAGGGTACCCGCTCTGATACCAATTGTAGGATCTTACAATGGTAGCGCTACGTGAGAATTGTGAGTAACAGGCTGACAATGAATACTCGAACTACAGAAATCGTAAACAGAGAGATAAACACATATTCACGTGAACATTCACTTCATTGACTCGTATTAATGATAATACTCAACCCAGAACATGGAGAACAGGCTCCCCACGTTTTCAGCACGTAAAAACCCTAGATCTCTCTTCTCTCTAGTGTTTTTACAAAGTGCGCTCAAGCTCTCTCATACTAACACGTTTTTCTGCCCCAAAAACTGTCCCCCTATCTTCTCTTAACCTCTCTTATATATAGTTATCGATTTACATAAAACAATATCTTTAAAGATATAATTTCTTTAAAGATAAAGTCCCAGTAACCGACTTAGATATTAAACAGAAAATATATTCTTTAAATTATCTACTAAAGATAAAATCTGTGCAGAATATATTTGTAGATAGTTAGACACGGCGAGATCTTCTCTTGGCAGCTCAATACCTTGATCGGTAAGGTACCTCCCTAGGTCAGGTCAAGACTCGGATCTCTGTGTCAGTTACTCAGTTTGGTCAATCAAAACTTTTGCATTAACAGTTACCTACGGAATACCGATGGAATTCCAACAAAAACATTACCGACGGAATATTCCGTAGGTAAATTTGAAGGGAAAAGTGCAGGAGGACTGGCTGGTAGTGGCGCGTATAATGCCATCAAATTACCTACGGATCTTTTCCGTAGGTAAATAGGCAGGATTTTGAAGAAAGGTTAGCGACAGAATCTTCCGTCGGTAAATTCTGCTTGAAAAATTACCTACGGACTCAATTCCATCGGTAATTGCTTCGTAGTGGTAGGCGAGCGTTAAAACTGGAATGCGGCATTTTCTTCTACACAAAGATTACCTACGGATTAGTTCCGTCGGTAATTACCTACGGAAACATTCCGTAGGTAATGACTCTTTTATAAAGCGAGATTACTTGTAACAACGAAGCCGTTCCTTGCATGCGGTATTTTTTCTCGGACAAATGCCGACGGACTTATTCCGTAGGTAACATGTTACCGGAAACGACGCCGTCTTATTTATATGGAGTATTTTTTTCTGATTAATACCGACGGTTTTTATCTGTCGGTAATGTGTTACGATGGTGTTTTATCTTCGATTTTATCCGTCGTATTTACTAGAGAATAAAGCAAGTCTCATGAACAGCGCTGTCGTTTATGATAACATCGGCAATATTTAGTAGTATTTTTCTCCTTTCTGCTTCCTGAGTTGTTTCTTGAGTTTTGTGTCTTCAGAAAAAAAACCCCAAACGCTTGCGGAGCCATCTTCTTCCTTGGTCGTTTCCCAGCTCTCCTCGCTCGAGTTTGGTTTCTCTATCAACTCGCCTGTTCTCTTCTCCCTCTTTCTGGACTCCATTCGCACCTGCCCGTTCTCTATCGCGATTCAACTGCCCGGTTCTCCCTCTTTCTACTCGAGTTTGTTTCTGAATCTCGTCGTTGCTGAAGTTGGACCCCAATCATAAGCGCGCCCGTCTTCAATCAAGTACGCTTCCTTAGTTTGAATATCGACTGTGTTGTTGAATCACTCGCACCTGTGTTGTTGAATCTCGTGGTTTACTGTATCAAGACGGGGTTTCAGTCACTGGTTGTGGTGAAATCGGCTGCGTTATTGGTTATAATGTGGAGTTGCTTCCTTAGTTTGACATCAATGTACTGCTTGGTTTATCTGCTTTACAAGCAAGGATTTTATTATTATATGCGGTTGATTATAAAATCTGGTGGAGCAATTCTAGAGAAAGGATTAATCTAGTGTGATGTGGAGGCTAATTGTGCGTGTAAATATTGCTGTTTGCTTAATCTGGTGGAGCAATTCTAGAGATAGGATTAGGAAATTTATAAGCAGATTAATCCTAATTTATATTTGCTAATCAGAAAAAAAATTGCAAATAAAACCATAGAAGGTTTAGCATCTTCTGGTTGTGATGAGTAATCCACCGCATCCTCCAACTCCATATCTGTCTATTTTCACCTCTGATTAATTATTATAAAGGAAAATATACTTTGATTTAATTACATTATATATAATCCCGAGGAAAAATAATTGCAATCGACAAAAAACTACTATTAGAAAGACTACAAGAAGTTACGTGGCTCTGTGTTTCTCTCCCGCTGCATATCCATTGAAGAGCTCCCAGTTGCTGGTTACATCTCTCGTTCGTACACCAAAGTGAAGAGGGGCAGGAATCGGAGGGGTTTGAAATCGAGCTACAAAATTAGACGAAATTTAATTTTTCGATAAGACCTCATATGTTAATTAGGGTTCTGTTTTGTCAGTAGTTGGATAATTAGGGTTCATGGTTTTTTTTATCTTAACCCCAATTCGAAACAAGCTCGTGACCATCACGAAATCACTATGTGGTGTTTAAGTTCATTGTATATTAGCAGTTTCAGTTTCCTTGTGATTTTATTGTGTTCGATCAT
This sequence comes from Limonium bicolor, assembly GCA_023374045.1. Classification (NCBI taxonomy): domain Eukaryota; kingdom Viridiplantae; phylum Streptophyta; class Magnoliopsida; order Caryophyllales; family Plumbaginaceae; genus Limonium; species Limonium bicolor. The sequence continues at coordinate 302,875,542 of CM041776.1, read as the reverse complement.
CTACTATTGTGAACTAATATGTGCTATTTGTCTGTATTTTTTGTTCATTGCCTCGGTTCGTTTGCACTTATTTTTGTGTTCATTGCGTTGGTTCTTTTGCACTTATGAGGTGGTCAACTTTGAAATCTCGTAAACTGGTCCTTGACGTTGTCAATTAGGTGTTGTCCAGTCGTCATGAAAGTTATTGCATGAATGAAGCAAAGACAACAAATAATTATTTTTCTGGATGTATGGTTACTGCCATGGTTTTGGCAAAGATCGGCCAAGTAAGTGCCTTTGGAAGAGATACAGATATTTCGTTTTTTATATATGGGAAGGAATAACCTTCCGTCGACGCTGCTAGTCCCATCTTACTCATTTTCTGGACAGTTTTGGCTCATTTCAATGTCATGTGCTATTTGTATCTTGTGCTGTAACACCCACTTATTTTCATTGATTTTTGTAAACCGTTGGTAGAAGCATGGGTTGTTTGTTTGAATGGTTCATGCAGATGGTTGTGTTATTTGGATTCAATCCCTGTGCCTCTGTTTATCTAATGGTTTCAGTAAAACAATTGAATAACAGAGGCTGCTTCATAAAAAAAAATATAGAAGAATACATGAGTTGTGAGATAATCTTTTAATTAATACTCAAACTGAGGCATATTTCTTACCAGATTTATACTCGTACGCTGTCTTAATCCTCTTCTTGTGTTTGTGCTATGCAGGACTCACTGCTGCCCGCACATTAGATTGAAGACAGGGTTGATAACACTTCAGTTCAGTCACGGTAATATACTCTAACTTGTCTTCTTCTCTTCAGTTTAGTCACGGTAATTTTGCAAGATAACTGGCGAACAATTAAGTAATTGATAAGTTGATGAAATTGCTAAAAACCTTAATACTTATTCCTGCCATGAAGCCGTAGAATTTTTCTATGGCAAAAAATGAATCATACTTGTGAGTAATATTTCTTTTGATTGTATTAATAATAAAATTCAGATGTTTGATCCATGAACTGCATTTTTCTTCATCTTCTTCTTTCTTCCTCTCCTAGCTAGTGTAGTGGATATATATCTATACAAATATGAATATAAAATTTGATATTGTCTTCCAGAAACATTGGTGTTACTTAGTTAGTTACATGGATAAAGCTAGGAGCTAAATAGGACAATTAGTAATCATTAATAAACAAGTCATACACTTTGTTCTTAAACTAGCTAGAATAATTTCACTTTATTGTCTGTATCAGGAAGTCTCTAATTCGAAACAAGCTGTTGTGGTGTTTAAGTTCATTGTCTCGGTACTGCCATACCAAATTTTGTCACATACTTCATCTCAATTCAGAGCCTCAAAATCCATAGTTGTATGGCTACGGCAAATGTTCAACTATAGTTATTGGTCCAAATCTCATTGGTCCAAGAAGCCTGTCTAGTGATATTTTTATGTTTTTATAGTTCATGGTAAAATGCTTCTGGTGTGATACTGTTTTGCATTTCTACTTCTGCGTTGCACACAACCCAACATTCAGTTTCATATAAAGATACTGTAAATCAACTACCTATGTTGATTTGTTTCTTGGTGCATGTGCCCTTTGCTAAATTTAAATGTTATATACCAAATATAAGTTAAATATGATGCTTGTAGTTGATCTGCAGGATATATATAATCTTCAGTTGCGGTGTTGTCCGTTATAGTTTAGTTTTAGTGTCATCAAATGAATAAGACTTGCTATCTTGGCTTGAGCTAGGGGGTTCTTATTTCTCACTCCCTCGACTTGAGCTACGGGGTTCTCTTATGCGTAGTGGTATGGGTGAAATAAGATTGCATTAAAGAAGTAAACAAATCAATGTAAATGATCATACTGTAAGCTGCTCTCTCATTTTCTTCTTTCAGCTATCTCTCAGTGCAAGTGGTGAGTGATGTAATTACATTGCCTTAGGAAATGGTTGCTGACTGAAGTAGCTCTATTTCACTTCTCAGTCCATATTTTGTGGTATTACTTAAATGTTGCTTTGGAGCATGTAATCTGATTTTTCAATTTTTCCTGGAACAGTTCGGGTTTTCATGCTTGAGTAATTTTTGCCACTGTCTTAACTCCCAAGTTGTTGGGCTACTATTGTACACTTCTCTACCTAGTGTTTTATTGGTTTTATTTTGGAAGTGTATACATAAAGAATATACCTGAGCTTGCATCTTTGCAGTTTGCTCAGTATGGGGATAGAGGATGCATTCTACTGTTGAAGACCTGCTTGGAGCATGTTGATATCTATGATACTGATTTGAAGAATGTGCAGTTGGAACCTGCGGTTTCACCTGTTTCAACTGTTGATCTGGTTTGATTGATGACAGAATAATATCATTGGGATCAGGAGCTGGGGGTGTTAGGTTTGTTGCTCAACTGGAGCTAAGAAATCGTGGAGCTAAGAAATCGTCAAGCATGAGATGCTTCCCGATCTAATAATGTCATAAAAGTCCATAATCAAGTAATAGCAACTCTGAGAGTTCAAACTAGTAGTTTTGCTTGTTGAATTCTACTTGGTGATGTGTAAATGTTATTTATAGTTGGGAAGTAATGACTTGAGTATGTTTTTCCCGTTTTATATATATGATGTCGAATATTAGTTGTCAGATTTATAATATAAATTTGATATACTCTAAATCTTATAATTTTGTGAAATTTATATTTTAGATGTTATTTTTGATAATATAGTTTCATGTTTATTAAATATTTAAAACTATATAGTGCAATAATTTAAATTCCCAAAAATGGAAAATAAATGATATACTATTAAATATGATCTGATATATATGAAATAAAAATCAAATTTAAATTTAAATTACCTACGGATTACCTACGAAATATTACATAAATTATTTCGAGTAAGTTTCCATTGGTAATCCGTAGGTAAAGTATTACCTACGGATTACCCATGGAAATGTGAATGTGTGGGTAACGCTGCTGTGGTGTCGGGTTGCCGACGGATTTTCCGTAGGTAATTTACCTACGGACCGTTCCGTAGGTAATTCGTCAGTAATTACGGCTGACAATTTCGTAGGTAATCCGTAGGTAATTTACCGACGGACTCATTTTTCCGTCGGTAATCTAATTACCGACCAATTAAATACCGACGGATGTTTTGAGTGAAATTTTATCGGTAATCCATCGGTAATTCTGATTACCTACGGATTACCTACGGAATTGTCCGTAGGTAATTTGCTTTTTTCTAGTAGTGACTCAAACCTTCACCTAATTCCCTTATCCCTTTGATAATTATACACGGGGACTATGTCACTTCATTAAGAAAGGTCCCCATTGAAATCAAGTAACTTGGCAAGCTTCATACTACAACTCGTCATTTGAGCAAATAATTTACAAACTACATTAAGGAGCTAACCTTGTACAAACATTCGATACACCATTGTGACCAAACATTTTTGTTCATGATAACTTAGATATTTCATCACTTACTGTTTAATTCAGGATAATCAACCCGCCTATTGTTTAGAAACTTGCAATTAAACCGGTAAGGAATGAGGATTAACAAGCAATGCTTTCAGCTATCAGAAAATTCAGATAGCTACATGTCAAGGTTTCGTCATGGCATAGCATTGCAATATACTAAAACTAATATTCCCTTGAAATTGTCCATGCCATAGCAGAGAGAATCTGAACATAAAAGAACACACTTTTAGTTACAAAATGTTCATAACAAGTTATTTGGGTAAAATATATGTCCACTACCAGTCCTAAAAAATCAAGGGAGCAAATAGAATAAGAATTAGCACCTCAAAGAGCAAGGCCCGATGACGGGACAATCCGACATTAAGGAATCCAAGGGGCGGGACAATGGTGCTCAATGAACTCCTCAACTCAACATTTCTAGCTCTCCACCTACAGGAGTAAAATAAAAACAAGTAGCCACCCTTTTTTAATTTCCACACAACCACAACCGCCACTTAGAAATTCCACATTACTTTATTCATAATATACTCCAATGCCTAATACAATCCCTCAAACAAGTTTAAAAGAACAATTTTAAGAAACAAACACATTTAACATTTATATGTCGAATGCTTCCTTGTCCCATTCCCTTTTCACTTACTTCCCCATTCTTTGTTCACCCAAACTCATAGTCATTCTGATTAACATCCCTTTACTGACCAATTTTTGTTAAACCCATTTATTTATTCACCTAGTCCTAATCTTTGCAACTTGAACAAGTTTTTTAATTTCCTGAAGAGTTATATATTGTATGAAATCGGATGTTCGCTCATTGTATTTGTGCAGAACTAATACTAGCACTACCAATCTGTTTCCTACGGAAGAGACAATTTAAAAGTTAATTTCTTGACTCTGTAACTGTAAGTACTGCAATATCAAACAATAGAGCCATAAAGGCCATTACTTCCTCGTGGAGTTCATTGATCAACTAGTGTGAGATCATGAAAGGATCTGAATATAACAGAAAATAATATTTGTGTTACTCATTTCAGCAAAAAAAATTAGACTATTACTCTAGAAACGCATTATCAACACACAAGAGAATAAAAGAAATCCAAATGCTGAAACCAAAATCAAACAGGAAGCAGGAAGCGTGCAAAGAATACAACAGATGCTGTTTCAACATGGATAAACTTAGAACATAGGTGATGCAACAGATGTTGTTTCATCTAAAAGTTTACAGAAGTGTTGTTGTGGTTGGGCTAGTTAAATTGAAATTCTTAATTATGTTCTCCCGTTTCCCTAAAAGAGTGCTCTATAACCTCGGTTTCAGCATGCCTTTTGTGCTCCTAATTTTTCGTTCCTGTATTTAGCTTAAAGAACACAAGGGACGATCGTAATTATTTATGATTGTTGAATAGTAGACAGCCATTGATTGTAAGTCTTGCAAAGTGTGTGATGATTATTCTTCATTATTGTGTAATTTAGGAAATACTGTAACATTAACAGCTTAGTGGTCAATAAGTTACTACTTCATTTGGATGATCATTATTTTATTGGAATTTGGATGAGGAATCGATGTGCAGACTAACGAGTTAACCATTTATGAAGCAGAAGTCGTCACTCTCCAGAGACCAATGATCACTCATCATTCCACACTTATCTGCTATATATTATTATGAAAAAACATATAATTAATCACCACCGATTACCATATGCATCAGTACGTCGCTCCCAAACAAGCTAAAGTACAAAATAATCATCAGGAAAACTCGCTATAGAAAGCATTAGAAACACTCAGCAGTCACCAGCATTAGTCTCTTCGAAACTAGCATCAGAAACACTCACACGTATAACAGGAAGAATATATTGCAAAGGGTGAGAGATACACACAGTGAAGGCGACTGGATGAGGAGGAAGACGATAACAACATACCACGGGTACAAGATTGGCTGCTCGCCGGTACCGGATAAATCAAATCGCTGATGGTGGTAGTAGAAACTCCGACAATCAGCACTGCTTTAATCACAACAGCAATAATATCAGATGCGAAGGAAACCGTTGAATCGATACAGGAAATAGAGTGAAGAACATAAACCCTAATCTAGAAATTGAGGGAAAAGTCGAGAATCATTACCGTTCAGTCCACACCCATTCTTTCCGGGATTCAAGCCTTCATCTTCATTCAATTTCTTTCTCCTTCTCGGTCGCTGGCGTAGAAGAAATTGGGGAAATTTTTTGCTCTATCGTCAATGAAAAGAGGAAGGAGTGTTAGCGCTCTTTAGTGTAGTGAATATAGATATTACCGCCAATTTTTGGTTCTTTTTAACAAGTTTTAGTGACGGATTAACTTAAAAATTATTTTATCTTATATGTTAAATATTGAAGTCAAACGACACGTCCAAATAGTTAACAAGACGGTCAATTCAGGACGGAGGGAGTATACTAACTTAAAAATTTGTAAGTTAGTAAACTAGTGACCATATGTCAGTAAAAATATGGGGTGTATTGACACATTAATAAATGTGTCATTAAAAGTTATTTACCTTTTACAGACATATATAATGTGTCGGTAAAGTATACTTATACCGACATTAAATTTTGTGTTAGTAAAAGTGCGTGTTAGTAAATGGTACTTTTTTTGTAGTGTTAACTCGTCATACGTTACAGAAAAATACCCAATTAAGATTAGCTAGCTTTCCACCTATATGATGACTTGTGGCTGAAATCAGAATCAGTTAGTGTACGATTTGATTCGGGAGAAGGGAAATCGTGGAGGAGAAGACGAATCGAGAAGGAGGAAGTCGACGAGAAGTCGAGAGCGATAGAACTGAAAAGAGAGAAAGAAATGAATCTGTATATTTTCTATTCTGTCTTACAAGCTTACAAAGACGAGAATAGAGGACCCGAATATAAACTACAACTAAGGAACGTTGTTAAACGTCACTAAAGAACTAATGACCGTTGATAAACGGTCAAGGGGCAAAAGAGTAAAAACTATACTATCCTAACACCCCCCCCCCCCTCAAACCTAAGAAAGAGCTATTTCGTTAGGTTTGAAGTATTTAACATTCCCATCGATGAAAGTTGATGTTGATAGTCCTTTCCCGTGTAAGGCTTTCAAGCATATCCGCCTTCTGATGTAAGTTTGAAATGTGCACAACATCAATAAGCCCAGCCTTGATTTGATCACGAACATAATGGACATCAATTTCAATATGCTTTGTACGTTCGTGAAGGACCGGGTTATGAGCGATGTATACTGCTGATTTGTTGTCGCACTTCAATGGAATAGGAGTGATGTCGTCTATGCCAAGCTCATTAAGGAGACGGGACAGCCAAGCTAATTCGGTGGTGACTCGTCGGAGGGCACGATATTCAGCTTCGGCGGAAGAGGAGAGACGGAAGCTTGTTTCTTTGACTTCCAAGAGATGGGGGAACCTCCGAATAAAATGTAATAGCCGCTGACTGACCTGCGAGAGATAGGACATGAAGCCCAGTCAGAGTCACAATACGCTAAAAGAGAGAAGTCAAGTGTGTTGTTTAAGAAAATCCCATAACCGAGAGTCCCTTTGATATACTGAAGAACATGTATGGCGCATCCCAATGACTTTGACAAGGGTTTTGATTGAACTGACTTAGGAGCTGAACACTGAAATTGAGGTCCGGCCGTGTGTTGATCAAGTAGTTCAACTTGCCAATGAGACGACGGTATTCGGTTGCATCAGGAAGAGGACACTCGTCTTGTAATTGAAGTTTGGAGCCCGGGGCGAGTGGACTAGCAACCGATCGCTTGGAAGAGATGTTGTAGTCGTTGAGAAGATCAGAAGCGAATTTTTGAGTTATGCCGACCCCATGAGAAGTGTAATGGAACTCGAGACCAAGAAAGTAGGTGAGAGTGCCAAGATCTTTAATTTTGAAGGAATTGTGGAGTGTGTTTTTGACTTGAAGGATCTTGGTATCATCATTGCCACACAAGAGAATGTCGTCGACATAAACGCCAAGAAAGAGGAGAGTCTCCGTTGCTCCATTTGAAGAGAGAGTAATCATTATCTGAAAGAATAAAACCGAGATTAGTGAGACTAGTTGAAAGTTTAGCATACCACTGGCGTGAGGCTTGTTTCAAACCGTATAAAGATTTTTGCAACTTGCACACTAAACCATTTGGGGTATTTAAACCATCAGGAACTTTCATGTAGATTTCTTCGTGGAGGTCCCCATGAATGAAGGCATTGTTGATGTCAAGCTGATGAATCCTCCAACGTCGTTTTATGGCAACACTGATTAAAGTTCAATGGTGGTCATCTTGACAACCGGAGAGAAAGTTTCATGAAAATCCTCTCCTTCCTTTTGTGTAAATCCGCGACGACCAAACGAGCTTTGTATCGATCGATGGTACCATCTGCTTTGTGCTTGGTGCGATACACCCACCGGCAAGTAATGCACCTTTTTCCCTTAGGAAGTTTAACAAGAATCCATGTTTTATTTTCTTCAAGGGCTTTAAGTTCGACATCCATGGCGGCTCTCCACTCGGGATATTGAACAGCAATGCGGTATGAAGAGGGTTCGAGAGGACACTTCATTTGAACCTGAGAACACAACACTTTAGAAGGAGTGAAATCAGTAATAGAATTTAGAGAGGGGAAAAGATTGGGCTTGGAATTTTTAAGCCTGGTGGATAAAAGACATGTGAATGGGTCTTTTCCAACACTGTTACACTCGTAATCCTCTAAATGATTAGGGGCGCGTCTCACTCTGGTGGAGCGACGAGGATTGGGCAGCCCAATGTACTCCGAAGAGTTTTGGTGAACCTGATCATTGGTAGTCGGAATATCTGCAGGAGTGTCCTGGTCAGAAATGACTTGGTCCGTATCGCTTGGTGGGTGTGATGGAGGATGGGCCGGTGAATGATCTCCTTCGGTGGGTTCAATTTGATCATCGGGAGTGATGGACGTGTTTTCGTCAGAATTATCAGCCCTTCCCTTAGCTGGACCAGACTCGATAATATCTTCATAAAGAGAATCATTGTCGTGGTCTTCATGAGAAGAGACGGGGAAAGTGGGAGGTGTGGGCTGGGCTGATCCATCGGTTTGAGAGGCCCGATCCTGCAAAGGGAAACTTTCTTCAAAGAAAGTTAAATCCCTGCTTGTGATAACTTTGTTTTCATTGAGTAGAAGGACCCGATGGCCTTTCTTGCAAAGTCCTGGACCAAGATACACTCCCTTGTGACCACGGGTATCAAACTTGCTTCTGTTGACTGCGGGTCCAGTGTGATAAACCAGGCAGCCGAAAGTTTTGACACTACAAAATCAGGTGGAGAACCATACAAATATTCGTAGGGGGAAAGACCATTCAAAGTAGAAGAAGGCAATCTATTGATAAGAAAAGTAGCCATAAGAACACTCTCACCCCAAAAGGTAATGTCAAGACCGGATTGAAAAAATAATGCGCGGGCAGTCTCAAGCAAATAACGATGTTTTCTTTCAACAACTCCGTTTTGTTGCGGAGTATAAACACATGTGGTTTGATGCAAGATACCCTTTTTATGAAAGAAATCTTGTAAGGTTTTTGAAGAGCCCAATTCATAAGCATTGTCGGAACGAACAACTTTAACAAACTTATCAAACTGCCGTTCAATCATGTTTATAAAATTCTCTATATGCTGCGATGCATTAGATTTAAATTTCATGAGGATGACCCAAGTACATCTACTAGCATCATCAACAATGGTTAAAAAATACCGATTACCGTCGTGATTAGTAATAGAGCACGGCCCCCAAGTGTCGACATGAATAAGATCAAAGCAGCATTTGGATCTATTATTGGAACGAGAAAATGGTAACCTATGGCCTTTAGCTCTAAAGCATATATCACAAATGAAATTGTCGGGTATTTCACTTCTGTTTACAAGGCCCATTTGAATCATCTTATTCAAAGGAGGGTGACCCATCCTTTTATGCAACATCATCACATGAGAATTACAGGAATAAGCAAAACCAACAGATTTATCACTATTACAGTCATCAGAAAAACCGCACAACATTCTATTATCAAGAAAGTAAAGCCCATCCCTTTGATGCCCAATGCGCCATTTATTCTTCCAAGTATGGGCCTGAAAATAACAGGCATCAGAATAAAAAGAAACAATGCCATTGTTCTGCTGAGCTAATTTACTAACAGATGCAAGAGACACTTTAAAACTTGGGACATGGAGAACATTCTCTAGTTTAAAACGGTCTGTAAGCAAAGCAGTGCCAGTAACATTAACAACTTCAGCATGACCATTAGGCAATGTAACATAGCTAACATCAGCAGTTTGTTTCTTATTGCTAAGTAAAGTTTCATCACCACTCAAATGCTCACTAGCACCGGAGTCTAACAACCACTGATGACTAGTATGTTTATGAAAAGAATTATTGCATTTAAGATAGACAATACCTACAAATTGTGACTCACTTCTGCTGCATGACACACTATTACTAGCAACATTCTTATCAGAAATCTTCCCCGACTGCTCAAGCAAACTGCAAAGCTTAGTCAATTTATCAACATTTGATGCAGACAGACCTTTCATTCCTTCTTTCTTGCCAACGGAATTCACAGAGGAGGTATTTCTTGACCCCTTCCACCAATCTGGATATCCACAAATCTCAAAACATCCATTCTTGAGGTGGCCTGTTTTCCCACAGTGAGTACAAACGCTTGTGCTCTTTCTAGCAGCATTGTCCTTTCTGGATCTATTCCTTTCACTAAAACTTACTTCTGTTCTGCTAGTGTTGTTTGCAAAGGACATGCTAGGGATTTCATTCTCTCCCTTTCCCTTAATTCGCTGCCTCTCCTCTTGGAGTATTATGGCATAAGCCGAATCTAAACTAGGAAGTGGTTTCTTCATGAGAAGATTTCCCCTCACATTAATAAAATCCTCACGCAACCCTAACAAGAACTGAAATAACTTTTGATTCTCGGCATGCTTAGCAGTTTTCTCACTGTAACCACAAACGCAAGTGTCGATGTTTGTCATTGCAGATATATCATCCCAGATACTAGTCAATTTCGTAAAGTATTCAGTGACAGAAGAGTTTCCCTGCTCCATTTTCGACAGATCACGATTAAGCTCAAATAACCTAGTTCCGTCGATTTGGTCATACCTCCGTATGAGACGTTTCCACATATCGAAGGCGGTAGAGCAGGAAACTAGACTATCTCCTATACTAGTTTCTACAGAGGCAAGGATCCAAGAACGTACCAGCTCGTCGCACCGATCCCACGCATCTCTGCGATTTTTGGCAACCTTCGACTTCTTCAAAGTACCGTCGATCATCTTTATCTTGTTTTTCGCCAGCAAACAGATCTCTATCTTCTTCTTCCAATTCTGGAATCCGCTTTTTCCGTCAAATTTCGTGGAAGTAAGTTGGACTCCAGGAGTTTCTGAATTCGAGACCAGTAACGGATCTGAATCGTAGCGTCGTTTAATTCTCTTCTTGTCGGTCGCCTCTTCTTCTTCAATTTCTGAAGAATCTTCTTCGTTGTCGTGAGCGTCATCTTCCTCTTCATCAGATTCCGACGCCATTTGTGAGGATTAGGGTTAACCGCGGTCGTTACCGCTCTGATACCATGTACGATTTGATTCGGGAGAAGGGAAATCGTGGAGGAGAAGACGAATCGAGAAGGAGGAAGTCGACGAGAAGTCGAGAGCGATAGAACTGAAAAGAGAGAAAGAAATGAATCTGTATATTTTCTATTCTGTCTTACAAGCTTACAAAGACGAGAATAGAGGACCCGAATATAAACTACAACTAAGGAACGTTGTTAAACGTCACTAAAGAACTAATGACCGTTGATAAACGGTCAAGGGGCAAAAGAGTAAAAACTATACTATCCTAACAGTTAGGTATGTGGCAAGAGTACTCTTGATGCCATATCTCATGGACTAGATATAATTGTGCTCCATCGTATCATATCCACACGTTGATGGATGGTCAATGATAAAGAAACAACTCATCGATCAGTCGCCTTTTACATGAGAATCGATCAGATGGCTCCCATGCATTTGATACACACCCCTTATTAATTGCCTACATGTATTCAACTTTCTCTGTTTGACCACGTACTAACCAACGTGACAGTTTGTCCAAATTTAATTAATGACCGGCTGAATTAGTTAAGCGCAAATTCGATGCCGCGGAACGTCCGCACTAGAGTTAAGAGTGGGAAGTGATTTGGCAGTCCCAGTCAGCTGTTGATTGGACTGTTTTGCTGATTGGACTGTCTTTTTATTATATTAACTTTAAATTGTTGTAACTTTTAATATATAAGTCCAAAATAAAAAAAAAATTATACCATTGTTCACCTAAATTCAAACTGCTCAAAACAAGACCAGTCATGGATATATTTTAACAACTTTTTAAAAAAAATATTTTTACATGTAACGATGATACAGTAAATGATAATATGATTCATTAATTTTGTATTATGATTCATTAAAATTGATATTATGATTCATTAAGTAATAAGCGGTGAATTAGATTACAAACTTCGGAACTGATAAAAATCATTATTATTTTGTAGTGTATTATTATTATTGTACAGTGTATTTTAAACCTTATATGGTCAATTGTGTATTTTTTATGCATGCCAAATATTATTTTGTGTTGTATTATCGTGTAAAAAAATTTATTATTATATGTTTACGATGATACACTAAAATGAAGGTATGATTCATTAGAATTGATATTATGATTCATTAATTAATAAGTGGTGAATTAGATAACAAACTTCAACACCGATAAAATCATTATTGTTTTGTAGTGTATTATTATTGTTGCATGGTGTATTTGAAACCTTATATAATTAATCATGTTTTTTTCTTACTATCAAATATTGTTTTATGTTGTATTATTGTTTTAAATTTTTATCTATGTATGTTACTGATGATATACTAAAATGATATTATGATTCATTAAATTTGATATTATGATTCATTAACTAATAAGTGGTGAATTAGATAACAAACTTCTGAACAAATACTGAATCATTTTGTTTTGTGGTGTATTATTAAGGTTATATGATGTATTTTAAACTATATGTGGTGAATCATAAATGTCGTTGATATATGCTGATATGTACATGTAACTAACATAAATTTTTAAAGTTGTCAAAACATATTCATGACTAGTCTTGTTTTGAAGAACTTGAATTTAAATGAACAATGGTATATTTTTTTTACATTTTGAATTTATATTTTAAAAGTTACAATTATTTAATGATAATAAAATGGTGTTTGTTCTTTAATTATTTATGAAGCACGCGTCTCTGTTGTTCCGGCTCTCTATTTTAATTAATCTTAATTCAAAAAGTGCTGACATGTCTTTTTTTTTCCAGCGTGGAACCTGACTGCACCGAATAATGTGTGAGCGTCCCGTACCATCGCTAGGCTGTTAGTTAAGATATTGAGATTATGTAGGTACTAACGGATGAGAGACACCAATTCTAACTTCTCTACGCTCAATGTGTGCTTCCTAAGTAAAGGATTCTAGCTTGTTTGATCCCATTTATTTTAGGGAAAATTCACGATATACTCCTGTTTTGTTTCGTATAATTCACAATATATCTCTGTTGGTTTTCGTAATTCAACTTTAAACATGTTTAAATGTTGTCCAAAATTAATGACATTTTACATGAAGGATGCTAAAGTGTTATATTTTAGTCCAATATCAAATTTAAAGTTTTTTAAGCTCACATGTGACCTGTGGGACCCCATGAAAATTGTGACATGTTCATTGGGTCCCACATGTCACATATGAGCTTAAAAAACTTGAAATTTGATATTGGATCAAAATATAACACTTTAACATCATCCATGTAAAGTTTCATCAATTTTGAACAATATTTAAACATGTTTAAAGTTGAATTACAAAAACCAATAGGATGAATTACGAAAAAAAACAGGGTATATCGTGAATTATCCCTTTATTTTAACTGTTGTCAAATTTAGCTATTCAGGTAATATTAAAAAAATCAGAAAAACTTGTTCAAATATTGTAAAATCCCTGAACCCAGTACATGTGATATGTATACGGTATATGGAGGGAGGTTACCCAACTTTGATTTATATAGCTTCATCGATCAGGCATGTGTAGCTAATGTTGTATATCCGGAAATATATATATATAGGATTTTGATTAAAAAAATACAATTAATTAGAAAAGGTAAATTGATTACGCCATTACGGGATCCCTAATTAATTTATTAATTAATAAACGTGATATATGGTTTACAGTCGTTCTTAGCTACACCTAAGTGTAGCTATCTAGCTACATCCCCATCCTCCGTAGGCGCACGCTTGTTTGGTTTTTTTTTTTTAACCACAAAAACTTTAAATTGTTGTAACTTTTAATATATAAGTCCAAAATAAAAAAAATTATATCATTGTTCACCTAAATTCAAGCTCTTCAAAACAAGACCAGTCATGGATATATTTTGACAACATTAAAAAAATTTATTTTTACATGTATAGTGCACTGAACATAAAAGAAAATTTTGTACAAATGGTCATACAAACCTGTACAAATGTTCACTAAAATATGTACATCATCACGTAAAAACATGTACATTAAAAACATACAGAAGGTCACATAAACCTGTACGAATCACTAAATATGTATATTCTTAGATTAAAACCTGTACATATAAGAAAGAACACTTGTACATACAGTCATACAAACATGTACAGACGGTCATACAAACATGTACATGTGTTCATTAAAACATATACATTCTCATAATTGAAAATGTACATTCTCACATTTGAACATGTACATCGTCACATTAAAACATGTACATTCTCACATTAAAATATGTACATACGTCCTCACATTAAAGTATAGAACGGCTTCCAAATAGATTACCCTAACCCCACGCACCCTAAAACCCACCCTAGGAAAGCTAAAAAACGTCGAAGGCATTTTTAGGGTTTGTAGTGACGGGTTTAGGGTCTAACGACCCTAAACCCACGACCACAAACCCTAAAAACCTGTCGAGTTAGTTGCTACAATATAAAGTATAGAACAATTTCCAAATAGATTACCCTACCCCCCAAAACACCCAAAAACCACCCTAGGATAGCTAAAAACGTCGAAGGCATTTTTAGGGTTTGCAGTGGCGGGTCCCGCTACCACAAACCCTAAAAACCTGTCGAGTTAGTTGCTATAATATAAAGTACGAAATAAATTCCAAATAGATTACCCTACCCCAAAACACCCCAAAAACCACCCTAGGATAGCTAAAAAACGTCGAAGACATTTTTAGGGTTTGTAGTGGCGGGTTTAGGGTGGACATACAAACATGTACAAATGTTAATTAAAGAACATGTACATTCTCACATTTGAACATGTACATCGTCACATTAAAACATGTACATTCTCACATTAAAATATGTACATACATCCTCACGGTAAAGTATAGAATGACTTATATGTAATAATAATTTTTTTCAAAGTTGTCAAAACATATCAATGACTGATCTTATTTTGAAGAGTTTGAATTTAGATGAACAATGATATAATTGTTTTTCATTTTGAACTTATATATTAAAAGTTATGACAATTTAAAGTTTTTGTAATAAAAACAATAAAAAACTAAAAACTAAAAAAATGAAAAAAAAAAGCAAATCGATCGGATGCGCGCATGAAGAGAAAGAATGAAAAAAAAAATTAGAAAAAAGCAAATCCTTGCCGCGCGTGCTCACTCTCCATCTGCATCTCTCTTTGTATGTAGCCATCCTGGCTACAGTGACATGTAGTCAAGAATTCGCGTATGGTTTATCCATCACGAGCCTGATGACTGGACTCCCTAGTCCGCGGAGGATATGGTGACAGAGGCTTATTTTCCGTCTCTGACGGATTCAATCTCCACCATCAGCCACTTTTAATACTACTATAATCTCAACCGTTCAATACAAAAGTCACGTGAGATATTATTTCTTTCTTTTGTTCACCATCTGGTCCATCTCTCTCACGCAAACATGGACGAACACCAAACCACCGCCCACATACATTCTCAGACATCCCCGCTGGACTAGCTAACACCAGAGACAGTGGCGCGACGAACACCAATGACCGGAGGCGCGACTAAAACCAGCTACCAGAGGCAGGACTACAAGGAGTGACAAGCAACAACTTTGGCAATGACCGGCGATTTCTGGAGCACCGAATGAAAGCTACGGGCGGTGATTTAGGTGAAGCCCCAAATTCTGAATATGAGAACAACCCATGAAATTTGTTCATGAAAACACATGATTACAGACTTGTTACTTCTGCACAGTAGTTATTAATAGACGATGAAGTTTATTCTCATGAATTTGATATCAATATGGTATGGGATGATGGGCTTTCCTCTGCCGCATATTGTATTATTGTGAATTTAATATAGCTTTGGAAATGATAAACTAAGGTGTTAAGATTATTTTACGTATTCATTTAACCTTGGTTTTTATATACTCATGAAAATTTATAAATGTTTCCAACGATAATTAGAAACATGTACATAATCTTTTATAATCGTTTTCATCACCATTTTAAAAAAGATGACACTAATACTGTCATATATCTTTTTATTTTGGCCGTTCTTATCGAATTATTGTGTATAAAAATATTTTCTTAGCGTTTATCAGTTTACAAAGCTAAAAGTATTGATGAACGTGGAGGTTATAAACATTTGGAAACGATAAACTGAGTTCTTGGAGTCAATTTTACGTATTCATTTAGCCTTAGTTTTTTCGTATCCACTATTATTTATAAACGTTTCCACTGATGATTAGAAACATTTACACAATCTTCTATAATCGTTGTTAAATTCCTCACAAATTAGCATGGAAAGGAGACATGATTTAGCGGTGGGAGTTTGGTGACGGACGAATTAGTTCCGTCCCAGATGGACTTAATCCAGATCGTCCATATCAATAAACAAAATTCTAATCTCAGTTGTTAATGAAATCACGTGACTTGTTTTTCTTTTTATTTCTGCGCAGCAGCGGCAACAGAGATCGAGGTCGGAGGGACATCACCTTACAAATTAGCATGGAAAGGAGACATGATTAAATTCTTATAGTTTATATTTTTTTTCTCTTTGCGGAACATATGTATAATTTACATTTTTGCATTTAACATTTCTACTAATTTATCAAGGATCGATTTTCTTACTTTTAGTTAAAATTTATAAAACAATGAAAATGATATTCAAATGTTTTTTCATATTGTACATTTTGAAATTGTGTTTAAAGACGGGCACTAAACCATCCATTCTAAACCCTAAATATATCATTAACCTTGAGTTTTTACGTATATTCATGATAACTTATAAACGTTTCCACAATTATATATAAACGTTTCCACAATTATATATAAACGTTTCTATGATTATATATAAATGTTTCCACGATTATATATAAACGTTTCCACGCCACTGTTATATATAACATTTCCATACCACAATTATAATAAACATTTCCACGATTATATATTAACATTTCCACGATTATAAATTAACATTTCCACGATTATATATAAACGCTTCCACACCACGATTATATATAAACGTTTTCTCGATTATGTATAAACGTTTTCTTGATTATATATAAACGTTTCCACAATTATACATAAAACATTTCCACGATTAGATATAAACGTTTCCACAATTATATGTAAATGTATCCACGCCACAATTATGTATAAACGTTTCCACGATTATATATAAATGCTTCCACGTTTATGTATTAAACATTTCCACGATTAGATATAAACGTTTCCACAATTATATGTAAATGTATCCATGCCACAATTATGTATAAACGTTTCCACAATTATATACAAATGTTTCCACGATTATATATAAATGTTTTCACGATTATATATAAATGTCTCCACGATTATATAAACGTTTCCTTCAGCCGTTCTTTTTTTATTCATTGTGGATAAGAATATTTTCTTACCATTTATTAGTTCACAGAGCTTGACTGATTGATGAACATGAAGGCTATAAATGTTTGGAAACAATAAGCTGAGTTGTTGGAGTCGATTTTACGTATTCATTTAGCCTTGATTTTTACATATCAACGATAATTTATAAATGTTTTCACTGATGATTAGAAGCATGTACACAATCTTCAATAATCATGTGCACGACTATTATAGAAAAGATGAAAATAATTGTTATTTATCTTTTCCTTTGACCGTTCTTACACTAACAATTATGTATCTCTTCCTTTGGTCATTCTTAATGAATTATTGCGTATAAGAATATTTTCCTTACCATTTATCAATCACGGAGCTTGACTGATTGATAAACGTGAAGGCTATAAACATTTGGAAACGATAAACTGAGTTGTTGGAGTTGATTTATTCATTTAACCTTGATTTTTATGTATCCATGAATACTTATAAACGTTTCCATTGATTATTAGATTATAATCGTTTCCATCACTATTATAAAAATTCTGACACTAACTATTATAAATCTTTTCCTTTGGGCGGTCTTATTGAATCATAGTGTATACGAATATTTTCTTAACATTTATCAGTTTACAGAGCTTGACTAATTGATAAACTGAAGGCCATGAACATTTGGAAACGATAAACTGAGTTGTTGGATTCGGCTACGTATTCGTTAACCTTGGTTTTTACGTATTTACGATAAAAATGTTTTCATTGATGCATGATTAGAAACATGTACACAACCTATAAAGTTTCCACTGAGATTAGAAACATATAAACAACCTTCTATATAATTGTTTCCACCACCATTAAAAAAAGATGACACTAACTGTTATATATCTATTCCTTTGGTCATTTTTAACGCATTATGGTGTATAAGGATATTTTCTTACCAATTATCAATTTACAAAGCTTGACTGATTTATAAACGTTTGGAAACGATAAACTGAGTTGTTGGAGTTGATTTATTTTTTTAACCTTGATTTTTACGTATCCACGATAATTTATAAATATTTTCATTGATGATTAGATAATAACTGTTGCCATCACTATTATAAAAATTATGACACTAACTATCATATATCTTTTCCTCTGGCCTTTTTTATTGAATCATAGTGTATACGAATAATTTCTTAGCATTTATCAGTTTATAGAGCTTGACTGATTGATAAACCGAAGGCCATGAACATTTGGAAACGATAAACTGAGTTATTGGATTCGATTACGTATTCGTTAACTTTGGTTTTTACGTATTCACGATAAAAACATTTTCACTGATGCATGATTTGAAAAACGTACACAACCTTCTATAATCATTTCCATCACTATTACGTAAAGATGACACTAATTATTACATATTTTTTCTCTTGACTGTTCTCATCGAATAATTGTGTATAAGAATATTTTCTTAGCATTTATCAGTTTATAAAGCTTGACTGATGATGAACCAAAAGACTATATACGTTTGGAAATGATAGACTGAGTTGTTAGAGTCAATTTTACGTATTCATTTAATCTTAGTTTTTACGTATCCACGATAATCTATAAACGTCTCCACTAATAATTGGAAACATATACACAACCTTCTATAATCGTTTACATCACTATTATAAAAAAGATGATACTAAGTGTTATACAGCTTTTACTTTGTCCGTTCATATATCGAATCATTATGGATAAAATATTTTATTAAATATAATTATTAGCTTAATGTTATTTCTATTAGTAATTTTTTTAAATGTTTTCAGCTGATTAAGTCATGTATTTTGAATTGATATATTCTCCATTTTTATATATGTGTATAGACAACAAATATTATAAGATTAAAAAACTATTATACAATAGTCATATATGTATGTGCATAGTCATGTAAAAACTTTCTATAATTAATGAATTATTCTGTAATAATTATATTATTAAGATATTATAAAAAGAAAAAAATATAAAAAATACCAATGCAATGCATACTAAAAGAAATACCGGTAATAATTTAGAATTAGAACAAATGTACAATAGACGTATTCTACCATGCATACTAATTTGATTTAGAAATTTACCGGTAATAATTTTAGAATGGTAGAACAAATGTACAATAGACGTATTCTACCGGAGATTAGAGCTGTCAAAATTTGACCCAACCCGAAAATCTGTCCGTTTTATCCGAACCCGAAACCTGATTGAACCCGAAAATATTTAAATATGATAAACCCGAAACCCGATTGGGTAAAACCCGAAATGACCCGAACCCGAAATGACCCGAAAAATTTATAACCCGAAACCGACCCGAACCCTAAATGACCCGAAATAATAGTAATTAAAAATTAGCCAAACTTGAATAACATGAAATAATAGTGACCATAAATTGTCCCAAACCTGAATGACCCAAATGAATATGACAAAAAAATTGATTTAAACTTAGTATATCCGAATGAAATTCAGAATAGGCATTGTATTGAAAGTTCTGTAATCTATATGTTATATTTCTTATAGAATTAGGTATATTTATATTATAATTTTTTCAAAAAAATATTAACCATGACCCGAAATAACCGAAACCCGATTCTACCTGACACTATTACAACCCGAACCCGAAATGACCCGAAAGTTTAATGACCCGAACGGATATTGACCCGAAAAGATATGACCCAAAACCCGAACGGATAACCCGTTTGACAGGCCTACCGGAGATTACACAAACACGTCTGCCTGTTATCACGTGATCAATTATCCAATCTAAATCGTCCATTCATTTTTTATAGTTTTATTTTCAAATCTATGGTTCTAATTCAATCCGTCAATTTGACGGACATATCATTTCCGTCTTACAATCCGCGCTCCTCGCTAGTCTTCTTTATTTTAAAAATCTATCTGTACGACCTTAATGGCTAGCTGGCCTGCCAATCACAAATCGAAATAGGTACGGAAGCTTCCACGTGTTGGTATGTAACGCACGGATCAAATCACTCTAGCTAGACTTCTCATCCTCTACCCCATCTGTTTCGAAAAATTTTAGTTTCGTCATACTAACAAATAATTATTCAACGTAATTCCTTTATTAAAAGAAGGGAGACTACTATACAAGTAATTCCTGTTTCATACTCCCTCCGTCCTGAATTGACCGTCTCCTTTGCTTTATGACACGTTTTTCCACTTCAATATTTAACATATAAAATAAAATAATTTTATAAAACGAAACAGTGTAACATATAGTTTATCATGTAAGGAATCATTTGCAAAACTCAAATTTTAAAAATTATTTTATCTTACATGTTAAATATTGAAGTCAAACGACACATCCAAATAGTGAACAAGACGGTCAATTCAGGACGGAGGGAGTATAATACATATAATTAAACATAATTGTGAAACGTGCGGAGAAGCAAATTCCACGCCGCTTACCGACTTAGCCTGTGTCTTTCTTTTTTAGCCTAATATATAGTTTTTTTTTTTATAATTGACCGGAGAACCCGCTAATAAGGTAATACTGTGGTTTATACGAACCTTTCTCGTCAAAAGGGTACATTTCAAAAGAACTAGGAACAACAATAAGGTAGTAAAAAGTAATTTAGCCTAATATTTGTTGGTTGATTGTTTCATTTTTATTTTTTGATAAGTGGCGGGTTGATTGTCTCATTTACGAGTTGTCACCAATTACAAAGATTCACGATAATCATCATTTCAGTAAAGATAATATATGATAATGATTGGAATGGTTGTTAATCTCCGTACACCTTTTCCATGTGAAAATCGAGTTACATACGCGGGTTGATTATCGTGGATTCGATAAGAGCAGGGAAAAAAAAAAGAATTATGTCATCTTTTTAAATTTGTAATGAAAAAGATTATAAAAGGTTGCGTGTATGTTGCGAATTATCAGTTGAAACATTTATAAATTATCTTGGATACATAAGATTAATGAATACGTAAAATGACTCCAACCACTAAGTTTATCGTTTCTAAACGTTTATAGCATTCAAGTTTATCACACAATCAAGCTCTGTAAACTGATAAATAAATACTAAGAAAATATTCTTATACACAGTAATTCGATATGAACTGCCAAAACAAAATATATATAACAACTACTGTCATTTTTTTGTATAATAGTGATGAAAACAATTATAGAAGGTTGTGTACATGCATGTTTCCAGTCATTAGTGGAAATGTTTATAAGTTATCGTGAATACGTAAAAACCAAGGTTAATGAATACGTATTGTTTTCAAACATTTATAAATCTTGTCGTTTATTAATCAATCAAGCTCTATAAATTGACAAAAAAAATGCTAATAAAATAGTCTTATACACAATGCTAATAAAATAGTCTAACCTTTTTACAATAATTGAGAAAACGATTATAAAAGTTTGGTACATGTTTCTAATTATTAGTGAAAATGTTCATCCCTAGTAAAAACCTGTTTTTTTTGTTACAAAGGTTTTTATAGCGACTTAAACTTGTTATCATATATTTTATTAGTTACAAGTATTTTGTGAAAAACTTGAATAAATTTAAGACTATAGTAAAATATAATTGTTATAAAACAATATTTTTAGTAATGACCTAACTTTTAATAACGAATAAAAGTGGTTATGATAAATAATTTGATCTTTCGTTACGTTATCTCCTGCAACGAAATGTAACAAAAAACTAGTTTAATAAAGATTTTGATTTTGGTAAATATATTTATCATTACCAAAAATCTTAATTTTAGTAGTGTTATACGTAAAAACCAAGGTTATACGTAAAATCGAATCCAACAATTTAGTTTATTGTTTCAAAACGTTTATAGTCTTCACGTTTATCGCTCACTCAAGCTCTATAAGCTGATAAATGGTAAGAAAATATTCTTATACAATGATCGATAAGAACAGTCAAAGGAAAAGAAATATGATAGTTAGTGTCATCTTTTTAAAAACAGTTATTGAAACAATTATATATAGAATGTTGTGTTAATGTTTCTAATATCAACAAAAACATTTATAAATTATCCTAGATACGTAAAAACCAAAGTTAATGATTACGTGAAATGAACTCCAAAAACTTAGTTTAACGTTTCCAAACGTTTATCAGTCAGTCAAGCTCTGTAAACTAATAAATTCTAAGAAAATATTCTTATATAAAATGATTTGATGAGAATGACCAAGGGCATAATATACAACACTTAGTGTAATCTATTCTATAATAGTGATGGAAACGATAAAACAAGTTCAAAAAAGATTACCCTATATCACATGCCCTAAAAAACACTCTAAGAGAGAGATAAACTGTCGAAGCCTTATTGAGGGTTTGTAGTGGAGGGTTTAGGGTCTCTAATGAGTCAGTGACGACATTATAAAGTATAGAACAAGTTTAAGAAAGATTATCATACACCACACACCCTAAACACCACCCTAGGAGAGTTAAAACGCCGAAAGCTTATTTTAGGGTGGTAGTGGAGGGTGTAAAGTCTAACGATTCTAAACCACAAACCCTAACAATATACCGAGAAATTAAAACCTTATAAGGATTACAATACTGAATCACTAAAAGATATGCTAAACCTAGACATACCCCATAAATGTTAAATCGTTGAAGGTTTTTAATCAAATTTCAAGATGTGTAAAATATTGTAAAATGATTTAATAATAGTAATTAATTATATATATTTTAATAATTGTATCTATTATATTAAGTTACATATTATTGTTTTTACTATATTTTTTACATTATAAACTATATAAATTTCATATGTATCTCTACATTTCGATTTTAGCTATGTAATTTATGGTATGTGACATTTATCTACAACCTAATTTTATAAAATATTTATGGTTAATTAGTATCTGGATTTATAAGTATTTTAGTGGTTTACAATATTTTATGCTTTAAATAAGTTTTTATGGGATATTTTTTAGTTTGTTTTGATTAGTATTATTTATTCTATTATAATTTTAGTAATTTATTAAAGTTTAGGGTGCAAGGTTGAATTTGTTTTTCTTTGATATTTGAATCTAAGATTATATTGTAAATTTTGATTTATTCTAACTTTTTGTTGTTCATTTTATAATTTAGAATTAATTTCAGATTTTATTATTTTTCTACAAATTCACATTTATTTTAATGATTTAACATTTTACAATTAATAAAAGTATATATTTTTTAATAATTTATCATACTTTTATACTCGTAAAATATCATTATTCTCTAATATAAATATATACACTAATACAAAACATTGATTTACATAAAAAAAATTATCTAGATGATAACAATTTATTGTACATATAATAATAATAATATAATTAATATATAAATGGAGAAACGACCAATTGGAAAGTTCAACAATACAATTTCAAAAACCGATTATGACTTAAACGAAAAAGCATTTTTTAAAAAAAGTACTCCCTCTGTCCCACAGGCAGAGTCCGATTACCCTTTTATTTTTGTCCCAGAATGGTGTCCGATATAGTGTAATGAAATTTAAACTCCTCACTACTTTTTCTGATTCTCTTAAAATTTGTGCAAAAGCAAATTGGAGTCTGCAACTAGGACGGAGGGAATAGCTACTTATCGGGATTACATCGGGAACGGAAATTCCCATCTGTCAACCTTCTCACCCCGGAAGTTTTTCAATTTATTTCAATTTATTTCAATTTTTTTAAATTTTTAAATTTTTTCAATTTTTTAATTTTTTCAATTTTTTATAATTTTTTTATAATTTTTTTTATTTTTTTATTTTTTATTGTATTTTGATATTTTTATTAATTTTTTACACTTAGGGGCATTTTATGAACATTAAAAGTACTTTGTTAACTAGTAGAGGTACTTTTGTCTTTTTTCTATTTATAGTGGCATTTTATGTACTTTTCAGAAAATATGGTGGTATTTCGTGACCTTTTTTTTAGTGTCGTTTCATGAATTAGCAAAAAATATAGTGACATTTCATGAAATTTCCCTATGTAATATGTATAAATATTACTTATAATTTAACTACAATAAAATTATAAAATAATAATATATATTATTAATAAATTTAAATAAATATTAATATACATAAATATTTATAATATTAGTTATAATTTAAATAAATATGAACAACCATGATATGTAATATATATTAATATTAATAAATACTATTTACACTTTATCACATTATGTGATAAGGATAAATATATATATATATATACATAATTTTTAAAAATTAAAAATATATATATATATATATAAATATTATATAATATATGAAAATATTTATATATATTATTTACAATTTAATTAAATATTTTAAATAATATTAATAAAATTATTATTTAAAATGTTTTGTACTATAAAATTAAAAAATACTAATATATAGTTATATATAATTATAAAATATTATTTATAATATTTACAATTAAATAAATATTATAATATATATATATTATATAATAAATATTTTTTATAACTTAAATACTATAAAATTAAAAAATTAATCTATTATATCTATAGTTAAATTTTAAAAAATGTTATATATTAGATATATAAATCTTAATATATATTGTATATATAATCTATATAAAATTAATATATATATATCATTTATAATTTAAAAACTATTTATATGCTAAGTATTATTTAAAATATTAGTATATGTCACATAAAATTAGATAAATATTATTCATTATGTAATTAAGTATTAATGTTTTTCTATTTAGAACCAAACAACAACAAAGACAATCATTGAAAATTTTATTCCATTTCCGTGTTAGAATCTAACAGACTTTTGATTCGGGAGAATTCCTTACCTTTCCTCTCTATTCTCTTTCCTGATTTCGTTCTATTTCCTTAGCTCGAAATGAACACACCTCTTAAGCATGAGATGACAACAATGCCCCCATATATAAATTTCGTCCATCAAATTTAGGTTATCAAACCCCGTTAAATAATCCAAACTGTCACTAGCTTATTAAGGATTTTTCCATAGCAGCAAAATCTCATAATAAGCAACAGATCAGCTAACAATCAGCATTATATCCGCAACGACCGCGCTCAATTCTGCCACGTTACACCTTCTTGAGCACCATTGTTGAGGAAAGCGCACATGTCTCATCATCTACTCCAAACCAAACTGATGTATTCCTTTTGGATTCCACTGTAGGTTTCATCACCGAGTGATTTGCATTAATCGCAACTAATCATTCGTGTCGGTAGCAGCGTGATGTCCGAGAAGTAATTAATTCATGAAGACAATATCGTTCCGAGTTCATCTGAAGACGAGACAATCTTCGTTCTTTGAGGTGTTTAGGAATATTAGACAGTAAGATGCCGATGGCGTCATGTTTTGTGATTCCGTACAGATGCATGGCGCGCTACCTGAAATTCACATAGAAGATTGATTCTTAGTTTGTTAGTTCCATGGAAAATTCTCCTATACACTTTATGACAAGTGAGAAGGTATGTTTGATTATTGCTTGTAAAAGATATTCTTACTAGCTAGAATTTCATCAAAACTTAACAATTATGCATACCAATTTTTTTTTTGATAAGTGGGGTAGGTTTTGAACCCAGGATCTTTGGTTCGAGGACACCACTCCTCTAACACCAAGCCACGAGGGCTTACAATTATGCATACCAATTGTTATTTCTGTTCTTTTGATCAGTTTGTTTCTGTATATAGTTTCCGCTGAGCGACGAGTTTGGAAATGGGGGGAGTCGAATGAAGGATCTTATAATATCACTAGCTTTAAAAGGAGATGCTAATAGACTCAAAGTCCAGAACCTTGTTGAGAATGCGGTGCGTGAATTGGGGCAAATGGCATCACAAAGTGACCCACTATGGAGGTATGATCCTAGCAAGAAATTCCAAGTGTTGAACAAGGAGGAGTACATCAAGAGATTCAGAGAACTGGAGTTTCAATTGGAGGAAGTTGCAAGAATTGTTAAGAATATCGATGTAGCACCGTCTAACCTAGAAAACCACACGAGATGTAGCAGTAGTAGTAGTGGTGGTGGTAGGGTTGGAGAGGGTTTGAATGTGATGATGGAGGCTGAAGGTACCAAAGACATCATTTATGTGCCAATACCTCCCATCTGTGTGGTGCGGATCATGGTGGACGTGGTAGGCTTTCTTATTGACTGAATGAAATTATTATAATTGCTTGTATTAGAGGGGTTGTTGGGGTTGGTTTCTTTGTCAGCTCAAAATGTTTTTGTTATTGTGTCCAATGCAATTAATGTTTCAGAGTTTATGGTTGTTTGTGTTTGGCGATGTACTCTCAAGAGCACATCTTTTGGAAGTGATGTTCCTTGGAGATTCGAGCACTCTTGATGGGTCACTTCAAGTGGTAATTAATTATTGTATTACATGAGGAATTAAGGCATCCACCCTTTGTTCAAACCTAATTGATTTTCTTCCTTTTTTGCCACAGATGAGTGCTGAGTACCATGGTCCATCACCACTTGCGCCAGTACGAGATGAGTACTTCGCAAGATACTGCAAACACTATGCAGCTTTCAATACATGGATGGTAGTACAAACTTCCTTAGAAGATATAATTCCTGATCCACTTGCGAGTTTCATGAGAAGACCTTCAGGATGTGTGATTGAAGGCTTACCTGATGGCTTTACAAAGGTAGCTAGAAATTTACATACATATATTGCTTATGATTCGCATATATGTAGATGATAATCATCTTTCCTTATACGACTCTCATGCAATCATGATTGATTGATCAGGTGACTTGGATTGAACATGTAGAAGTGGATAATCGCAACATCCACCCTTTGTTCAAGCCATTGACAGATTCTAGATTTATGTTTGGAGCAAAACACTGGACTAGTCAACTAGTGCACCATTGCTATTACCTCCAACTCTTCACGCAACACCGCATCTCTAGTCTTCCTACTCCAGGTAACAATTCATTTCTATAACATTATTTCCCGCTCTTAAATGTCAACAACATTGATTTGGTTTAAGCTAACTTTATAAACTTGCAAAAGGGAACTCGGGTCAGATTACGAGTACTGAGGAGGAAGGGATTCTGAAACTTTGTGATCGTGTGAGAAGAAGTTTCTACAAGAACCTAAGCTGCTCTGGTGCTTATGTATGGAACCCAATACCCATGAATAATGGAGTGGTACGAGATGTTAGGGTAAGAACAGCAGAGCCGGTGCCTACAGGAGGAGGAAGAGGAAGAGAGAATCGTGCAGTGATTTTGAGTGTTGTGTCTACCTTCTGGCTTCCTCATCCAGTCAAGAAAGTACTTGCCTTTCTCCAAAACGAGAACCACCGTTCTGAGGTATGTACGTCTACTAAAAAAACGACGGTCTGAAGAGTTGGAGCAGCACTTTCTGTGAATGTTGCATATTATCGATAAACCAGCAATGTGTAATGAGCTGCAGTGGGATATGCTTGCAAGTGACCATACAGCAAAGGAGACGCTTCGCCTAACCTCTGGTCCGAATTCAGAGAAATCTATCTCGGTAATAGAGATGCTGGTAAGTACACTCCCGCAAACTTTCTGCGATTGATGTGTTGTTTATTGTATCAAAGAGAGGTTTTGTAGACATCATGACATAAGATACTGCCTCATGTCATATTCGAGGGAGAGGAAACAGACCTTGCCGCCACGGTGATTGTGCAAGAAGCTTGCGATGACCCAAACATGGCATACATTGTTTACACTCCAATTGCTGCATCAGACATGATGAGACAAGTGTACAGTGGGCACAGCAACAGCCAAGAAGAACTTACCATCATTCCCTCTGGGTTTGTCATCCATTCTGGAGGGGAAACCCTTGGCGGAAGTGTCGTCACTCTTCTGTTTCAACTCTATGACAAATCTTCCAGGTTGGATTTCATCCCTCCAGATTCAGTCACCATGCTGTATGATCTTGTTCAGGATACCATTTCTACCATTAACAGAGTACTTCCAGGGCTTCCTTGAAGATTGAGATTGTTAAAGCTGAAGCGGAAAACTTGGTCTTCGTTTACAAAATAGGAGAGAAAGCTATAGAAAATTTGGTACCCAGTCATTCTATTCTGTTCTTTACACTTCTTTTTATTTCTTTCCACTATTAATTAGAGAAGCACAAACGCGCACCTAAAATTGCAATTGCACTTCCTTTCCCAACAAGCAAATACGATTCTCTCAGCGGGGTGCTTGAGTTTCACGCTGTCGTCTACTGGGCAACACGTCTTGAAAAGAAAAATCATGAAACGGAGGACCTGCAACCAATGAACACCGAGTCAAGCATCTAATAAAGGAAAATACTTCAGTAGCAACTAATAAAGAAAGCACATTAATTTGTTTCACAGAATAATACTATCTCGCAAGTCCCCCTCCCCCATGTTATAAAGCAGCTGTTACCAGGATGACTTTCTTATTTTGGATCCAAATAAATGTTGTGCAGATTTTCACCATCTACTTACCTTCTTGTTGGCCCAATATGTAAAAAGGGAGGTGAGCCACCATCTGGGTGCCAGCTTTTGTCCAGTCAACAGTTCCCGGGCAAGGCTTGGGCCTTCTTGAAGGTTGTGAAGGTCCCAGAACAGAAAGACAAAGCCCTGGCTCATTCATTAATCCCAAATAGTCACCAGCCCGCCTCCACACCCTCTCATCTGATATCATTCGAGATCGAGCTACCTGAGATACAATAATCATCATACTCAAAAACAGCTGCTAAGGTAAGGGAAAACAACATTAAAAGTTCGGAGTCTGATCATTCCTGCAGCAGAGACTGGCTCTTAAAACTTATGGGTCATGTGATCCCATAGGCCACTAAGTCCATCCGCCACTGGCAGAAACATACCTTTGACAAGGACACCCTTGCTCTCGGAAGCAACTCCCGGTGGTAAGTGGCAAGCTTCGCTATAGCTGTCACGACAAAACAGAGAAGTCTAGATTGTGACAATCTTTGAGAGGTTGACCCACTGGAGCTCACTGAAGAATCTTCTCTCAACCCAATGCGACTTCAGTACGCAGAATAAACAGAGTTAAAAAAAGATTAGCAAAATTTAAAGGTGATTACCAGCTTCAATCACAAAAACCACTGTAAAAAACTGACCTAGATGAAAGGTTTTCATACAAAAGCAACTCCATGCTCTCAAAAAGTTCACGAGCAGCATCCTTATGGGACTCACCACCACCTCCATGCTCTCCGATAGCCCAGCATAGTTGTACAGCCAACTCTGACTATGATTTAAAATACTGGAGCTTATGAAATTTTTGGATTATATTGAATGCATCTCTGAATTGTAATACCAAGTATCCACCCACCCACCTTTTCTGGGCCATCATATACTTCACCAAGTCTGTTCATGATAGGCTTCTGCAATAGAATTTCATCCAAGATATACAAAGCAGTGTGATATCAAGATTTACACTTCTATTTTTGCATGGGTACGAAGGGTGCAACACATTAGGGGGTACAATCATTTATGAATAAATAAATAAAAAAGATACCTTCAAAAGAGCAATAATATTTGGTGATCGGTGGAATGCTGCAAGCATGAACTCTAACAGCCTCTTCCGGACCTGAAACCCACAGGTTTAATCCATTCATGTCATGAAAGAAAACAGCAAAAATAAGAGACACTATGATATAGTATCCAGTAGTTTAAACAAATTCATAATCAATAATTCATTGATTTCAAATTATGTATGTACGTTTGGCAAAATGAGGAATTTTTTATAAACAAGTATCCTGAACCCCAGAAATATAACATCGAGAATAAAAACGAAAAGAAGGATCATCAAACTAAAAGAGAGTCCTTCTCCAAAACTGGGCTGCTTTTCAGGTTTAGACCTAGATACCTCGTAG
Source organism: Limonium bicolor (assembly GCA_023374045.1). Taxonomy (NCBI): domain Eukaryota; kingdom Viridiplantae; phylum Streptophyta; class Magnoliopsida; order Caryophyllales; family Plumbaginaceae; genus Limonium; species Limonium bicolor. Next base: position 302,845,351 of record CM041776.1, on the reverse strand, counting down.
GTGAAAACCTTATCAGGAAACAGTGATGAATATCTTGACATGACTAAGGGAATCAGTGCACAAAGAAGAGCTGCCAAAATCCAAGAAACATGGTAAGCTGGTTTGACATACAAGAACCTACAAACATACATGCAGCTAAAGCCAATTGTACATGAACGACGAGATGCGGACAATGATTATGAAAGATGGTACTCACAGTCATTCACATCATGTAACGCTATAGCAAAATAAGCATCAAGAAGTTTAGGGGCTATCTTAAATGACTGCTTCAGCCGATCAGATTGGGGATTATTAGTTGCAGCCTGTACAGCTGCAGCTATTCCAGGTGAAGTCCAATGACGCTCCTGAAGATCATAAATAACATCACCACTGTTCCACCATAAGTAACTATGATATCACATAAATAGCAATTAACTGGATATAATGCAAGAGCACAGCGTAATGCTTTCATCAAAATCAAAATACTGAAGCTATACTTGAAGCCGCAATAGCTTGAATAGTTGAGGTTCAGTGGCCTACACTTCAGAGAATTCACCCAGTTGATAAAGCAAAAGACTCAAAACACAACATAACAGACCCAGTATCAAGCACAGAAAAGGTAGTTTCTAGTGATGATGGGAACTAACTACCCCACATCTATATTAAAGGGTACTTACACATTGGTTAAACATTGTCACGAATCTGAGGTTTCTTAACGTACCAAATAAGCACAGACATAAAGTAAAAAGTTCATAAAAAAGTGTCACGATAAAGAAGTGAGCATACAGCAATCCCGTCATTTTCGTCCTTAAGGAGATCGAGAAAAGAAGGATCAGCCACATCAATCGAATTGGTATCCTCAGATTCCGAATCACCTCCTCCATCTGCTATGGTTGAACCAGTATAAGCTTCATCCATAAGAGCAAGGAGCATCTTGATCCAAAATATAAAGAGCAGTGTCAGTATATTGTCAGATTTAGGTGGAAAAAAATTCATTAAGCAATTTTTGGTAGGAGGTCGAACCTCAGGAGCTTTACTCTTTTGGATTGAAGCTATGCTACCACCAACAAGTGACCCAGAGCTTTTTTCCACTATCTCGAGAGCCACCACCAATACTATGGAACCAAAAAAGTAGACAATGTAAAGAGCATTAGATTTAGGGGAGACTTAAACCCCCTAAAGACAAACTGACCCTTAGGTCTCATTCTCACTTGAGCTTATATTAATAATCCAGGGTAGATTATCTTCTTTTACAATTGCACATCTCTTTCCTCAACGTTAGTTTGCCTAGCTTTTTGTCATAATCTACCCTCAGCATCTCCTGTGAGAACAGCCTCTTAATCCTCAGTAAGACTGTATACCGTCTTATCATTTTTCTACAATTAATAACCACACATCAAATACGGAAGCGGGATAAAGAGATAGTAAGAGTAACTAGGATGACATGAGGGATATCCTATACATTGTCTACTAATAATCCTTGAACTGTATATCCTCTACACTACCAATGCTAAAGAAGTTTCATAGAGATTATAAGAAGACATCAGTTGTCACCCCTGTTGAAAACACCCATGTATATCTTGTCTAGGATGTCTCAATTTTCACACCCGCAGGTTGATTACTTGATTTTAAAAGGAAGGAAAAACAAAGGGCTAAATCGAGAGAGGAAAATAGGGATGAAAAAAAAAAAGATAACTCACGTGGCAAGTCTAACAGAGAAGGAAACAGAGGAAGAAATGATCCATTAGACACCAATGCTCGAAATATCTTGAGAAATGACTTCTCTAATCTGCAGAAGAGACCATTATTCACTGTTGAAAAAATGAAAGAACATCATCTCCGCCCTCAGACATAATATTTATATAGATCATGATAAATTATCAGAGTTACAGATTCTGGAAGAGGATCATCCTCTATCCTTGAGGAATATGGTGAGCAGCAATGGGTGGCAAATAGATATATACACTACACCTTGTTAGCTAAAACAACTAAGTCTTGAAACAGAACTGAGGAAACTTCCACTGCTTGATAAAATATTGACGTAAGAAGGTTTCTACCAGAGGACATGCGGCAGAGTTTTCATTTCAATGAGAGATATCCTACTTTATTTCTCTACTAGTTTAATGAGGGCGGCCGCAAATGGAAAGTATTTGAGATGGGAATGGGGAAGCAATCGATGTAATACGAAGAGAGCAAAAGGCCACACTAAGAACAGGATACATGAAAATTTTGCATAGCCACTTTATGGAGAAGACCCAGAGGCAACTTTGACTGTCAATTACGTACCGTAATTGCTCATAAGAATGGCTGTTTAGGCCAAAGTATGCAAACAAAAAAGTGATGGGTCTAAAACAGGCCATTTCTCAAACAATTAGAGATTATAAAGTATGAAGATACTCACATCTTCCGTTCCACGCAATCAGCTTGAGAAGCAGAGGGAAAAACTGCAAGGACAATTTTTAAATAGGACAAAAGCAGATATCCACCAACGATCCACAGCAAAACATTCAAAGTAGAACTTAATTAGTATCAAATCATCTTCTAAATAGACTCTGCCTTTTCCCTTTTATGGAGGCAGATCAGTCCACAATCACCTTAACTACTGATAAGGACATACGATGCAAAATTCACATGGGAAACAAATTCTTATGCAAAACATACCTCAGGAAGCAATGACGGAAATGAAGTAATGATCTTTAGCTTATTTACAGCAAGGAATTCAACAGTAGCCTTTGCAGTTGTGGGATCTGCAAATTCACTGCAAATGATGTACGCAAACCCCAACCACATCAAAATTTCAGCCTTGTATTGGAGAAAAAGGAAAGTTAATGTTTTGCAGATGTTCAGTGAAAAGTCAAACCATGCCAACCAACAAAAGATATCAAGAACAAAAACAAGAGCAGGAGGAGAACAGAACAAATTTCCATGACAATACATATACATGATTACCGGCTTAAACATGAGCGGAAGAAATTTCTCAGGCTGGGATCAGCATCGTGAAGAAAGGCCTCTCCAAAATCAAGGAAAAACTGAAGAATTGCCTGCAAACAAGAAAGATCATTCATAAAGCCACTCTCTTCATATTTACCCTACAAACTTAAGAGATAGGTAAGCACTTGAAGTTACTAAACAGTCACTATTCCATACTCCAATTCCTTCCACATTCACATCAAAAGAGGTCCTCCTATTTGTATTGATTTCATCATCATCATCATCTAATTAACTCTCATTGGGCACACTAAGAACATCAATTCTGATTTTTCTTTAGAATAAGAGAATTCGTGCATCAAGAAGTGTCCCTAGACTCTATCATCTCAACTTAATGGTCAGCTCACATACGAGCGGACATTGCTCGGATGCGTCAGGACGGCGGAGGCATCTCAGTAAGTCTCAGCTCCAGCGTATAATCTATCGCTAGGTGAGACTATCCATTGTACCACTAATCACAAGGATTCAAGCCAACTAGGAAAATAGACGGAAACATATCCATCATATCAGAGGTATTCTACCAATAATAAAAGGCCAACTGAATTGCGAGACTGCGAGGTGGAAGTCACAGCGCGTTGGAAAAGCTTGTTCATCGGTGGGTAAACCCTAGCCACCAAATCTTCTGATTTCTCAGCTCTACATAACTCGCCAAGCTTTTGCACCTGGTCAATAAATCATTCGAGAGAAACAAACTGACATGAAGAAATTGGGCACGAAAGGAAGCAGTACCTTCAGTGAATTCAAAACTTATTAGCGGCGTTTCCGGAGACAAACAATAAGAAAATTAATAATGCATTAATTTCAGGATGATGAACTTACAGATTGAAGGAGAGAAGAGTCTGAAGAAGGATTGGTGGCGTCCCGGGCACTCGCGGATAATGTTCGCAGATAGAAGTCCCAGTTCCCATCTCTATCCATTTTTTACCAGATCAATAACCAGAAGCGCATAGTTTTCCGTCGACAATGTAAGTGTCCGAATCAGCTACTTCTCCGGTTCCCGGCAATTCCTGGTTGCAGGAATGTTGTCCACTCAACAAGTCAATGGAGACAGAGGCCGGTAGACAGAAATATTATCCAGATCGTAAGTATAGCCATCGGGTCTCGAAGAACTATAATTTCCACCCATGATTTTATGAAAATTACAAGATTCATCTATGTGATATTAAAAATTACAATTCATCTATGAGTTTTATAAATTATAAAAAAATTACAATATTCATCTATGAGTTTTATAAATTATAATGCTCACCTATGTATTTATAAAAAATGAAGTGAAATTGAATATGTAGATCAATAATTAACTTAAGAAAAAAAAACTTAATAATAACTGTAAAAAATTAAAAGAAACCTAAATCAACATTGACCTCTCAAGACTCAACAAATGAAAGATACCTAAAAAATAAAAGAAAAAAAAATTAATGATAAAGCACTGAACATCTATGCGGTCCTTGTATATACTCCCTCCGTCCTGAATTGACCGTCCTGTTTACTATTTGGACATGTCGTTTGACTTCAATTTTTAACATATAAGATAAATTAATTTTAAAATTTTAAGTTTTACATATGATTCCTTACATGATAAACTATATGTTACAAAATTTAGTTTTATAAAATTATTTTACTTATATGCTTAATATTGAAGTGGAAAAATGTGTCATAAAAAACAGGACGGTCAATTCAGGACGGAGGGAGTATGTTTTTCTTCAATTCATCACTCTAATCAATGTATTAATTTATTTATCATACTTGAATCAAAATTTGTTTGGCTATGAGTGTTGTTCAAAACAGCTTTCAAAATTTGCTTGGCTATGCTTTTTTTCATTACAGGTATCAATATAAAATTTAAAATTAGAAAATAATACAGATCAGTTGTCAAAATTTATAATGCATGAATTTTTCATTTTAGCTACTAATATGCTGGTAACGATAATGTATTACAATAGAGTCCGAAGCTAGTATATGTTCTTTGTAGCAGTAGCAATTTTGGTACTGTTTTGCTTGTAGCCATTTTGCTACTACTATTCTAGTATCGATTTTGTTATTGCTATACTAGTAGCAACTTTGATACTGCTTTGCTAGTAGCCATCTCGCTACTGTTGTTCTAGTATCGATTTTGTTATTGTTAACCTAGTAGCAACTTTGATATTGCTTTGCTAGTAGCCATTTTGCTTTTACTATTCTAGTATCGATTTTGTTATTGCTATACTAGTAGCAACTTTGATACCGCTTTGCTAGTAGCCATTTTGCTACCAATATTGTAATATCGATTGTGCTATTGCTACTCTAGTAGCGATTTTGCTACTGCTATACTGGTGTCGATTTTGCTACTATTAAAGTAGTAGTGATTTTGCTACTGCTATATACTAGTATCAATTTTGTTACCGTTGTACTAGTAACGATTTTGTAACTGTTATACAAGAAGCCATTTTGATATTGTTACACTAGTAGCCATTTGGCTACTACATTGCAAAACAGTAGCAGTATTTGGCTATCAGAGAAGTAGTAGCGAGGTCAAAGCAAAATAGCTACCGCATTCCAAAACGTCAGCTATTTTTAATTTAGCCACTAGAACCTTTGTTACCACTGTATATCAGTAGCTAAATCATAAATGCGATAGCCCGTTGTATTTAACTACCAAAATCGATGATTTAACTACTCATACAAGCGGTAGCTAAATCTGGTTTTTCTTGTAGTGTCTGTAGCTACATTTAGATTGTTTTTTTGATAATTTGGGCTTAAAATCATATATATTATTAAAAAGAAACGTTGCCTGGAAGGCCAGGTGGATGGGTAATTGGGCCTTGTTAAAACATCCCTAGGTAAAACCCAATAGGAAAAAACTTAGGGAGGAAAAAGAGTACGCCGCATCCAGATACAAGACTAGAAACTTGCAAGCTAGGAAAAAACAAAACTATAGTCCAGTTAATTTAAAGCCAGGAACCAGTCGATACAACCTGACAAACTATACATACTCCTAAAGAGATGCCTCGCCTACAAATCATCTAACATGATTAAGGGAATGTCTTTGTAACACCAAAGTTCATCAAACAACACTTATCCCCCCTTGGGGTCATATGGGGCAAGCACGCCGATAATCAGGGTAACCCTTCTTTGGTGTCAATCATCAACCCTGTTACTTCCTTCTGTTTTCGAGCCTATCTCTTCCAAATCCCAAAATACAAATACCCCTCCTGATCAAGATCGACTATTTTGGACCCAATTCTGTAATGATCTGTGGGCCAACAATCGCCATCTGATGTCTCTTAGTTGCTTAGCTGGGCTAGGATTGGATTCGGCATCTAGCATCCTAATTGCAATAATAAGTCGATGTATTCATCTGTTTTTGCATCTGGGTTGATGATTTTATCTTTTTCATTTCTTGCCGGTGTTTTATACCTTGACTCAATTGGTGGTGGGGTATTGTGGAATAATTCGACAAAAAGGCCTAACCCTTCCTACATTTACATGTATCCAGAAACTACCTAATTATACATATATTAGCTTTTGATTTCCGTTGTGTGTGAACCATTGGAGAAAATAGAGATGTATTAATTGTTAAACTATGATAAGGGAGCAAACTGCGGTCAATTCCAAAGATCACGATTGAACCTGTTTTATGTAAACTAATACGACATGAATAGAAGGGGTTTGTAATTAATTATTTGACATGCAGCTAGGCAAGACGGCTCAATTCTCTAAAATATATACACATATATGACTAAATAAGAGATAGCTAGATCATGTCATCAACTACGCAGTTGGCTTGGACAAATTGGAGTAAACCTTTTGTACGGTCAAATACAAATCTTGTGTTTTGCTGATTCACAACTCCGATGATGGTGTGACCGGATGATGGAACGATGGGTAAACAAAAATACCCATGTGCTTTCCTGAAAAGATAGGTACTTTCCACCGTAAGAGGCATCTCCGCATCGTCAAAATAGTAAGTCATCGCCACATACTTCTGAAATCTTGGTCGGTAGTGGTAGCAAATCTCCAACCCTTCCGGCATACTATAAATCCTAGTGAGACCGATCGCTTTGTAGTAAATAGTGATCGCTTGTTTCACCATATCATAAGCAACCCTAGGCAAATGCGTACCCATGAATCCTGTATCTAACCAGCAACCTCCTGTTCCATTTAGGTTTAAGGTGAAGACTGATGGTGGAATGCTGAGGCGATACGGTCCAAATCCAATGTCATATAGTCTTATTTGGTATTGAGGTGTTGACGAGTCGTCAACAATTAAGAGTGTCTGACGTGGGTCATCTTCTGGTATGACTATGTCATCTCCGAATTTGAGAAGGCTGTTTTGTGAGTCTGAGATTGGTCTTAAGCAATAGGAGAATCGGCCTTTAGTGGTATGGGACAATTGGGTGGTGATGGATGTAGGACCATTGTTCATCCCTAGCACCCCTGAAATCCCAAATCGACCAAGTTTGATGGACCCAGATTTTTTAACCCAGCTTGAGCATCCAAAGACAAAGTCTTCATGTGGTTTAAGAAATGACTTATGAGAATCATGAAACCAGAATGTTTCCTGAGAGGCATGACCCATTGCCTGGATCCCACTAATGTAGTGGTATATCGAACTTACAATGGTTATCATCAGCACAGTGGAATGGGCTTTGATAAAACCGTGGTTGACAGACCCAGTTTGGGGCAACGGATAGACTGGTAGGTAGTAGAGTGAGTTGGTTGAAGATGGGTTGGGGTTGAGAATGGCAATGAAAACAGGGGGTACATTGTATCCATGTTAGCTCACTTGCTGTGTCCACCAAGAGTGTGTATGTCCGTCTGGGAACTCCTAGTGTGACTCTAGTGACATACCAATGGGTTCGAAAACTCATGGGAATTCTGGGTAGGGTTTGGTTTGGTTGGGAATAATTGTCCACTGAGAGATTGTTGTGAACTGATTGATAGAAGGGTGAATCTGGGGAGATGGGAGGGATTAGTTGTATGGTCAATCCTGTGGATGATTTGGAGGGGTGGCATGGACGGCAACAACATCAAAGATGAACAATAGAGCAACTAGACATTTCTTAGCTGTTGTGTGAGATCCATTTTGAGGCATAACTGCTTGAGGAGAATCAAAATTATATAGGGGAATTGTGCGACTCTGTTTGGTAATGAAATCCTTATTTATACGGATCATGAGCTTCTGGTTGTGAGAGTAACCGATAGTAATGGGTTGACGCATCCTACTCTAATGTCTGTCCAACATATACAATATTTAATTTTTGAGTGAAGTCAGATTGATGACGTAGTATTTTCACACGTGAGTAATTAATAGTGCGGCTTGTTTCTACTTGTAGTATATCAATTGCTGTATAATGTATTTAATGAAAATGTATGAAAAACCGAGAAGGCAGTCAGCGCTTTTGTGAATTTTTTTTTGACGAAAAAAAAGTTCAAAATTTTCAGCATGGCAATTTACTGACAAAGAATCTATAATATTCTTGCCACTAGTCTTCGTCATACAATTTAGACGTCGCAATTTGGGTCGATGATTCGGTTGATATCAGCCCTAACCTAACCCATTTAAAATATCATGAACCCAATCCAACAAAAATGAAAGGATCAGAAAATTATGACCCTAACCCAATCCCTTTAAAATTCTTCAACCCTAATCAAGTCACCAAACCCATTTTAAGTATACAATAACTTAAAAGGATTAGAAGTAGAAATTAAAAAAAAAATCCAAAAACATCTAGTGTTAGCTGGCACACTAACTAGGATGAAACAAAAAAGGAAAAGAAGTAATCTTGCTTGATCGACCTAACTTTAAAACGAATTCCATGATATGCGAAGAATCTAAAGTACTGCACCAATTTCCCATGAATAGAATAACTCATACTTTTTCCATAAGTTATTTTTTGTCAATCTGAGCCTAAAGCTCTACCACTTTTGAGGAGGATTCCTAACTAGATATGCACATGATCCTAGTGCCTTTAATAAAAATGGGAGCAAAAATAAAAATCTTCATTATGCATTAGAGAAATATACTGAAGACAAGTCTTCTAAAGTTAGAAATAATTTATAAACTGAGAGCTCAAAGCCTCAAACTATTATTGATAGTTTTAACACCTGTTTAAATTGAGTGCTCATGCATGAGAAAAGTACAATCACAATCACTTAATCATTACACAACAGTTGAGGAACTTTTATATAACACGCTATCCGCATCGCTGGCTTCAGAATTCACTAAGAGGTCTATAATCAAGATCCTGCTTACAAAAAAATATATCACCTACTTTGTTCACTTTTCTAGATATCTAAACATACCTATGTACTCAAGAATGTAATGGTAGTGAGAATAAGAAAAACAAACCTTGGGCAGAGATGAAGAACGACATAGAGAGAAAGATAGATGTAAGTCTACAAGATGAAGCATTAGGGTTTTCAACATTATGTTAAGGTCTGGTTGGGCCGATATGCAGCTGGTTGGGCCATCTGTTTATTTAAGATTGTGTGATATTATTAAAGGTTGGATAGTGCAACTGCACTTGGGCTTAACGCTAAGGTATAGTTTTATCTTAAAAAATACATATGTGAATTAATATTTTTATTTTTGTTATTAAGAAATATATCTTTGGGTTTCGGGGTGGGTCATGGTTTTAGATCTTTACCCTAATCCACCCACAAAATTAGCTTATTACCTTAATCCAACCCAAAAATAGATTGGTCAATAATCAAGACTCTACCCGCAAAAGTATGGGTTGGGTTCAGGTTGGGTTTTGGGTTGGGTCGAAATACCAGGTCTAGTCCACAAAATTAGCTTATTACTCTCTCATTGTTGACCCGCATTACTTTACTTCTTTGGCGCCTTTGGTTTATCAGATGCCAACTCAATTATTCTCGGGTTACGTCTTTTGCTCAAGGATGGTGCCAAGCAGATAATTTTCTCAACGTCACATGTCACCCTCCACAATCACTGATACAACATGCCAAGAGAATCCACAGTTCATTGACATTTTGTGGATGACAACTTGGATTAATTCTCGAACTATGGTCTAGCTTACGTTGCCTTTCATAGTGGTGCTTTAAAGTTTGTTGGATTTAAAGGGGGCACTGGTCATTCCCTGTCCTCTAAGGTCAAAGCCTGTAGAGTTGTTAAAATTTACCCAACCCGAAAACCCGTCAGTTTTATCCGAACCCGAACCCGATCAAAACCTGAAAATATTTAAATATAATAACCCGAAACCCGATTGGGTAAAAAACTCGAAATGACCCGAAAATTTATAACCCGAAATCGACCCGAACCCGAAATGACCCGAAATAATAGTAATTAAAAATTAGTCAAACTCGAATAACATGAAATAATAGTGACCATAAATTGTCCCAAACTTGAATGACCCAAATAAATATGGCAAAAAACATGATTCAAACTTAGTATATCCGAATAAAATTCAAAATAGGCATTGTATTTGTATTGAACGTTCTATAATCTATATGTTATATATTCTTATAGAAAATTAGGTATATGTTATATTATAATTTTTTCAAATAATATTAACTATGACCCGAATAAACGAAACCCGATTCTATCTGACACTATTACAACCCGAAACCCGAAATGACCCAAACCCGAATGACCCGAACCCGAATGAACCCGAAAGTTTAATGACCCGAACAGATATTGACCCGAAAAGATATGACCCAAAACCCGAATGGATAACCAGTTTGACAGGCCTAAAGCCTTGGGTCTGGAGCTTGGCCACCAAGCGGCAATTGATCATGGGTTTCTTATTTCGGCTCCTGACCGATTGCAAGCAGCTAATTGACTATCTCAATCATGGCTCAACTTGCTCTCTCCATCCAATGGCCCAAGATGTCTTAAATCGCTTTCTGGATAATCTAAACCCCTTGTCGACTGTATTTGGTTTCATATCAAGATCTGATAATATGTCAGCCCATTGCTTGGCCAACCTGACGAGTCAAACACAATCGTCTCAGCAATGATTTTATGATGCTATACCTTAGTTTGTTTCTAAGTTATTAACTCTTAAATACATCTATCCTTTAAAAAAAAAAAAACTCCACATGCATGTATCTTCCAAAAAAAACACCACATGCGTGTAACCATTTTTTAATAGCGGCTACATTTGATGACGCAAATAGACAGTCAGTCAGCTACCTATTTTTATATACGTTTTTTTCACTTTTCCTCCTCCGTTTATTTATATTGGCAGTTATCAGGTGATATTTAGGCCTATCTTTATTCATTTAGCGGATATAAAAAAGGCCAATAATTAAGTTTCTATTAGACATCGCAAATTCGAAAACCGTACAAGCTGGCTGCTCCTAGTTAGGAGTGCGCAAATTCGACCGTACAAGCTGGCTGCTCCTAGTTAGGAGTGAGACAGTTACACATCATCATTTTTCCAGCTCATCTTCCTACATGGCAGTATTTTTTCCAGCTCATCTTTCTACATGGCAGTATGTTATCTATTCAAATTTTAATTTCTAAACAGAACTTATCTATCCCTCCTATCTTCCCTAACCTCTCGACGCTCTCTGCTCTCCCGCACATATGAACGCTTCTCCCTTTCTCCTCTAATCACTCGACACTCATTGAATAATCACTCAAACTCTCCACGAAGCTCGGCGGATCATCACTCGAACTCTCTCTTCTGCTTCTCTAATTCCACGAAGCTCGCTGGACTGTCTCCCCTGCAAATCGACGTGCTGCTCTTCGATTGCTAACCTTACCAGCGAATCTGAAATCACAACTCCTCACATATGGCTAAATCGCGTGAAGTAGTAATTCATAAGGAGTAAGTTGTTACTAGGAATAATTCATTTTTCTCATGTTACAGTTTTTACTTTTGGTTGTTCGATTTTGAAATTAGGGTTTTAGTTCACAATCTGTATTCTCCAGTAGCGTTATGGTTTTATGCTGTTAATTAGCAATTCTCAGTTACTTTAATACTCATTTTGATTCACTAATTAGTTCTACTTTAATACTCGTTTCGATTTTGCGTCTTTTGCCTTATGCTATTTTATGGTTTTGTGTTTACACAGAAAAAAAGAAAGCTGATCTAAGTATGCTGCGAAGGAAGTATGCCTTCAGACTTGCTGTACATGACAAGAATTTGAGGGTTCGTGATCTTCAAACATCATTGAAGCGAAAGAAGTTTTGAAGCTATATGTACTGATCGTATAACTTCGTGGGGATTAACTTTTTGGGGGTGGTCATACATTTTAGAACATTAGTGTTTTTGGTACAAGCTAGACAACAACATACTAGCGACTGAATGGTGTGTAATACAAAAGTTTCTAGCACACTTATTTGTTGATTCTCATCTTTTGAAGGTTGCTGAAACCTTATTAGCTTAATGATACATCATATTAGCTTACTGATTCATCATTTTATCTAAATGATTCATTATTTATGTCGACACAAATCAGTTACTTCTTGATTCACCAGACGTATCAAATGATTCATTTTGTAAATGTGTATGATACATCACAGACCTAAAGCAATATCACTATCGCACTCTTTTGATTCATATATTTAAGTGTTACTGAATGATTCATCAAGTCAGTAAAATGAAATGATTCATCACATTAGCTTAATGATTCATCATATTAGCTAAATGATTCATTATTTATGCCAAGACAAATCAGTTACTTTTTGATTCACCAGACGTATCAAATGATTCATTTGTAAATGTGTATGATACATCACAGACCTAAAGCAATATCTACACTATCACACTCTTTTGATTCATATCTTTAAGTGTAACTGAATGTTATCTAGTCAGTAAAATGAAATGATTCATCATATTAGCTTAATGATTCATCATATTAGCTAAATGATTCATTATTTATATCAACATCTTTGTACTTCATAAAGGCTATGTATGCACTTATTATTCTAAATCTGGGACTATGGTGACAAGTCTATCACCACCGTGCACGGGATGTGCATAAGAAACTCCTTGAGATTGTGTATCTTCATGGATACTCCGGAAAGAATTTATAGCAGCCTTCTTTAGTAACTTTGCAGCTGCAGCTTTTTTTGTCCTTGCAGCTCTTCTGTGTATCTTTTCTGTTGCAGATTTCCATCTATAACAAATCAAATTTATTAACAAAATTCAACGATCAATCATATTGCTTCAACCATGAACTGTTCTCACATTTATGTGTTTCAAGAAGCCTGAATACGTTATAGAAGGAGAAACTTATAGATAAGAGGAGCCAAATCTTAGAATGTATATGTGACAACATGAAACAAGATGTAAATCAAGCATGCCAATATAAATCAGTGACTCTGCATTTTGTATATACTAATGATTCACCACTAGAATCAAATGATACATCATTTACAACAAATGATTCATTAATAGAATAACATCTTTATACTATTTATATCAGAACACGAAATCAAGTACTAGTATGTAAACAATTGAACATTGAAATTTGAACTAACAATTTTGTCAATCAATGACAACTCTGATGATGAAGCTTTAGTAAAACAACTTTTGGGTTTCATTCACAATCGGCAGTTCAGTATGATCTGATACAATTGACCCTGCAATATCAAATGATTCATTAATATGTATAAATGATTCATTACTATGTATAAATGATTCATTAAGTTTTAAACTGTGATACATCATATATCATTCAATATATGTAAGGTCACACACAGTATATGAAGCTACACAGAACAGAAATCGATTATCATAAGCGCAAGTTCAACGAAGATTGACGAAGATCTTCTATCGATCACCTTATGATTCAAGAAAAAAACCGCAAAGACTGACGAAAATTGAGGAACATACATATCGATTATCATAATTGTTTAAGGTGAAGGAAGATTGACGATTACCTGCATCATACACAACAATCTCTGTACACCGTTCGTTCACAGCTTCTTCCATCAGGTTGTCCATTGCACTTCAAGAATGATTTGCAGCTCACGAACTGATTTCGATCGATCGAATCCATCTGTTTAGTGGCAGCGAAGTGATGTTTGTTCTTTTCGATTTGGTGAAATCAATTTAGAAATCGCGCCAAGGAAGCGCCGAATGAGTCTGGGTGTTTGTTTGTGCTCTCTGCGTTGATCATTCTCTGGGATAGAAAGTGCTGACATGTAATTTTTTTCCACCGTGGCAAGTGCCTGCACCCAGTATGGAGCGGCCGTCCCGTACAATGGTGCGTCTGATAATTAAACATATAGTGCGAAATCTTTTCAATAGTAAAAACATGTAATAGGTAAATGAATATATTCAAAAGGGAACAAATACATGGTGAATTGTATATATATGCGAAGTGGGAAATGAAAGAGAACAAAAACCTCAACCTATACACTACTAGAGATACGCTTAGATTCGAGACGAAAATATACACAAGTGAATGCCTACTTAACACCAAAAAATTAATGAGAAGGCTATACATCTAACTGTGTAAAGATTATGGGGTGTACTTCATCACGATTTACTTTTTGAACAGATTAATGTGATGGATGTTTATTTTTATTGGAGCATTTAATATAGGTCTCACAGGTGTGTAGTCGGCAATTTCTTATTAGCTTGATTTCAAGCTTTATCTTTGAAAGTTGGAACACATACCCTGCCAGGAAATAACAAATAGGAAATAGCCACTAGCAAATTACAAACAACCAACCAAGACAATACCGTTTATCATCTCCTACATCCTACCTCAGAGGCAGTCTTTGAGGTACATTGTATCCATGTTAGCTCACTTGCTGTGTCCACTAGCAAGTTCCTTTTCGCCAGTTAGGTGGCCAAAATTACCGTGAGTGGAGAGAAGAAGAATGGCTTAGAGAATGAATGTTCCTTGTTCACTAGTTAGGGTTACAAATTAACGTGAGCGAAGAGTGAAGAATGGCGCGATCATGTAAGTTCCTGTTTCACCAGTTAGGTTGCAAAATTACCGTGAGTATAGTGAAGAAGATCGCATAGCATGAAATTCCTTGTTACCAGTGCCAAATTATCGTGGGTGAAGAGAATGAAGAATGGCAGTGCAGAGCATGTATGTTTCTTGTTCGACTGTTAGGGTTGTAAAATTACCGTGGTGAAGGAGAATGAAGAATGCTTGCTGAGTAAAGAGGGTTACAAAATTACCATGAGTGAAGAGGGTTAACATATAATAATATATAATTTTTTATTATATTATAATAATGTGGGTGAGCGGGTCGGGTGACGGGTGGAGATATATCCACCTCTCACCACACCCATTTTTATCCTTTTCTTCGTTTTCTACGGATTTTTCACGCGATTTAACGGATCAGGTGACCAGATGAAATGGCATCCGTCGACCCATTGCAATTCTTATCAAGACAACAATGGGCAAAGAGAGCGGGAGTTGTGCCGCCTCATTGCATGTGAAAAAACTAGAGACTAAATGATTGAAAACAAATTGTCCGTTCTCAACATATGAGGTAGACAGGTTGTGATCGTCAATGATGAAGACATTGAGCGCCTAAAACTCCAAAACCCGACAGTTGCCTTATTTATGAAAAGATAAAATACACACTACTACTAGAGACAGTTTGACCGTACACATGTTTTTCACCATGAACACATAATATATGTACCAATACTAATAGCAACGTAGTTAAAAGTGTAGTGAGATCTCTCCGGAA
This sequence comes from Limonium bicolor, assembly GCA_023374045.1. NCBI lineage: Eukaryota > Viridiplantae > Streptophyta > Magnoliopsida > Caryophyllales > Plumbaginaceae > Limonium > Limonium bicolor. The sequence goes on along the minus strand of CM041776.1, from coordinate 302,829,768 downwards.
ATTTCTAGCCCACAAAAACCGGGTTTGCAACATGCTAGAAGCAGAAAGTCCAAAAAACCAAGATTTAAGACCTTCAACGGAAGCAATAAAATATTTTAAATATGGACAGCGGCTCCCTAAACTTATACATACCCAAGTAAGTCCCTGACAAATTTGATCGCATTCTAAGAAGGGCTTGTAGTAAACCAACTCCTAAGAGATGAAGATAGGGTAGATGTATACAACATCTAAAACATCTAATGGCAAGCCTCAAACGAAGAAGATAAATAGGTTACAAAATACCACTCAAGCAAAAATCGGTATGGGCGGTTTGTACTGGAATCCAATGATCTACATGTTGCATACAAGATAGAAGAAGGAATTGAAGCGTGTTGGTTTCTCATGACGGTAGAGACTGTTTATTTTCTAGAATTGGGTGAACGCTATTGTGTCCAATTTTATTTTATGTTAATTTATTCTTGTTATATGCTCTGACGGTGTAAAACCTTAGTTGATAAAACCATGTAATGGTTACATAGCTACTCATATAGCCCCTGATAAAAAAAAGTGTTAGCTTGCATTGCGAGACCCACTTGTTGAATACATTATAGTATTCTTTTTTTTTTAGGAAAATATGTTATAGTAGTCAACTCCTACCCGTGAAGTGGGTTTTTTTTCTCTCACTAACTGGGTACTTCTCTCAAAATTCCAAATCCCTTTGTTTTCCACCGTTATTTATGTTTCACTCCACCTTTCTTGAGTTCTTGTTCTCTGATATGGAAGTTCAACAGTTACATCTTGAAAATGGCGCTAATGATTTCGGCTAGCATAAGGAGTGGGGTTAGCTTTCACAATCATATCTTCTTTTCTCTTCTCTTCTCTAGGGTTCTCCTACCACACTTTTCTTATCCTCTTCTTCTCACTCTGAGATTTGAATGCTATCAATCTAGGGGCTCACATCTCCTTGAGTATGGGATTCGGACAGAAGTGGAGAGGCTGGGTTCAAGAATGTGTCACAACAACCAAAATCTCTATCTTAGTGAATGGATCACCCACGAAACCGTTCTCCCCGTGAAGAGGACTACGCAAGGTGATCCTCTCTCCCCTTCACTCTTTGTTATTGTTGTTGAAATTCTAAGCTGGCTAGTTTAGGAGTTGGTGGCGCAAGGGCTGTTTTCGGGGATTAAGGTTGGTGCATCCCAATGAGAATAACTCACTTACAATTTGCTGACGATATCATGCTATTCAGCGAGATAAATAAGGATGAATTGGTACAACTGCATAGAATACTCATTGGCTTTGAGGAATTGAGTGGGTTAAGTTTGAACATGGAAAAATCGAGGCATATTGTATTAACACAAAGGCGGGTCGTGCGGTACTTATAAGGTCGGTGCTTGATTCAATCCCCCTTTATTATGCAAGTTTGTTTGTTATACCAATTAAAGTAAGGAAGCAATTGGAAAGATTGCAAAGACAGTTCTTCTGGTGTAAAAGAGGTAGCAAGTCGTTGACAACAGTGGCCTGGTCAAGAATGACGCGATCGAAGATGTTAGGGGGACTTGGGTTTACAAATTTGAAAATGAAGAACTTAGCTTTCCTTTGCCAAGTGAGAATTGCCTTTGCAAAAAATCACCGCCCCCTGTGGAAGCGCACTGTACAGTCGATTTACCACACACGTAAAGGGCTGCATACGGGGGAAATAAACGATGTAGCAGGTGCCCAGAGAGGAGTATGGTATGCGATTACCTATGTCACGGGGAGAATGATGGATTACAGGGCATCATTGATGATAACATCCAATTATGCTAGGTGATGGTGTGATATCTTATTCTGGTTCGACAAATGGGTGTTATGGTATGCCGTTAAAAGGACCGCTTCCCGAGACTGTTTCAATTAGCATGCAGCAGGAACACACGGTGGCAACATGGGTGTTGGTGTGATATGAACTGGACGTGGAACCTGCTGTGGCGTCGAAGCCTCTTTGTATATGAAGAATATATGCTTGCAAGATACAAGAGATAATAGCAGACAAGCTACCCACGATTGGCGTTAGGGATGAATGCATATGGAAGGGGTCTGGTCAAGGCTCATTGACTAAGACATCTCTCATGATGGCTAGTCCCCCTGGGGAAGTATCGAGCAGGAAGCGATGAACCTACAGAGTATATGGAAGGGGCTATGTGAACCAAGAGTAGCTATGACACTATGGTTCACATTAATCAGGAGACTTGCAACTAGAGAGCTGCTCTTCGAAAGAAATGCAGTGTCGATCGGTGGTAGTCTTGCCCATGGTGTACGCGGTCCATGGAAATGGTGGAACACGTAATATTCTTGTGCCCCAAAATAAGAGAAGTCTGGTCTCAAATACTTCGTTGGTGGAATATCTCCTTTAGTTTCAAAGAATCAGTGAGAGAAATCTACTAAGATTGGTGTTCCCAGCCCTTGGGAAGCAAGGCAACAAGAATCTGGAAATCCACCCTATGTTATGGAGTATACTATATATGGCTAAGTCGTAATAATGTCGTATTTAGAGAGAAGCCATGAGTATTGAAAGACTTGTGATCCAGATCAAATTGGGAGTTTGGAGATGGACGAAATGCTGGTGGAAGGACATGGTTTTGTCTTCAGGGATGTTCATGAAACATTGAGTCTCTTCGGGATTATTTTTATTTGTAATTAAGTGTATCCTGATCAATCGACATGTCTGATGCTGCCCCTTTATGCTTAGTTTGGCTAGTAAGGATTCTAGGTGTGTAATCGGATGAGGTACTCTTTTTCCTTCCTAAGCTTTTTCCCATCGGGTTTTGCTTAGGGAGGTTTTAATGAGGCCCATCAAACTATTCATCCTTCTATTAATAAAATGGGCGAAGCCAATAATTATCAAAAAAAAATCTCCTTTAATTCTGCTTCAATTCTCTGCATGTTGTCAATCCTGATAATAGCCTCACTCCTCTTTTCTCTCTCACTCTATCTCCCATTACATTACTCCCCTTATTTTGGTGAATCTTTTCCAATCTCACTTTCATCTCCTAGGTTGCTCCCTCTATCTCACACCACCATCCACGCTTGACTCTGTTACTGTTGTCAAACATGGAGGTTTTCGGGGTAATAGGGTTTTGTTGGCCCACCATTGGTGTCTTTGAGAAAGTTATTTTCAACAACCCCAATCACCACAAGTTCCTTGGCTATAATAGTGTGGCAACTCTAGAGTAAGTTTGGTGGTTTTCGCTTCTACAAGATCGGGTCAACTTCTTCCTGATCGAATTTGAGACGGTGGAAGCCATATAGGCGAACTAAGCGGGGACCTTGGATCATCATCACTAACTCTCGCCATCTAAACTTATGAACCATAAAAGCCCATCAAAGCGCATGAGTTTAGGTGGGTATCATTTTGGGTCCGCATCTTTGACGTCCCAAAAGCACAATGCAACATATCTTCGTAAAATAAGCGGTCACAAAATTGGGATGTTTTGTAGAAGTTATGGAGGATCCAACCACCTCAAGTTTTTAGTTTCTTCGTCTTAAAGTCCTCCTCAACATCCAAATTTCCCTCATGTGTTGTCTCCATCTCTATAAATTGGCAAACGTGGTCTTTGCTATCATATATAACAATATGCCATCGGTGTGTTCAAGTTGCGGTCTTTTCTTACATGATTCAAAAGCCTGGCTTTCCAAATATAATGATCAAGATGAAGACTAGGGAGATCTATAAGGAACCTGATGGTGCATCGTATATACATATGTATGAGGTTGTCTTCGACTTGCTTGGACAAAGTTCCCGCTTTGTTATTGATATTAATCTTATGATGAATGATTTGGTTCCAAGTGTTGATACAGGGTTGTAGACGCGGACCCTTCTCCTATGCTTGACATCTTGATCAGCCAGAGATTTCTTTGGGGGGGGGGGGGGGGGGGGTGAAAGCAGAAGTTCAACCAAGTACTAATGAATGCGTAGAGAGGTGAGTACTGGAACTTGTGGTTGCTTGATATGAACCGGAAGGGAGGAAGTTTTTTCTATCACTTGGCCCCGATCCAAAGCAGAGGAATAAGGGTGGGAAAAAGATGAGTTCAAAGGCGACTCTTGGTAGGACTCAGAGACGCCATGAAAAACAAGTTATGTGTGCTCTAGCTGCATGATTTCGAGCGTTAGTCATGCAATTAGACCCCTTAGGAATTTTTGCATCAACATAGTGTCCTTTTTGCTATTCTGGGTATGTTTCTTTCGTTATAGCTTTTGAATCTATGGATGGCCTCATAGTTGGTTATGTAGTTTGACTAGTGGTCTTGTTAACCATTCATTTTGTGTAGTAGGTATGATGCAAAGTAAGTGCGTAGCAGGGGGCTTGTCAACTATAGAGGTTGTTGGTATCATTGTGAAGCAAGTAGGGCTTCCACGGACAATTGCAAGAGATGGAGATTGGCCTCAAAATCTGTTGTTTATCCAAATATCCTTCGGATTAGGTTGTGTTTGGTAGATAGGATTTTTTGGGTTGTTGTTGCTTATAGGTGAGTAAGCGTGTAGTTGATAATCACCCGTTGCTATGAACCTTTTAGGGATCTAGGTTACAGAAATAGTTTTAAGTTATCTACAAGATGGTTGACATTAGGTATGTAATCTTCTATCTAATCTAAGTTTGGCTAGTGCTTTTAAAAAAACTTGTTTATTATGTTGGTATAAACAAAAAAACGTATTATATCAGGTCCCCAACACTTTTAAGTTGCTGTATTCCAAAAGTGTTATGTCCCATTCACCTCTCTACAATAACACTTACATGCAACACACAATAATGTGTTGGAACAGTTCGACAACATTTTTTAGAAATATTTTTTGATGAAGAAATAACACTAGTACAAAAAGACCTATTTCGGCACCCCCCTATTTTGGCTGTTGTTTTTACAACCGCCAAAATAGAGTCCAAAAAACTTTTGTGTAAAAAATAAGACACCTATTTCGGCGGTCCCTAGCTAAGAACCACCGAAATAGTTGTGTTTTCCCCTGTTTTTTGGATGAAAATTTTAAAAACCATGCCTCCGCCTTCTTTTTTTTTCGTACCCTTCTCCTCTCTTTCTCTTCATTCTCTTCACTCAAATAAATTTGAAACTGTAACGCCCTAACGCTAATCACGTCATTACCCTCCTAATTACCTAGTGCATCCTTACCTTCGTAGTGGAAAATCCAATCCAACGGCGGGTGAAACAATGCCGTCAGTCACTCATGTGACTAACAAGGCCTAATCTAAATACAGTAACAGTCTGATGGACCAGAATATCTGAGTACTACGCAAATACAATCACACTTCATTTCCAAACCGAGTAATACAATTCTCCAACCAATACAGTGCTCAATACTTACAATCCAATATACTGAGTTTACGAATGTACAAACCAAAGTACAATTTATTCTCACAAGTCTAAACACAACTACCATGAGTCTAACATCCTACCCATGTCTCACAAGTCTATATACTTCCCAAAATACATAAGGGTGTACCACATGGTACACCCGGCAATTCCAAAGGCTAATAGCCCATGTATAGTCCAGTACACCGCTCAAAACAATCCTAGACACAGAAAGTAATACAGCCCGGTCGCTCACATCGACCAACCACCATCTCGAGTACCTAAAAAATAAAATAGTGCCCCAAGGGGCTCAGCAAAATTGCTGGCATGAAATTCACATACCCCGCGTGCTAACGGGGTACGCCGACTACTTTGTCGCCTACATGAAGTTCATTTTATTTGCAAGCATACATGCTATATGAACAATATTAAAATCATGCATAGGCACACTCATACATAGAGCATCACACAAGCAATGGGGTCACTACATAATTCAACCATTCAACAATTACAGAGGCCCCTGAGATTTTCTTCTCAAGTTCTAGCCTCATCACTTGTTAGTCAATTTCCCATCCTGGTTAATCGGATGTTCATACTATTTTACTCTTGATCAATGACTTACACTAGCCATGACCTTTTACATTACCAAATACTTCTCTTTACAATAATACTCAAGTCAAGTCGGTATGACCTCCAGGCAGAGACTACACCGTCTCACCACCAGGCTTTAGTTGGATTACGTCCCCAGGTTGCTACCCATTTAAGGGGTTGGACCGTTAGGAAAGGATAGGACAGGATTTGGATAACAACCTCTCGTGTCTCCTCATCCTCACGCGTGACCGAAGCTATATCGGGCTTCTTACATATTCCAATTACCAATTTCCTCAAAGTTAGAAATGTTACATAGTTAGGGAGTTAGTGAGAATCCTTCACAATCAACAAGTCAAGGTGAGCACACTCTCACACATCCAAACATACAAGTACTTCATCCAACCATTTCATCTTTCATGAATTATACAAACTTCAAAGGGTAGCCACCACTCAATCATTGGATAATAAATCACAATATAAGGAAATGCAATAGACCGTATTCATGCATTTATCTTGATTAGGTGATTGCATATAAACACACAAATCGAGGAAACCTCGTTAGCATACATGGCATGAGAAAATCATACCGTTCATCGTAGTTCTCGGGTTGCTGACTCTCCTTCGGAGTCTAACTATTCAGATCCTATAACATACATGGAATCAGGTGGTTAATTATCTATAATTAACCTAACCCTTTTCATCTTTAGTGTTTCCCAGATTTACAATGACTAACTCCTTACATTTCAAACTCATTCATATAAGTTACTTACTTCTTATTACTTTTCAAGTTTGTTTATTCCACTAATGACCATTACATGTCATTAATTAAGTCCTAACAATCTTATAATATCAATACCATTCAAATCCCCATCATAAAATTTCATTTATACACATTTTAAGGCATTTTTGGCTTGGTCCGGGACCTTGTCCAGGTCCCAAGTCCCGGAGCAATGCTGGAATGAACTTACGGTTACTTTTATGGGGTGGTCCGGGTCCTTGTAAGGGACTTAAGTCCCGACCACACCCTGGGCACACTCTCGGCTACATTTTACATCCCGGACCTAAGTCCCGGACCCTGCTACTTTTGGACAGATTTTAACATTTCAAAAATTGTTCTAACTCCATTCTCTTACCCATTTCTTCCCCCCAATCCTTTCACATATATTCTAGCATGTTTTAACACTAATTTGACACTCTAAACTCTCCTAAATCATTTACTAAACTCATTACTCAATTCTTGTTTAAATTACACAATTTTCCCACTACTCTTATTTTCCTTGAAGTTCTTGCTACTGATTTTTGCTCTACTTCTTTTCTCAACTCATGGTTCTTCCACTAATGCATTACTAGTGTTCATTGGATTACTTTCATCCCAAGTCTTACCCAAATACATCATTCACTCAAATCTAGTTTCCAAGGTGATTAACTACTCCAATTCAACTCTAAAACACACCTAGTCATCCTAGGTTTTTCCTTCACAATTACACACTTATGTCCCTAGTTCCCAACGAAATTTTGACAGTGGTTCCCTACAGTTCTAAACATTCCGAAAGCATTATTCAGCTCATATGAGTTAGTTCAACAGCCCTGCTCATTAGACATTATCAACACAACCATTCTAGGCACTAACACACATTTACCTCCAGCACCTAGCACTTTATTCACTTGGCTCAAAGGCCCTTAATCACCAATATAAACCACACTAAAAATACTTCAACTTATTGCTCACCACTGTAGTAGCTTAACAATATTAAGGCAAGGTAATTTTTTGCATACAACTAACATTCAAAATCTGTTTCACAAGACATACAAAATCAACTCAAAGGTAAGTTCATTTACCTTGTGATTTCTAGTTTTCCTTTCCTCCTTTCTTCCTTCTTTCTTCTTGATCTTCCTTTCTTTGTTTCTTGTTTACAATTTGGCCAAGCTACAGCCCATGTTCAAGGGTATACACAACAATGAGCATCAAGAACTCCTAAAGTCTAGAATTAACCCTAATATACAAGGAGATGATTTAAAGCTCTAAAGGAGTATACCTTACCACTTCTAGATGAAGTTTTTAAGCAGTAAAACAACAGGCTCCAGCACCCAAAATTGGCTAGAACATAGAGAACAAGGGGCATAAAAATCTGGACATTTTCGGTAGCAAGAGAAAGCTATAAAAGAAGGATTTTCGGACTTATTTTTACCTTATAACAACAAGGAGAGGATGTGGATCACCATGGTCTCCTTAAACCTTCAAATGAGCTTCAGCCATGGAGATGAAAGTGGAGATTTTTAGATTTTGAAAAGATGGAAATGCTCATAGATGAGAGGAATCTAGTGGTGTAATTTTTAGCATTTGGACTTGGTTTGAGCCTTCAAAATTGAGGAAGAAGAGAGAGCTGGGTGGAGGGAATGGAAATCGCCATTACTGGCTTGGAGGAGGAAGGAGGGTCTGGTGAGAGAGGGAGCAAAACGTGGGGGATGGGGGAATGGGAGGAGAGAGAATCCCAAACCCACTTTTTACTTTTGTTACTTTACTTTATTAATTTGTCCTCTAGTGCATAAGAGATCGGGAGAGGGGCTGGAAAAACGTGCCACACCCCATAAGTCCCCGTTTTTACACTATTTACTAACCGGAGCCTGTTTTCCGAAATTTTCTCGTTTAATTAATTTTAATGGCTCTAGACCTTCACTAATGTTTAATTATAGACATTTGATTGACTATAATTTTTACAAGTCTATTAAACCCGCTTAAGTCACATTTTCCCGGTTTCCTCGAAAAACGTGCTTTATGGTTCGTTTGCGTTTTTAATCCATTTTATGGATCCGTTTTCTTCGGGAATTGTTCCCACATGTTCATTTAGGCGTAATTAAGCCCTAGGAATCCATCAAAGTTCCTAATCGAGGTCACATACCTCCTATGGTTGAGTAACGCTCATTTTACGTTTTACGCTTTTAAGCGTTTTCTCTTTTCTTTTGGTTTTATTTTCTTCACCAATATTCTTTAGGCACTATTAGGCCCTTAAATATCATATTAGAATGATTTAATCACCATAGTTAAGTTCGGGGTATTTCAGCAACCCTAAGCTCTACAACTCCACCTTCATTCTCTTCTTGTGTACGCGTCGTCGAACTGCTGCATCTTGCTCACCAGATTGAAGACGGGGCTGAAGAATTTCATTCCAAACTGGTAATATACTCAACTTATCTTTTTCTCTTTGGCAAACAAGGAACCTACATGCTCACGCCTTTTCATTCTCTTCTTTGTGTTTGTTGTATCTCCCTCTCTTCATTCTCTTCGCTGACGATATTTTTGCAATTGAAGAACAAGGAACATGCTCTAAGACTCTCTTAACTGGAGAACGAGCAACATGCTTTGTCCAACTTTCTTCATGCTCTGCGCCTCTCACTGTAATTTTGCAACCCTAACTGGCAAACACGGAACATGCGTGCCGCTACAATCTCTTCACTCACTGTAATTTTGCGATCAGAATATTCGCTCCAGTTTGTGTACTGGTTTGTGTGCTGGTTTGTGTACTGGTATGTGTACTTGTGTACTAGTTTTTCTTCATCCTTTCTGAAACTGGTTTGTGTGTTGGTTTGTGTACTTGAATTGTGTGCTGGTATGTGTACTGGTTTGTGTGCTGGTATGTGTACTGGTTTATGTACTGGTTTGTGTACTGGTTTTTCTTCCTCATTTCTGAAACACGAGCTTAAGCTCTGAATGTCAAGAATCGATTAAGGTTGCAAACTTTATCAATGTGCCTCTATTCATTTATAGAGACGAATCACTGGAACTGCTGCATCTTGCTCCCGAGGTTGAAGACAGGGCAGAAAATGAATTATTTTTTTTAATAAAAAATACACTTATTTCGACGGTTGTTAACTAGGAACTGTCGAAATATGTGTGTTTTTTATTCTAACGGGCGCCTATCTCGGCGGTTGCTAGCTAGGTTCCGCCGAAATAGGTACTCTATTTCGGCAGTTATTCAACCGCCTAGATAGAGTTGCACACCTATCTTAACGCACCTCATTTTGATGGTTTAGAACCGTCGAAATAAGCCTTAAACAACCGTTGAAATAGACATATTTTGTACTAGAGTTATAAGTAAGGATCTTTATCCTCATGAGTAAGATGTATGTTCCTGAAGCTTCAACAAGTCATCAAGCATTTCGCCGAGGCATAGGAGTGCAGTATAAATAAATTTAAAAGGCCCTTCCGGTTAAGCGTGCAATTTCTTAATCATCAATAGATTCGCTCGTGAACTATGAGGATAGAATAGTAAGAAGCTTCTTCGGAGCACTTTCTACCGATTCAGGGCAGAAAGATAAAAGAAGATGAGATGCTCTCTCACTAGTCTTCAATTGAACGATCGAAGGTTTTTGAAAAAAACTGACCAAAGTCGTTGAATAGCACTTAATTTTGAAACAACATATTGATTTATACAAAACCTGGAAAACTTGAATAACATATCTTTGTGCAGTAACAACTTGTTCGACCAATGGCGGACCTAGACTTTCAAATTGGGGGTCAGTAGTGGACTCAAAAATTTGGTTTATGGGGTAAAAAAATTTTTGCACTATCACACTTTAAAATATTATGTTATTTTATATTTTTCAAAAATTTATAAGGTCATTTAACTAATTTTCAAAAGTTTGGGAATTGGAGCCACATCCGCCTTTAGCGGGGCATTTTTTATCGAATAACAATCTGTCAAATAAAATATTAAAAATTTAATTTTAAAACAATATTTTATATTTATATTACAATTTGAATATGTACTATTTTGAATATCAAAACATCATATTTCGGTTACACTATTTAATTATCTTAACATTTATTATTTATTTTTGTTATATATACACACATATATATTTATATTTTTCCAAAAACCTGTGGGGGCACGTGTCCCCACATGTCATAAGCTCGGTCCACCACTGTGTTCGACAAACCTCCGAACATTTATCCTCTCTTACTTATTGATCCTGCTCAACTCACATGAGAACCTTTGAAGAAATTAAAAGGCTGATAGAAACTAAACGTCAACAGGGGGTGTAGGTATCATTATTAGAGATGAGACTGCTTAATCATGACACTTTCTTGCTCGTGCTAATTAGAAAGTGCAACATCAAGATCTGAAACCTCCTACTCTAATTGCTCAACATGTACGACAAGTGAATTAACATAATATGCAATAGATCTCCGTCATCGGGAAGATTTGGTACGGTGCCATAATGGTCTGCAAAAAATCTCTTGTCATTGCGAAGATTTGGCATTTAGGCCCCATTTGCAATTATCTAGCATTTTGGGCCACATTTTTTTTTCACATAAATTTCACATCTTGACATATTTTCCCTATCTGTTTCAGATAAAACACTATATTTACTTTGTGCAAACTTAAGTTGTATTTATGCAGCATTTATGTTGCTCGCCTCTTACCATGCAAAGCATTTGTCTCCTTAGTCACCAGTAAGGATCACAAAATTATTGTGAGTGAGGAGAATGGGTTCGTTTGGGGACAGCTGCTGGGGGCTGCTGTGGGTCCTGCTGTTGGAAATTGAGAAGTGTATGCTGATGGTTTTATAGACGCTGTCAGCTGCTAGTTTTGGTGTTTGGTGGAACGTCTGCTGATGGTTTTAAAAAGCAGAGACAATTATTAGGTCCTGCTGTGAAAATTGAGAAGCTGTCAGCTGATGATTTTGCAGAAGCTGTCAGCTACTGGTTTTGGGTGTTTGGTGGAACCCTGCTGATTTTAGAAATTGAGAAGCTGTCTGCTGCTGGAAGCTGTTCCCCAAACGAGCTCAATGAAAGAGGCGCAGAGCAGAGCATGTATGTTAGACGACCGTTAATTCTTTCCTAAATTTTTAAGTTCCTTAATTGCCCTTATTATGTGCTCTCATACTTTACTCTATCATAGATATTTTTTTTATCTGTATTAAAATAGATAACGGGTGAGCAACACAAATCAAAATCCACATCAAAAAGAAAGGGAAACAACCAACTAAGGGTAAAATATGGAAACATATTAATATTTATTTCAGTTGAATTTTGATCAAACAGTAGTTTATGTTTATTAACTTATGGTACCGAGTTTATCAAGATTTGAGTATGTACAGATCTTTGATGGTAACGAATTAATTACTTATATTATAACATTTGTTAGTAATTACTTTATTTATTTTTTAACAAAATATTGTTTCAGCTGTAAATTAGCATTTATAATTGTAGTACAGAAAATGGTAAATGCACCGTATGTAACTAACTTAACTAATTTATGTCGTAAAAAAATGTCACACTACCAAATAACAGTTTTCAAAACAGTTATAAATACACACAAAATAAACCATTTGATTATGTAGCAACTATATCAGCACAAAATAATTACCAGAATATACTGCAAAACAGCTAAAAAAAGTCATGCCGAAGAGAGATAATTTCATTTACATGCAGATATAAGCATATATTCAATGTTGTCATTTAGAAGATGTAATTCATATCATCAAATGTCACCTCTATTCTGGTTATTGGTTTTTGTGGCCTTTAATTCAATTAAGCATATATTTTTAATGTTTACATACTGAAACGGATAGTGCAAGAATCGCATATTTGATTTATCAAATACAAGAACATAGCTTGTCATTTGGTTGGATCTCTAGAAATTTTTGAGTATCGATCAGTTGAAGAGAAAGAGGCAGATCACACGTGAGTAGGGAAATAGGGGACACACAATTCGGTAAATGATAGATTTGAGAGTATTTTCCTTAGTAAACCAATTCAAACATATAGAGTTTAGCTAGATTAAACCAACAAAGAGGCAGTTGCTTGTCTTGGTTTTGGTAAGCGTCTACAGGTGCATATTCCGAACCCCTTATTATCTATTGAGAACTTTTCAAAATCTCTTGAAGGCCCGAGAAGAAGTGCAAGGGTTAAAGGAAAAAAGAAAAATAAAGAAAATCACCCGGAGATCTCGACACCTAGTCTCTCTAATAGTCTCTCATTAGAGTTCTAATCTCCCTCTCACTTTGATCCATGTCTTACTTATTGACTCTTTCTCTCGCGTGTTCTTGTCTGTTACTGTTCTTTTTGTATTGTTTTTGTTATGCCTGGTGTCTTTGTAACTTGACAAGTGCTTCTTCTTGAAGGGTACTATGCCACAAACTGCCTTTGGTAGTAAATTATCAAAAAAAAAAAATATCATGCCTAGGTTGAAGAGGGTAGAAGGTGACAGACGTACGAGGTGACAAAGCTTTGCAATAGGCGTGGTAATATTTAAATCCTGATCGAGGTTGACTAGTGTCATTTCATTTTAAGGCACCGTTTGTTTCACTGGGATAATGAAGGGAAAGGAAGTAAAAATTGGGACTCGCTCTCATCCCTTTGTTTGTATGAACATAAACTGTGATACGGGAATAGAATTCATTCCCATAGATTCCTCGGCTCCACTTTTCTTTCCTGTACTATATTGACGGGAATGACAAACTTTGATATTTATATATATGATCAACTGCGCGTGCGTGAATATGTTGTATATAACTAATTGGTCATTTGAATTGTTTTTGGTGTGGTCCTAATTAGCCAAATGGTAATATATTTTCATTTTACAGGAAGCTGAGTTTATACCCAACAATTATTAGCCGTGATTAAAGCATAATTATCAACAACTTAAATTTGAGTTCTTAACACTCTCTTTCATATTTCTCTCACTCCCACATAATTTTAAAACTATGTCTATATTTTTACCAATGCGAGAGAACCCATCATTTGATTTTTAACTTTCTTTATTTGTCATGTCATTTTACTTTTAAGTTATTAATTATTATAAGAATACAAACATTAATATTTAATTATTATTATTACTATTTTCAATAATACGCAAATAATCTTAATTTAATAATCTTAACATTAGATAACACATTATTTGATTCTTAACTCTTCTTATTTAGCATATCATGTTAGAATATGCTTACTAATTATGATAAAAATGAAATATTCATCTATAATTATTAATCTGTCATTACTAATAATATAAGACATAATCATAACTAATCCTTTTATTTAGGATTAAAATATTATAGTGATTTTTGAAATAAATACATTGTTACATGTCATAAATTTCAAATATATTTTAGTATTTCATTTTATATTACCAAAATACAAATAATAAGTACTAAATTTTACCAATATCTATTGGTATAATATGAAAAACATAGTGAGTATGGATCTCATTTTGTAGAGTATGAGTTTTTAAGAATTTTGATATATTTAGTTGATTTATATCATTATTAGTTTTTAAAATATTAAGATCCTAAAATATATAAGGTTTAACTATTTATATTTAGCATATTATAATTAGAAAAAATATAATTGATCCCATTTTATGGGTTCTTAAAAAGTTATTCCCGAAGAACCTTAAATTAGAGATCTTTCTTCTCTCTCTAACGTGAATTAGACCCTGTCCAAATAACATAAATTTTATACTGATGTTCATCATAGTTCAAGCTCTTCAAAATAAGAGTCAACATGAATATGTTTTTATAAATTTTAAAATTATATATTTTTTGTATGTACATATGTTTTTATGATTCATTGTGAATCTTTAAGTTTTAAGAAAAGTGAATCAAAATTGTTAAAATGGTGAATCAGAGGTTTTTAAAAAGTAAATCAAATGTTTCAGAAAAGAGAATTTCATAAACAGAGAATGACTCGATAGTTTTTAGGTTTTGTGGTTCAGGGTTATTGAAAAGTGAATATTTCATTTTAAAAAAGTAAATTGCATGTTTGAGTAAAGAGAATTTTTTATTTAAGAAAAGTGAATCTTATGTTTAAGAAAAATGAAACTTACCACAAAATATGCTAGAACAATATGAATCATTCGTTTAAGAAAAGTGAATCTTTTATCTAAAAAAGAGTGAATCAAATGTTTATGAAAAGTGAATCTTAGTCTTACCACCAACTTACGCGAGAACAATATGAACCTTTCATTTATTTAAAAGTGTATTTCGTTGAAAAACGTTAATAAAATGTTCAAGAAAAATGAATGTTATATTTAAGAAAAATGAACCTTTCAGTTTAAAAATGTGAATACTTTTTTTTCTAAAAGTGATTTTAATTTTAAGAAAAGTAAATCTTAGAGAATATTCATTTTGTTAATGAATAAGGTTCATTTTATTATTAAAGACGATTCATTTTGTTAATGGATAAGGTTCATTTTATTATTAAAGAATATTCATTTTGTTAAAATAAGATTCACTTAAAAAATAGCGTAATATATACTCATTCTAAAATATAAAATTTTAAGTTTCCAAAATATATCCATGATGCATCTTGTTTTGAAGAGCACGAATTATGACGAACAATAGTTTTTTTGCACTTATATTTTGTAAGTTATAACACTTTTGAAAATAAATATACTTAATAATATGTACTAACCCAATCAAATTGCAACACATGGCATAAAAAAACCATCACCACATAAAATTTCACGCGTGTGTATCACATTTCACACAATAGGTCTGAATTCCGCTAATAATATGCTGACATGTGGCATAAGCCATGCTGTGTAGAGCAAGCTCCATGTTATCTGTTCTATACATTAAATTATTTTTAAAGTGCTATAATATCTTAAAGCGACCAAAATACTTTTTACATAACTTTTAATTTGATGTACAATTGTAGATATTAATTAATAGGAGTGTAAAAATTTGAAGGTTGGCTTGAAATATTTTAACTTAATACAATTTGTTAAGCAAATTAGTAATTGTAATTAACTTATAAAAAAGTGATCCGCTAATTATAACTCTATAATAAATTCAAATAAATAAATAATTTAATAACACAAACAAACTTCTTTTTTCAAAATTAAACAATCACTCCGGTATTTATTCTCATATATAAGCAAACAACATACATATTTTCTTATTTCCCTTCTCATTCTCCTTATTTTACCATTCCTATTCACTTTCTCATTTTCTCATCATATCCAAACATTGCCTAATTCATTGAAACCGAATGTGATTTCTTAAAATATTTACTCCCAGGTTTGAATAGGATAAGTCTAACTAAATCAACGACATGAAAAATGGATGACCAGATTGAAATTTAATTTGAAGACATAAGTAATATGAAAAGTTTGAATAAGAAAGGCAATTTTGAACCCGGTGAACCCGGTGATGACATATTTTTGTCTTTTTTCTACTTTGTCTTTTTGTAAAATTTTAAAATGTTGTAGTTTATTAGATATAAGTTTAAATAATATAAATTTTATATTGTTGTTCATCATTATTCAAACTCTTCAAAATAATACCCAACATGAATATGTTTTGATAAATTTTAAATTTTTTTTTTTGTATGTTTGTTGTTAATGTTAAGATTCATTATGAATCTTAAGTTTAAGAATAGTGAATCAAAGGTTTTAAAAAAAGTGAATCAAACATTATTAAAATGTGAATTAGAGGTCGTTGGACCCTAAACCCTACACTACCCTAAAATGTCTTTGACATTTTTAACTTTTCAATGGTGATTTTTAGGGTGTTTGGGGAGGGGGAGGGGGTAGGGTAGGGTAATTTTTTTGGCATTAGTTCTACATTTTATATTGTCGTCACTGATTCCAAAAACCCTAAACCATAAATCACCAACCCTAAAAATATCTTCATTCATAGGGTGGTTTTTAGGTGCTTAGGGGGGGGGGGGGTAGGGTAATCTTTTTGGCATTATTCTACACTTTATATTGTCGTCACTGATTTTGGAATTGTGGTTTAGGGCTGCACTACAAACCCTAAAAATGTCTTCGATGATTTTAGCTTTCCTAGGGTGGTTTTTAGGTTGGGTGGTGTAGGGTAATTTTTTTTTTTGAAATTGCTCTATACTTTATATTGTCGTCACTGACTTGATAGTTTTTTAGGGTGTGTGGTTAAGAGTTTATTGAAAAGTGAATTTTCGTTTAAAAAAAAGTGAATTACATGTTTATGTAAAGTGAATCTTTTATTTAAGAAAAGTGAATCTTATGTTTAGGAAAAATGAATCATATCACAAACTTATGCGAGTACAATATGAATCCTATGTTTAGGAAAAGTGAATATTTTGTTTAAAAATAGTGAATCAAATGTTTTAAAAAAGTAAATCTTACCACCAATTCATACGAGAACAATATGAACCTTTCATTTATTTAAAAGTGAATATTTCGTTGAAGAAAAGTTAATCAAATGTTCAAGAAAAATTGAATCTTATATTTAAGAAAAGTGAGCCTTTCACCACAAATAATGTGAATCCTTTGTTATTCTAAAAGTGAATTTTAATTTTAAGAAAAATAAATCTTAAAGAAGACTAATTTTGTTAATGAATTACGATAATTTTATTATTGAATAAGATTCAATTTATTAAAAAGAAGATTCACTATAAAAATACGTAATACTATATACTCATTCTAAAAACATAAAATTTTAAGTTCACCAAAACATATCCATGATGCATCTTGTTTTGAAGTGCTCGAGCACGAATTCTGATAGATAATAGTATACTTGTTTTTTTTTTATTTTTACACTTTTATTTTGTAAGTTATAGCATTTTGAAAAAATGTTGTTTCCCTCCTAATAACAAAAACCACATTCACCCCAAACTTGAAACGTCTGGATGCACGCTTTTCTAAATTTTTTCCCCAACTAGTTACTATTCGTTACCATCGCCACCATCTACCAGTGCCAGGGTCGTCTAACTGATAAAGAAATATATTTCCATATATCCTCATGTGGATTGGGCTTGACAAAACGTTGAATTTATTCACTTGAATTGAAAAGCAGCAAAAGCTAATGACTTGACTAAAATTAATTAGAAGATATTATTACTACTTACAACTTTGAATACGACTTTAATATGACAACTTTGAATACGACTGTAACACCCCAACTACAAAAACCGTACTTAACAACAGTTTGCAGCAAAAAATACAACTCAACACTTAACTTAATCCATTGGTGTTACACGCCGTTAGCCACTCACGTGGCTAACAAGGCTATTACATACACAATGTACCGGTCTGATGGACTAGATTCCTAAGTATTTACACATTACAAATCCATTCCATCTCTAAACCGAGTCAATAAATTTACATTCCAAACTGTACCGAGTATTTTACAACCTATTGCCGACAACAAGTTCGGTCTTACACTACTATCAAATACACTTAACACAATATGATATACCCTTGCACCGCCACTCCCGTTCTACTCTCGAACGTGAGGCAGCTTCATTGTACCTGACAAATAATGGGTGGTCCCAAAGGGGCTCAGCACCTTTGCTGGTATGGTAGTCGTGCAACCCGCTACTACTGGGCCACACATAACTAATTGTCATCTGAGCATGCGGTTGATTTTAATTTAATTCATGCATTGAACACTAGAAACACATATCATGCTTACATTTAACACATATCCATTCAATAGGATACAAACAACAAGGTTAACACATCAATGTTTGTTAGATCACATTACTGTGTTCTTTAACCCTTGAGGGTTTCTACCTTAATGGAGCTAATTTCAGATTAGTCAACACTTACCCATTTAATCGGGTTACACATAATTACTTCTTATAATAACATGGGGTTGATATCAGTGATCAATGTACTCAAACATAACAACATACATCACACTTTAACATACACACAACATAACTCAGGAACGAGTCACTTGAGGACTCGGACTGAAATAAGAGTTAGCCAACTTAATAGAGCCTAGAGAATATCTTCATTCTCATGTTGAGCTCATTACATAACAACTTACTGTTCTTCTTAGAGAACGTATATATTACTTAAGATGCGTCGGATATAATATAGATCCGAGCACATCATACACAATTACTTTACTTAGATGTGTCGGTCATAATATAGACCCGATCACACCGTACACAATTATTTTACTTAGATGTGTCGGTCATAATATAGACTGATCACACGTACACATATCATACCCGCCCCTAACGAGTCAAGGTAGGAGAGCCATTTATGAGGCTCGTGGGAGATTGAATTCCAAGAAGGAAGACACCCATACACCGGAGAGAGTTGAAACTGATATAGATCTCAACTCCCATACATACGCACGTGACCGGAACTACCGGATTCCTCACTCCCCAACTATACATAGGTTAGAAGCTCCCTTATGGAACTTATTACGTCATGACACGTCATAGTGTTATAAGTCTAGTTAGACACACATAGGGGAGGTAACACATTCGCACAACACAATCCACAGTTTACACATGAATAGCCGTTGTTAGAACGTTCCCGTGGTTTGGGACGTTTACAACCGAGTACCGTTCTCTTATGTGCTCCTAACTTGGTTAGCTAATGGGGTTAACACTTACTCGAGTTTAAACGGTATCGGGAAACACGCGGTACATAAATGAATTACTGTAAACTCATTACATGCTTTATCTTACAAAGTTATAATCATCCATAAAAACACACAAACACACAAGCCGAGTATAACTCGACAGGACACAGGTTGCAAGAAAACCATACCTGTCACCTTGATGATGGCTAGCCTAACATGAAGATCTCTTAGTCCCCGCTGCCATTTCGACTAGTTCTCATTCCTATAATTCATTCAGTCGAGCGGTTAATTACCGTTCTTACTTTCCGTTAACTAATTACTTCACATTACATTTTGTGTACTTTCACAGTTAAACTTGTACTTGTTCACCCTCTTAATGGTCATTATAAGTCACAAAACATGCCCTAAACAATCATATAACAACAATACCTAACAATCCCACCATTAGACACCATTTACTAACCTTTAAGTTGATTTTTAGTGTGGTCCGGGACTAGGTCCGGACCTATAGTCCCGGACCAGTTGTTTTCATAAGTTTCGGGCATTTTTTTCACTTGGTCCTGGACTAAGGACCCGGACCACCTCCAGAATTGATTTTTGGCTCATTTTTAAGGGTGGTCCAGGCCCTTATCCAAGGGCTAGGTCCCGGACCCTGCTAAAAAGCTATTAAAACATCATTTTTCAACCCCAATTCCAACCTTAACCTCACCCAATCTTTTCCTAATCTTTCCACATGTTTTCAAACATGTTTTAACACCTAAAACACTCATTAAACCTTCTTAAATCATTGATCAAACCATTACTAAATCATTGCTCAATTTGACAAGTATTCACTCCAAAAATTATGCACTTTGCAACTTAGCTCCTAGATTTCTAAGTTGCACTTTTGCTCACCATTGCTCAATGGTTTTTTCTTCAATCATTTTGACCACACCACATTCTCCCTAGCACATTCATCTCTATTTCCCAATCTCATTCATTGTTTCCAAGTCCCACACCTTAGCTCATCTCTAGCAAAATCCAAACATTCATACCACTCAGTTGCTACATATTTTTACTCTATCCATTTCAAGCCTTCAACTAACATCTAAAGGTGATTACTTCAACCAAATCAATTCCTACATACACCTAGTTAACCCCTAGGTTATATATATACTCAAAATGCCCTTAAGACATCTAAATTATACACAAATTTTGCCATGGTCTTCTTACAATTCTAACATGCTCACATGTGTCATTCATCACACCTAAAGCAATTCAATAACCAATTTCATTCTAGGAACTAACCACACATCAATTTAATCACTTTCACAACAATAACATCAAGATACATTAATCTTAAATGTTTGGCTCTTAGACCCTTAAATAACATGAATTAAACACTGAATTTCCTTCATATATATAGCTATCCCCGACATTCAGACAATGCATTCAAAGCATTTATATTTGCACCAATACCATTACAATTCCTTAAGGTATTAAGCTATATTAAGGTAAGTTATTTACCTTAAGTTTTTCAAGTCTTTTTCCTCCTCCTCTCCTCTTGTTCAACAACCGGTTATAATGAGTGTGTATTTTCTAATATAAAGACCAGGCCCAATCAGGTAATAATGAGTATTAAGGGATTAATAGAACTCTTGGAATAACACTCGAACTAAGAAGGTTTTTAGGTATTGAAATCGAGAGAATTACCTTGTAGATTCCAATGGAGCATTTGGCAATCAAAAATAAATATTCTCCAGCACTTCTTGAATACAAACCAAGCTAGAATGAAGAGAGATAATAGAGCTTAAAGGCTGGGCAAAAACCAGTTACAAGCAAAAGCTAGAAAAGAGAGGGTTTTCAAGCTTTTATCACCTTAAGACCAATAAGGAGTTGATTGGCTCATGAAATGGAATTCTCCCCTTCAATTTAAGCTATATCCATGGAGATGAAGTTGGGAGTTTGGAGCTTTTGAGGGGTAGAAAAGAATCTCCAAGATGAGGGGAGTAATATGGTGTGTTTATTTTTCGGTTTTGAGTTGGTTTAGTGGTAGAAAATGGAAGAAGAAGATGGTGCTGCGTGGAGGGTTGGGAATCGCCACTGAAGAAGAAATGAACAGAGGGAGAGTGCTGGTGAGGAAATAAAATCGTGAGAGAATGAGGAGGTAGAAGAAAGAAATGAAAAAGCATTTTGTACTATTGCTTTTCTTATTACTTTTGTACTTTTATGAATAAATATAGTATATATATATATATATATATATATAAAAGAGGGGGGGGGGGGGGGGAACGTGTGGGTCTGCAGTATTTGGGCTCTAGCTTTTTATTTTACAAAAGTAGAGAGGAGGGCACTTTGATCATTTAGCAAATATCACCCACAAAATCCGAACTGTCACTATTCACTAATCCGTGTCCGTTTTCCGGATTTTTTTCTCCTTTTGTTTATTTAAATGGTCCTTAAACTCCCATTAATGTTTAATTATAGTTATATGATCAACTATAATTTTTACGGGGTCATTTGACTGTTTAAAGTCACGTTTTCGGGTTTTCTCGAAAAACATGCTTTAAGACTCTGTTAACGTTTTAACGCATTATTTGGATCCGTTTTCTTCGGGAATTGTTCCCACATAGTATTATTTAGGCCTAATTAAGCCCTAGGAATCCCTCTCGGATTCTATTCAAGGTTATATACCTCCTTAGATAATTAAATACACGTTTTTGCATTTTGTGACTTTTACGCGTTTTCCTTTTTCTTTTTGGTTTCTCTTTCTTCACCAATGTTCTTAAGGACTTAATTAGACTTAGAATATCATAGTTACATAATTAATTAACAAATAAAGGATTGGGGTATTTCAATCTACCCCCTTAAAAAAAACTTTGTCCTCAAAGTTCCACAATTCCCATGCATTACTTAATTAGAATACATGGATTACTTTTGCAACATAAATCTCACATATCACAATACACTTGATATAAACCTTCAGACTCAAAGGTTCGGATAATGTACACTGCACATAACACACAACATGTCACTGCATGTTTAACAATAAAAAAATACTCTTTTATACTCTCTTCATGGGCTCGGTCCAAAGACTACAAGACAACTCAGTCTTCGAGTCCATATCGAGTAATACACACTGTGATCTCGCAGGTATCGGTCGTGATGGACACTTATGTTCTGGTCCCCGGTCCTTTGGAAGATCAAAACAATCACATAATTTTTATTGTATTCTCCTCATGTCACCGGTCCGAAGACAGAAGGCTCATACGTTCTCGGCTCGTGAGAGAGACTAAATAACAGAAAATCCTTTTTACAAGGATAAGTAGAAGAAAATCCTTTATTTAAAAATACCATTTGAAAATCCTTTTTGAAAATGCAATACAACTCCAAGTCCAATTTATGTTAACTGCATCTTTTCTTAACGTGATTATTTGTGACCACTTATAGGGAGCTTCAAGAGTCATCCAACCCTGATGTGATCAGCATCAGTGTTGAACTATCCTTCCACCCCAATTTGTGTTCAGTTTCCCTTGATCGCATGTAAATCAAGTTCCACCTCCCACTTCAATTTCAAACAAGCAACTAATTCAAACATTTACCATTTTCTATATTTCTAATCCTTCTTGTCATAATCATAGAGTAATACATTTCCAAAGGATGGAACTTTGTCCATCAACCATTCTCAATTCACCTCTAATCAAATTACCTAGGGAATTCGATTCTCACAAAGTTCTTCGTCGGTTTCATACCGATTCATACATCACAATACTATATTTTTTTAATCAAAATCACAAAATCACAATACTATATTGGTCTCAAATAAACATATACTATCAGGGTTTTTAGTTCCATGGGAGTTTCTCTACTCCCTTACACTTGACTCTCACAACAATGTTAACAAGGTAGTTGCGTTTATATTAATGGTATTCACTTCTTCTGTGCGCTAGGACCACAATTTAACCATGAATGAATACTTATGTTTATATAACATACACACCAATTATCAGAACAAATTATTTTATGATTACACAACATTGTTCACGTACACTTCTACATAAATATGTTAAGCGGTTTTGCGCTCTACCCCCTTTAAAAGGGATTACGCCCATGTAATCGAGCATATGTTATCACTTAACATTGGTTTAAGACGTTCCGTCATCATGAAGTGATTTAACTTCCACGCGGTTTATTATACAATGCATTCCGGTCAGAGGACCTTAACCATATTGACGGTTTAGTTCCTGAATCAAGAATTCTCATTGGAGTTTGTTTAACTCCTAACCGCTTTCGGTTCTGGCCTGTTAGGCTTCTAGGCGTTGATAATTAGCCATTTACTCGTATTCACTACCCTAAAATGTTTTT
Source organism: Limonium bicolor (assembly GCA_023374045.1). Taxonomy (NCBI): domain Eukaryota; kingdom Viridiplantae; phylum Streptophyta; class Magnoliopsida; order Caryophyllales; family Plumbaginaceae; genus Limonium; species Limonium bicolor. The sequence continues at coordinate 302,806,206 of CM041776.1, read as the reverse complement.
AACATTTTTAACTTTTCTATGGTGGTTTTTAGGGTGTTTGGAGGGGGGGGGGGAAGGGTAGGGTAATCTTTTTGGCATAGTTCTACACTTATTTGTCGTCACTACTCCTAAATACCTTAAACCCTAAACCCACAAACCCTAAAAATATCTTCATTCCTAGGGTGATTTTTAGGGTGTTTGGGGGAGGGGGTAGGGTGGTAGGGTAATCTTTTGGCATTATTTCTACACTTTATATTGTCGTCACTGATTTTGGGGTTTGTGGTTTAGGGCTGCACTACAAACCCTAAAATGCCTTCGATGATTTTAGCTTTCCTACGGTGGTTTTAGGTTGGGTGGGTGTAGGGTAATTTTTTTTTGAAATTGCTCTATACTTTATATTGTCGTCATTGACTCGATAGTTTTAAGGGTTTGTGGTTAAGGGTTTATTGAAAAGTGAATATTTCGTTTAAAAAGTAAAAGTGAATCACATGTTTATGTAAAGTGAATCTTTTATTTAAGAAAAGTGAATCTTATGTTTAAGAAAAATGAATCATATCACAAACTTATGCGAGAACAATATGAATCCTTTGTTTAGGAAAAGTGAATATTTTGTTTTAAAATAGTGAATCAAATGTTTTAAAAAAGTAAATCTTACCCAATTCATACGAGAACAATATGAACCTTTCATTTATTTAAAAGTGAAATTTCGTTGAAGAAAAGTTAATCAAATGTTCAAGAAAAAATGAATATTATATTTAAGAAAAGTGAACCTTTCACTATAAATAATGTGAACCCTTTGTTATTCTAAAAGTGAATTTTAATTTTAAGAAAAATAAATCTTAAAGAAGATTAACTTTGTTAATGAATAACGATAATTTATTATGAATTGAATAAGATTATATACTCATTCTAAAAACATAAAATTTTAAGTTCACCAAAACATATCCATGATGCATCTTGTTTTGGAGTGCACGAATTCTGATAAACAATAGTATACTTGTTTTTTTTATACTTTTATTTTGTAAGTTATAACATTTTGAAAAAAAATATTTTCTCTCATAATAATAAAAACCACTTTCACCCCAAACTTGAAACTTCTGCATACACGCTTTTCTAAATTTTTTCCCCAACTAGTTACTATTCGTTACCATCGCCACCATCTACCAGTGCCAGGTGGTCTAACTGATAAAGAAATATATTTCCATATATCCTCACGTGGATTTTGAATTTATTCACTTGAATTGAATTAAAATCAGCAAAAGTGGATGACTTGACTAAAATTAATTAGAAGATATTATTACTAGTTACAACTTTGAATACCACTTTAATATGACAACTTTGAATACGACTTTAATGACAACCTTGAATCAGAAATAAAAATGTACTTATATCACGTAAAGGAAGACCTTAGGAAATTTTAAAAAATGTCACTAAGTTTAAGGTATTAAATAAGACGTCACTAAAGTATAAGTAACTCTTGAAATACCTGTTTCAAAAAAAAAAAAAACTCTTGAAATACCACTAAAAGCTTTTCCTGATACTGCTCAAGTCGTTGACCTCAGAATGTCCCTGCTCATTAATAATTAGTACTTCAAAAGTTTACAAATAAGTTATTGGGTGTTACAATTTATTAAAATTTCAAATAAATATAAATTTTTTAAAAATTTAAAAACATATTAAATTAATTTAAAAAATAAAGATGAAAAATTCTAAATTCTTATTAATTAATAATTTTTTTTTAAATACAAAATACCCTAAAATAAAATACAAATTTTGAAAGACATAGCGATACTTAAACCATTAAAAATAATTTATTTTGAAAGAAATGTTTAAAACTGGTACAAAATAGATAAAATTTAAAATAATCCTAAATAGATTTAAAACTGTTGAAAGACACATAAAAAGGGTTATTTGATTTACTTCATTTTTTCTTTACTTTTTCTAACTTGTTATCATTATTCTTCACCAAAAATTAGTAAATAAACAAATTGATTATAATTTTGTCTTAACATACTAAATGCGTAGTAAGTGTAAGTTAGTTTAATTTGGAAAAATGCTACTACTTTTTCTTCTAATTTATGAAAATTTAATTTATTAAATAGAATAATTAAATTTTTGTTCAAACAAAGAGTTTACAATTTTGTACTTAATAAACATCTTTGATTTTTATAAGTTATTATTAATAATTATCAATATTTTATGATTTTTTTAACTAAATTTTAAACAATATTCTTTTCAATAACTTTGAAATTATTTCATATTAGTTGTTTGAATATTTTAATCTTTTTTCTAACATTAATTAGTTCTCAAAATATCATTAATTGTTGAAGTACTATTATGTGCTTAAAACTGTCTATTCAATTTAAGGGTACTTGCGAATTTTTAAAAAAATTTTCTAAAGATATTTGTTATATTAATATTTTATGATTTCAAATAAATTTTAATTTTTATACTTTATTTTTAAACAAGTGATAGTTATTTATATTTTATAGTATTATGAATTTATAGCATATTGTGAACTTTAAAGTAGTTTGTTAACTAACAGATGTATTTTTGTCTTTTTTTCTGCTGGTCAACGACTAGAGTGACATTTCATGAATTTTGGAAAAACTTAGTAGCATTTCATGAATTAGCTAAAAACTTAGTGGCATTTCATGAAGTTTCCCTTTATTTTTTATAATTATCTATATTTTTATAGTATCTTGAATTTTTTTTAAAGTTTTGTAACACCTGGCGAAATTTTTATAAACTTTTAAAGTAGTTAGTTAACTAACACGAGTATTTCTGTCTTTTTATAGCTGGTCAACGGCAGGAGTGACATTTCATGAATTTTAGGGAAAACATAATGGTTTCATGAATTACTTTTTTAGTGGCATTAATAAATTAGGCAAAACTTAGTGGGTAGAATATAGATTTTGTCTATATATATCTTGGAAATCTATTTTACAATTGTTGATTGGGATGGGTAGAACGCCTCAAATGGCTCTCACAACCACTAAGATATCAATAGTGTTTATCTTGTTCATCTTTGAGGTTGTCATCCATGTCTACTCCTTTAAATCATACCACCGGATTCACCTTATCCCTAATCCCACCCATCTCTCCGGAATCACCATTCTACCAATCAATTCACAACAATCTCACTATTAAGAATCATGAAAGATTGACTTCACCAATATGGATGAACCATTCCCAACCCAACCAAAGTAATCCTAGCAACAACATCCTTCTTCCCATGCGATTTCGACAAGTATACTACGTCACAAAACTCAGGCTAGGAGACCCGACTCAGTCCTAACAGTGGCTGTGGACACAGGAAGTGAGTTAAGCTGGATACAATGTCAACCTTGTCGTCATTGCTTCCCTCAACCCGAGCCTATATATGACCCATCTCACTCCAGAACCTATAGGTTTCTCCCTTGCAGCCATTGGGTCTGCCAACCTCGTAATCCTCAAGTGTTCCGCTGTGTTAGTGACCGTTGTACTTATGACATGGCCTACATCAGCGGTTCCAGAACCAAGGGTGTCGCCTCACAGGAGAGTTTTGAGTTTTCGAACTCCAACATGTCCATCCATCAATTGGACAACATTATCTTTGGATGCTCAAGCATAAACTACCGGTTTGTACTTGATAGCGTCGGTCTAGCGGGGATGTTAGGGATGAACGCCGGCCCTACATCATTCCCCACCCAGGTATCCTCCATTACTAATGGTCGATTCTCATACTGTCTACGTCCAATCTTGGATCCAGATATCAGCCTTCTTAAATTTGGGGATGATGTCACCATCCCCGAAGGCCACCCGCGTCAAACACCTTTAATTCTCAACTCTCCTTCAGATCAATTCCAGATTAAACTCTTGGACATTGAAATTGGCTCACATCGATTGAACATTCCATCATCAGTCTTTGCTTTGAACCCAGCTGATGGATCTGGAGGTTTTCCTGACACAGGAAGCATGGCTACATTTTTACCTCAGGAAGCTTATGAGAGTAGTGAAAGAAGTGTTTACGTTGTACTATGACTGGATGGGTTTCCCTAGGGTTCATAATGTGTCGGAAGAGCTAGAGATTTGCTACCAGTACCGATCCCAGTTTCGAGAGTATCCCAGGATGGCGTATTATTTGATGGTGCAGAAATGCCTCTTACTGTGGAAAATACTTACTATTTCCGTAGAGATGCAGGATTTTTGCTTGCCAATCTTACCGTCAAACTGGGTAACCATTATCGGGGTGTGAACCAGCAGAATATAAGATTTGTATATGATCGTACAAGAAGAATGCTTCAGTTCATCCCTGCCAATTGCGCCGCTGACAGAATTGATGTAGCAACCTAGGATATAGTAAACGTTTGTTAAGAATTGATGTAGATGGAACTTTGTCATTCTCTGGTTTGAATAATGAAAACTTGTTCGTTGATGTGATTTGTTTTAGGTAACCTTGATGAGAAGTATCATTTTTCAAAATAATATGTTACTGTAGAAAAATTACTTAAAAAAACATAAAAGAAAATATTTCTCTTAAATAAATACATAAAAGAAATATAGGTACATGATCATTTTGAAGCAGGAGTACTCTCCGCAATGCCAATGACAAATCTAAATCATATTATTTGGTCCGACCTAACCTGTTTAATTAATTGTGTTTAAATATGAAACTTAAAATTCAACTCGTTTATAAACGGGTTGACTCATCCGATCCAATTAACTAATCATATCTAAATTTGAAACTCAAATCCGCATATATTAAACTCAAATCTAACCTATTTAGTTATATATGAGAAAATAATTTGATTAATTAACATTAGCTTTGTCATTCTATAATATTATTAACTTTACTTTAAATTAAAATACTAATTTTTAATATTTGTATATCTTATTTATATTAAAATTTGATACAAAATAATAATCTATAATTTATAATATTTTTATTTAATATAAATTACTTAAACGGGTTAGCGGGTTACATATCTTAAATCCAAACCCGACACGGATATTGAACGAGTCGTGTTCGGGTTGACCCGTTTATTTAATCGTGTCAAATTTTAAAATTCAAACCCGCTAACTTTATGCCGGGTTCGTGTTGGTCAAACGAGGTAGTGTGAAATTACCACCCCTAGATTTGACTTGACCAATTAAACAATATCGATGTTATACATGTCAGTGACATCACTTCATCAATATTTCAATCATCAACGTGCAGTTTTTAAGTCCAACATATAATGACAATATTTAAGTTTGCCACCAGAGCCTGACCCGGCTCCAAGAATTACTCGCTTATTGCGTTAACTGATGTGCTTGATCATTTCATAGAAAAACGCCAGATCACAAGCTACGAAGATACTACTTAGGAATTAGGATGGGTGTGACTTGACTTCCCTATAATAAAGGTTTTTGGTAAAGACCGAAATCCTTACCAACAATCAAACTCATTAAACCTATCTATTGTGACAATAAAAAGTAATTATATGTCATTGTAGGAGAAGGCGTAACGAAAGATTAATCTATTTTTTTAATAATTTTTATCAGTTAACAACTAGTTTTGTTATATACTTCTCTAAAAAAACTAGTTTTGTTATCAAATAAGGCATTGGTAAGACTATCTTTTTTTAGAAATAGGTAATGATATATAAATGTGAAGAGTGACTGTACAAATTATGGATATATAGGAAGACCTATATATCTGATACAAGGGATATACAAAAAAACTAGGAGAAGGATACGTACAAAAACTTCCCTAGCACCCTACAAAATGGCCTAGGGCCAACAAAGGCACCAATCGCGGGGGGGGGGGGGGGGGGGGGGGGGGGGGGGGGGGGGGGGGGGGGGGGGGGGGGTGGGGAACATAATAAGGGGGGGGAGGGACAAAAGTAAAAGCTTCCCAGAGAATTCTATGAGCAAAGCACTTGTCGAGTCAGTCATAATCTTTGATGGAGGCTCTCATCTTTCTCGAAATGATTGCCTTAGTATGTTTGAAATAAATAAGGAGGGGTCTCTAGCTTGGCTAGTCATGACTCATTTGCATCTTTCGATCGAGATGTAGTAGACGTTGGTGATGGAAGCTCTTCTCACCGAGTCAGTAGGACGATTTCTCTTGCAGTAGAGGGAGATCCAGTAAGAGCAACTCTTGAGGCTCTTCTGTTGGTGAGGAGGCCTAACCAATCACAATATTCCACCAAATCCTACAAGAGAACCTACAATAAAAAAAGGTGGTGGCTAGTCTCTGAAGCATGCTCACAGAGCCAACATCGGTTAGCTAAGAAGATGGCGCATGATTGGAGCTTGTCACAAGTTTTCAATCTACCTTTAAGAGCAATCCATAACATAAATTTAGCTTTGGGTTTAGCCCATCCTCCAGCATATATTGTACCAGGTAAAAGGTAAGAGGGGGAAACATCATTATAAAAGGAGCTGACGCGGTCGGGCGCAAAGTAGGAACGGAGGAGCGAAAAGGCATCAGCAATGGACCCACATTGCTTAATCCACCTGTCTCTCACATAAAGGATAGAATTCCAGGTCCAAGGATCGTCCCCTTTAGCAGTGGTCGTCCATATGTTACAGGTCAGCAAGAAAAGGTTATGAATCCACCGGATCATAGACTCTCGGTATTATTAACGATGGAGGAGATAGTCTTCAGTGTGAAACCATATATTCCATTATGAATGTCTTTAAGCCCAAGACCCCCATTGTCTTTACTGGCATAGATGGCATTCCACGACACTGCAGGGGTAGTTGAAATCTTCCTCCCTGGACCAGAGAAAGGATCAAAATCTCTTGATGACATATTTAGGAATTGAGACACAGGAAGCCCAAAAGCCATCTATACCAACGAGAGAGAACTTCCAATGAGGGGGGTTGACCCACAGACGAGAGATTTACCGCCCCAAGAGGAGATAGTCTTGTGGATGCTGTCGATTAGGGGGTTAAAGTTGGCAGTTTTGGGTTTCCTAAGTATGTGATGCCGAAGTAGGGGAGAGGAAGCAGCCTATGCTGAACTAGTACATTGAAGTATCGAGTCTCCATCGGGAGGGTATAACACCTCCAAGAAAAATGTCAGATTTGAGAGGGTTAAGCATGAAATCTGTGGCTTCAGAGAAGAGGTTGACTTTTTCGAGCATGAGGGAAATAGAGTCATGGTCACCTCTACAGAATAAAAGGGTTTCATCAAGAAAAAAGATGGGATAGGTGAAGGGGTTTACAGGAGGGATGGTAGCAGAAGAGGTCAGAGAGGTGAAGCTGGCCGAGAAGATATATAACATGTCCATAACTAGGACAAATAAGTACGGGGACAGGGGGTCTCCTTGCCGAAGCCCACACTCGCCTTCGAAAAATCCAGTGGGGGCATTAATGTTGATTGAGTACGAGGTGGAAGTCACACATTGCATAATCCAGTTAACGAACTTTGGAGGTAAATTTAGGTAAGAGAGAGTTTCTCGCAGGAAAGACCAATTGACGTAGTAGTCGAAAGCTTTACTAATATCCATCTTCATCATGCAATGAGGGGAGATATAGGCCCATTCGTATTAGTTTCAAAAAGCATGAGCAAAGTTGGATGTTATCTAAAATGAGACTCCTTCAACGAATGCCCCCTGATTTTCCTTCACAAGGAAGGGAAGAGTATCTTTGACCCTCTCGTCCAGGATTTTGCTAATGATTTTGTACACTGTTGCAACATGACATGGGCCTATAGTCCCTCGAGGCGGAGGACGGCATCATATTTAAAAATAGGGTGATGAGGTGTCTCTTTAAGGATTTTGCCACTATGAAAAAAGCTTTTGATAGCCTGACAGATGTCCTCACCAATGATATCCCAAGTTGCTTTGAAGATTTGGCTGTGAAACCATTTAGGGTCGGGAGCTTTGTCATCTCCAATGGAGAAAAAGGCCCCTTTTATATCTTTGTTATCAAGGGTCCATGTGTTATCCAGGTTGAAATCCCGTAGAGAGTGGTAGAGAGTAGCTCTAGATCCAAGGATACGCTTCAAGTGAGTGACAAGATAGTCCTTAATGTCGGTTGGTGCTCTAAAGACCTGCCCAGGTCATTGGTAATGGATGCAGTATGTTTTTTTATTCCTTCCCGTCTTAATGGCACTACAATAGCGGTGTTAGAGTCCGCAAGCTTGAGCTAATGGGTTTTTGACAGTTGATGAGGAAAAGGAGCTCATGGTGGTTTCTAGCCAAGAGTCTATGTCTTTGGGACTTCTCTTTGGAAATAAGAGTCAGGTTCCAGGGGTCAAGGTATTTGGATATCGTTGAGCTCCTCTCTGATGGTTTGGGCTTTGCCAAAAAGGGGGGCCGAATTCAAATTTGTGAAGGGAAGAGAGGCCAGCTTTGAGATGACAAAGCCTAGAAACAATTGTAAAAAGCCGGCTCCCCACCACGGGATGTTCTAGGATTCACGAACAAAAGGGAGGAAGGATGAAGGGTCATTGGTCCAAAAGTTAAGGAATTTGAAGCTCTTGCTATGGGGGGTAGGGTGGGGTAAGGTGTCCGTCATAAGGCTGTGGTCAGAAACAAGAGAGGGGAGGAATGAAGCGAAGCTAGTTGGGAAGGCCAGGATCCAATCCTCATTAACAAAAACACGATCAATTTTACCCATGACCCGTTTATGATCAAATTGGTTATTCCACCAAGTATAAAGCGCTCGTAGTAGCGAAGGTTCTGGAGTCAGCCTTAACAACATAGTTTGCAAAGTCCCAAGAGTCTCTAGGGGACGAGATACGGTAGCTAATTAAATCTATCATCCGCATAGAAAATATTGTTTAATCGCCAGCAGAAACTAGGGACCAACAGTATTATCACTAAGGTTAATGATCTTATCCTAGAGGTGGGATCTAAGCACCGAATTATTCCTCTCATACACAATAGAGATGGTAAAGGTGGAAGTACTCAAGAGAGTAGCTTTACAAGTCAGCATTTGCACAGATTTGGAGATAGTAATGAAGATGAGGGAGGGGTTGAAAAGCCCCAGATGCGGTCATGGGATGCGAGGTATAATTGTGGACAAGCTCCAAGAGGGAAAAACAAGTTAAGATAGAGAGCAAGGTTGGTAAGGGAAGCACAAGCTTCATGTACGCTGAAGACACAAACTTATTGGATTGAACAAATTTCTAAATCTCACGGATCTTGAGGTGATTGTTGCACCACTAACGTTCCAAACAACAATATTCATAAGGGGGTTGAAAAATGGAGCCCTAATCAAACACAGAGAAGGAGTTAGTGAGCTGGAAGGAGAGGTCCTCAACCCGGGGGCAGGGGTGGCAGGGGACTGCTCCTTGGGGGCCTTCCCTTTAGGGGAAACACTTGAAAGGTGTCCGAGCGGAAGGTGCAATGGTGGCAAGGGAGGGTTGGGGGAAAAGGGGAAGAGTAAGGAGGCCGGACTTAGAAGGTCGAAGGAAACTCCCTCAGGGTCTGGATAGGTTGAAAGGGGTTGGTGAGGGACGGGAGAGGGTATAGAGAATAAGCAATGACATGAGCTTGGAAATGGGGGGAGGGGGTCTAGACTATCTTTATCACCAAGGAGATAAGGTTCTTTCCAAACATTCATTATTGATTCCAAAATTTTCTTTTATAACAACTAATTATGTTACCGAAAATCTACTAAGTAAAATAAATATAACATTTATATTTACAATAATTGTTGAGCCATACCATAATTCATAGTTGAATACAGTTCTCAACCCCAAATAACCAACATCAAGGAATTCGATAGGAGTCACGACACATAAGGATAGGGTCAAACATCTTGCTTGCCTCTATCCAGTTCAAACAATGACATCTCTCCCTACCAAGTTTGTTGGTTCATATAATGTTGTCATTTAAAAGGTAATTAATGAATCTCATCAAATGTCACTTTATTCTGATTATTGGTTTTTGTTGCTTGAATTCAACTAAATGATATTTTTAATGTTAACAAACTGAAATTGATAGTGCAAGAGTCACAATTTTGATTTATCAGATACAAGGACATAATCGATTGTCATGTGGTTGGATGTCTACAAAACAACTGAGTAAGAAGTATAAGAGGAAAGACAGATCACACATGAGTAGGGAAATAGAGTATGCGCGATTCGGTAAATGGTAGATTTAAGAGCTGTTCATTGTCTAGGTTGAAGATATGACAAGCGTCTGCAAAAGGCGTTGTATTATTTAAAACCAGAAGGAAGACCGCGTAGTGTCATTTCATTCTAATTCATAGAAACCACATGCGATTTTCTTCTACCAGCGCTCCACAACCTATGCAACATCCTCCTTTTCAAATTTTCAACGTCACCAGGAGCTTCATTCTCACCAGACTTGGCTTAATGTTTGGGTTGATGCCAGTGTTGATCAGCAATCACGATTGGGTTACGCTTATTTAGGACAAGTGGGTACTGACACTTTGCATGTAGGACTCTGTGGTACGATGGGCAACTTTACAGCTACTGATGCAGAAGCTCTGGGGCTGAGGCCGCCATTCAAGCAGCCACTTCTCCAGGGTACAACCGAATTCGAGTGCTCATGGATTGTAAGGCTATAGTGGATTACCTATCTAACGGCACATCTTCTTCACTAATCCCTTCAACTTTGCTAATACTAAATAGACTCTAGGACCGTTACTACTTTTGACGAGATTTGTTGGTTTTTCGTTCCTAGGGCAGAAAATATGTCAGTGCATTACCTCGCTAACCATGCACGTTGTTCACAACAGCGTTGCGTATGAGTCCAGATTTGATTTCGGAATTTGTATCCAAACTCTGTGCTTTATAATATGATGCATATTTGCTTAAAAAAAACCACATGTGATTTCTTAAGAGAAATGACTAGAAGTTTTGAATACATTAAGTCTAATTGAATTAAATCAGTAAAAGATGACCATAATAGCTTAAATTGAAGACATTACGTCTGTAATATGAAAAGTTTGAATAAGAAATAAATATATCCTTATATCCTCGCGTAGATAGAGACAGCTTTTATACAATATTGAGGATACCATATAGATTTCGGCTATACATATCTTACGAATCACAATTGTTGATTGGGCTTGACAAATGTTTAATATATTAACTTTAATTAAATTAAAAACAGTAAAAGCGGATGACTTGACTTAAATTAATTTGAAAACGACTTTAATATGGGATCCTTGAATGAGAAATATCATCGCTTACATGAAGACCATAGTATTTAAGAAAAAAAAAAAACAGGTACACAGTATTTATAGTGGGTAGAATGTATATTTTGTCTATATGTTGGGAATCGTACATTATGTTGCTTGAGCAGGGTATAAGTTGAATATATCAACGTTAATTGAATTAAAGGCAGCAAAAATGGATGATGTCTTTAATATGACAACCTTTCAATCAGAAATAATAATGTACTTATATCACGTGAACAAGACCACTCTTTATTATATACAAAAAAATAGGTGCAAATTAATGTGAGTAGAATATAGGTTCGGTCTATATATATATGGAAATCAATCTTACAATTGTTGATTGGGATGAGTGGAGTGTCTGAAATGACTCTCACATCTACTAATATCAATAGTGTTTATCTTGTTCATCTTTAAGATTATCATCCATGTCTACTCCTTCGAATCATACACCGGATTCACCTTATCCCTAATCCCACCATCTCACCAGAATCACCATTCTACCAATCGATTCACAACAATATCACAATTAAAAATCATGGAAGATTGCCTTTGCCATATGGATGAACCATTCCCAACCCACCAACAAATCCTAGCAACAACATCCATCTTCCCATGGAATTTCGACAAGTATACTACGTCACAAGAATCAAGCTAGGACTTCCGACTAAGTCCTACACAGTGGTTGTGGACACAGGAAGTGAGTTAAGCTGGATACAATGTCAGCCTTGTCGTCGTTGCTTCCCTCAACCCGAGCCCATATTTGACCCACTCACTCCAGAACTTATAGGTCTCTCCCTTGTAGCCATTGGGTCTGCCGACCTCGCTATCCTCAAGGTATGTTCCATTGTGTTAATAATCGTTGTTCTTACGACATGGCCTACATTGGCGGCTCTAGAACCAAGGGTGTCGCCTCACGTGAGAGTTTCGACTTTATAAACTCCAACATGACCATTCGTCTACTGGACAACGTTATCTTCGGATGCTCAAACGAAAACTACCGATTTATACTTTCTAACTTTGGTCTAGCGGGGACGTTAGGGATGAACGCTGGTCCTACATCCTTCTCCAGCCAGGTATCCTCCATCACTAATGGTCGATTCTCATACTGCCTACGTCCAATCTCGGATCCACAAAACAGCCTTCTTAAATTCGGGGATGATGTCACCATCCCCGAAGGCCACCCGCGTCAAACACCTTTAATTCTCAACTCTCCTTCAAATCAATTCCATATTAAACTCTTGGACATTGAAATTGGCTCCCGCCGGTTGAACATTCCATCATCAGTCTTTGCTTTGAACCCAGTTGATGGAACTGGAGGTTTGCGTCCTCGACACTGGATCTGTAGCTACGTTTTTGCCTCGAGAAGCTTATAAGCCAGTGAAAGAAGTGGTTATGACGTACTATGACTCTTGGGCCTCCCTAGGGTTCATGATGTGCCGGAAAAGTTTGAGATTTGCTACCAGTATCGATCCTCGTTTCAAGAGTATTCCAGGATGGCGTATTATTTCGATGATGCAGAAATGCCTCTTACTGTGGAAAATACTTACTATTTCCAGAGAGATGCAGGGTATTTTTGCTTGCCGATCTTACCGTCAGACAGGGTAACCGTTATCGGGGTTGTGAACCAGCAGAATATAAGATTTGTGTATGATCGTACAAGAAGAATGCTTCAGTTCATCCCTGCCAACTGCACCACTGACAGAGTTGATGTATCAAGCTAGGATGTAGTAAAAGTTATTTAAGAATTGAGGTTGATGGAACTATGTCATTCTCTTGTTTGAATAATGGAAAACTTGTTCGTTGATGTGATTTGTTTTAGGAAACCTTACAAGAGAAATATCATTCTTCAAAAAGAATATATGTTACTGCAGAAAAATTCTTAAAAAAACATAAAAGAAAAAAACCCGTCAAAATTAATATATAAAAGAAATGTACGTATCTGTATCATTCTGAATTAGCAGGACTCTTCGCAATTAGGGATGGCAATGGGTCGGGTTTGGGTCGGGTGGACAATCACCCGCACCCGTCACCTGACTTCACCCGCTCCACCCATACCCGACCCGTCACCCATTATGTATCACCCATCACCCGTTTCACCCGTCACCTGTGGGTGAAACGGGTGAACCCGTTTACCCGTTTATTTTTCCTTTTCCTTGTTTGCCAGTTAGGTTTGCAAATTACTGTGAGTGGAGAGAAAATAGAGGCGCAGAGCATGTATGTTCCATGTTTGCCGGTTAGGTTTGTAAAATTTACTTCATTGAAGAGAATGTAAAACTGTAGAGAGCATGTATGTTACATGTTCTCCAGTTACGGTTGCAAAATTACCATGAGTGAAGAGAGAAAATAGAGGCGTAGAGCATGTATGTTTCATGTTCACCGGTTAGGATTGTGAAATTACCTTCAGTGACAAGAAAAAATAGAGGTGCAAAGCATCTAAGTTCCATGTTCGTGAGTTAAGGTTGCAATTACCTTCAGTGAAAAGAATTAAAACTTGCGTAGAACATGTATGTTAGGGCTGCAAAATTATCAAAAGTGATGAGAATGAAGAATGGCGCAGTCACGTAGAGTATGAATGTTCCTTGTTCACTAGTTAGGGTTGCAAAGTTACCGTGAGTGAAGGAGAATGAAGATTAGTTAACAACCTAACATATATATATATATATATATATATATATATATATATATATATATATGTGGGTGAGCGGATCGGGTGAATGGGTCGGGTGAAGGGTGAAAAATGTCCACCCGTCACCCGACCCGCACCTGCACCCGTTTCACCCGTCACCCGTTTTTCACCCATTTTTTGCGGGTTTTTCACCCGGTATAGCGGGTCGGGTGACTGGGTGAAATGGGTACCCGCGGACCCATTACCATCCCTATTCGCAATGACAAATCTAAATCATATCACTTGGTGCCAGATTTGACTGGACCAATTAAACAATATCGTATATCGATGTTATAATGTGAGTGCCATCACTCATCATTTCAATATATCAACGTGATAGACTAATTTATCTACTCAGCAAACCAATTTATCGACATTGCGCGTAATTGTTCTTTTCTATGTTACATCAATAGTCTAACTAAACAACAAGTATTGTTCTCTTCCACATGTGGCGGAGGTGTCCTTTCGGCTCCTTGAGTGTACTTCACACGGCTTCTCCTCTGGTGCAAAGATTGTATGCAAAGTTTTGCATGTAGAACCTAGCTACTAATCATTTCCCCTAACTTGAGTATTCAACCTGTTAACCTTGCATGCGCTTTTTTATTCCTTTAGTTTCTCTCTGTTATGTCTCTATTTACTTGCTTGATCATCAAGATGATCACCTTGCATGCTTCTCTTAGTCTTCTTGGGCTTAGTCGATCTTTTAACAGGGGTTTTCCTTTGTCTTTGTCTTTGTACACTCTTTCTTTTATGAAGCACTACTGCGTCTTCTACAAGCAAACTCTTTTGTCTTTGGCTGTCTTTCTCGACCTCATTTTAACTTCTCTTGTCGCCACGACCTTTCTCTTTGCTTTGGTTTCCTTTTCAACTCTCATGCATGTCCTCTGGTAGTAAGGATCTGGCTCCTGCTGGGCTAGATATGGATAATGGGAAAAGGTAGTGGATGAGCAGGTTACTAAATACTCTGGATTGACTCTTACTGAGGAGGAAGGGAGTTTTACGGCATTGGATGTTATTATGGGACAAGCTTCCAAATCCTTTCCTTTTGATGCATGTCTGTTAGGGAGGCTATTTTTGTCGAAAAATATCGACATGCATGCTATGGAGAAAGTCCTCTCCAAAGTTTGGTAGGTGGAGGGCTATTTGCGGGTGCGTCGTTTGGGCGAGGGTTTGTTCCTCTTTCAGTTTGCAGAAGTGGATGTTGTCCAAGGAATACTGGGGCGAGGTCCATGGTCTTTCGACGGGGGGCTCTTAGCTTTGGGAAAGGTAAACAGGTGGATTGCGCCTGGAGACCATAATTTTGAGAGTGTTCCTATGTGGGTCAGGGTGCATAATGTGCCGCTTCTTTTATACCACATTGATTTCGCTCGAAGGCTGGGTAGTCGAATTGGTACCTTCTTGGAGTTTTACAGTGACAATACTCATGGCGCAGGCGGATTCCTTCACATCAAGGTGCTGGTGAGGATTGATAAACCTCTACTAAGGTATATTACGGTGACTATAGGGTGTTACCCATGGGTTCTTAAGTTAAGCTATGAAATACTTCCCTACATCTATTTTCATTGCGGTTTGATGACCCATGCAACACGGGAGTGTGCTAACAGAAGGGATATAGCTCTGCATGTCTTCCAGTATGGGCCTTGGCTAAGGGCTGGGGCCAAGCGTGGAGGGGCGGCATGTGGTGCATTTGTAGATAAATCGGTGGGTTATGCTCTTCGGAATCGGGGGGGGATGGTGAAGGGAAGTCACTCTTTAGGGGAGGGGTCTAAAAAGATGTTGATGATCTCTCCAGCTGGTAGTTCACAATACAAGGGTGAGGAAATCTTGGGTGGTGATGAGGTGCAATCTAAGGACACTGATAGGCCTGTTCTCATGTACTGGCCTAAGTCTGGCTCCTCTCCATCAAAGAGGAAAAGGAAGATGGCTCATGTGGAGGATGATTGTACCCTGGATGAGCTTCTAGACATGCAAGAGGTAGACACGGGCATGAGCAAAAGGAAAAGTGGCAAAACTGCGGTGGTTGTGTAGGAATCAACCAAACCTACTCTAGAGGCGCCCTCAGTGAAAACCGGAGCCGCATTCAACAATGAGTTGCCTTGGTGTGAACTATAGGGGTTTAGGTGCTCCACTGGCAGTTCATTGGGTGCAGATCTTATCCGCATAGAATCACCCAGTCTGGTCTTCATGTCTGAACTAGACTTTCTAGAAGTGAATTTTGGGTTGTGGAGTGTGGCTTGCGTGGATATGAGGGAATTATTGTTGACTCTATAGGCCGTAGTGGAGGACTAGCTATGTTTTGGAAAACATCGGTTGCAGTAGAGGTGCTTTCTTATTCTTCAAATCACATAGATTGCTGGATAGGAGTTGATCAAGGGAGATGCACTGGAATATATGGCTGGCCAAGAGCAGTAGATAGATGAAGGACTTGGCGTCTCCTGAGAGATCTTTGGATGAACCCTCCTGGTCCATGGTTGGTCTTTGGGGACTTTAATGAAGTCTTGTACTCTCATGAGCAATGTAGCATATTGGAAAGGGAGAGGAGAAGGATGGGAGCTTTCAGAAGATGTCTAGCTGATTGTAGTCTGATGGATTTAGGTTACTCGGGGAACAAATTTTCCATACAACAACAAGAGGAGGGGGAGATTCAATGTTAAGTGTCGGTTGGACAGGTTTGTGGCGAATCAGGAATGGTTGGCTCTCTTCCATCTGATGTGAAACTTGCATTTGAATTGGGGCCACTCTGACCATAGGCCCATTAAACTGATATGGGCCCCTGTTACCCAGCGTGGATGTAGGCCTTTTAAATTTGAAGACTGTTGGGCTAAGGATGAGGGCTGTTAGGAGGTTATCTAATGAGTATGGGTGGAGCACCAGGGAGATTTTCTACAGAAGACAAAGAGATGTGGGGTTGAGCTAAGGAAATGGGGTAGTATAAAGCTTAATATGGATGCCATAAGACGGAAGGAAATATAGAAGGAGCTGGGATGTGTGGGAGACGGGCCAATGACTGTTTTTAATCTGCAAAGATGGAGCCTTTTATCAAAGGAACTCGATATGCTATTGAGCTTGGAGGAGGAACGACTAGCTCAGCGAGCTCGTACTCAGTGGCTGCAACTTGGAGATAAGAACTATGCCTTCTTTTTCTCTAGATTCCAGACAAGGAAAAGGAGAAATTGGATTCATGAGTTGAAGGATGAGAATGGAGTAAGCCTGACAGAGTGGAGGGACATGGAGAGGACAGCATGAGAGTTTTTCTCAAACCTTTTTTCTACCTCTAACCCTGAAATCAATTACCACTTTTTGGCTTGTGTCGAGGGGAGAGTTATGGCCCATATGAATGAGATAATTGGCAAAGATTACACTAGAGAGGAAGTCGTTACAGCACTTAAGGAGGTGAACCCTCGGAAGGCACCTGGCCTGGACAGAGTTAACGGTACTTTTCTCCAAACCTATTGGTCTATTATTTTTGATGATTTTCTTAACCTTGTGCTGAGAGTTCTCAATTCTGATTATATGCCTGAACGCCTAAATCATACACATCTTGTGTTAATCCCAAAAAAGCAAGGATAAAAAAATGAGTGAATTTAGGCCCATTTCCTATGTAATACAGCCTGCAGAGTAATCACCAAAGTCCTTGTTAATAAAATTAAACCCTTTATGTGTGACATTATATATGAAAATCAAGCGGCCTTTATGCTAGGGAGGCTTATAACTGATAACGTTATAATTGCCCATGAACTTTTACATTACATGAGAAACTCAAAAGAAGTTTGTAGAGGCAAATTTGCTTTGAAGGTTGATATGGCAAAGGCCTTTGATAGGGTGGAGTGGGGTTTTTTACTGAGTGTTATGCGTAGCTTGGGCTTCCATGATAAGTGGGTTAACCTGGGAAAAAAGTGCATAACTACTGCCTCTATGTCTGTCTTGATAAATGGCTTGCCAGGGAGGATGTTTAGGCCTAGTCGGGGAATCAGGCAAGGAGATCCTTTGTCCCCTTCCTCTTTATTTGCTGCATGGAAGTGTTATCATCTGCTCTTGCTCTTGCTGGTTCAGTTGAAATTATTTTGGGGATGCAAATCCCTGGCTTAAATAGAAGACTTACTTGCCTTTTTTTTGCTGATGACTGCCTTATTTTGGGTAAGGCTATTGCTCTAAATGCAGGCAGAATATGGATGTTTTAGAAGATTTTAGTATCGCATCTGGGCAGTCTGTTAATGCTAGCAAATGTAGTGTTATGTTTTCTAGCGGAGTTGATTATAGTACTCGCCAGCAAATCGCTTCTGTTTTCAGAGTTAGGGAAGTACCTGATTTAGGCTTATTCCTTCCTGGTTTCCCGAGTAGTATTGGGAGAAATAAGAAAAGTGTTTTTGGTTATGTCAGGGACAGAGTCTTCTCTAGGATTCAAAGTTGGAAGTGTAAAATTTCGCAGGCATGTAGAGGCCTTCTTATTAAAAATGCTTTGCAGTCCATCCCACTTTATGTCATGAATGTCCTAAAGTTGCCTAAGAATCTAATTAAGGAGATACATTTAGCTCTGGTTGCTTTTGGTGGAAAGGGAGCCTACAAGAAAGGGGGCTCCACTGGAAGAGTTGGACTTCACTTTGCTTGAGCCAGAGAGATGGGGTATGGGCTTTCGGGATCTTGAGGTTTTTAATAATGCCCTTTTAGCAAAGCAGTATTAGAATGTCCTCAAATCACCTAGCAGTCTAGTGGCCCAGCTCTTGAAAGCTAAATTTTTCCCAACCACTACCATCCCTGAAGCAGAACTAGGCCACAATCCTAGCCAAATTTGGAGATCTCTTCATAGTGTGTTAGACTTTGTTAAGCTTGGGGTCTTAAGAACAATAGGAACATGTGATACTATTAGACTCAATGACAGATGGATTGTGGGAAAGGATAATGGTTTACCTGATTTGTCCTTAGTCCCTCAAGGCATGGTAAACGAAGCGCGAGTTTCATGGCTGATGATTAATCCCATAAGGATTGGAATAGAGGTCTTGTCAGACAATGGTTTAATGAGGAGGATGCTAATCTTATTTTGGCTATGCCTCTGGGGGAAGTTGCCACTATTGATAGCTGGGTGTGGAGGTTTACTAAGTCTGGTTGTTTTACTGTTAAATCAGCTTATTTTCGCATGGTGTCAGCAAATATTACCCAGAGAGTTGGAGGGTGTTCAAATGTGATTGGTAGCGCTTACCTGCGTATCAAGAAAGGCTCCTTACCCCCAAGAGTGGCACTGTTTGCATGGAAGTTCTTGCATGCCATTATCCCATGTAGAACAAAGATAGCTAAGAGATGTAAATCCTTTCAAGCCTTGGAGTGTCCTTTGTGCAGAAATCAAGAAACTCTGTTGCAAGCTTTCTTTACTTGCAATTCTGTCAAATTTTTGTGGAACTATGCTAGTTTTCATAGAAGTTGTAACCTGCATTCAGATGAAGCTCTTACTGACTGGTTTTTTGCATATGTGTTTGAGTTCTAGTCCGAAAGATCTTTAAAGACTTGTGAAGCATCTCTGGTGTATTTGGTATACCAGAAATCAAATCCTTTTCAAGCATGTAGCCAAACCTTTGTTTGGCTATTTGCAAGCACATAAATACTTAGAAATGACGGATACTGCTTGTCACTCTCAATTGCTCTCTAATGAAAATGACTTTCGTGGTTCTGACTCAACCATACAGGTGTGGATAGATGAGAGTGTAAATCAGGATGGTGGTTATGGGACGTCAGCCATTTGCAAGAACAGAGATGGGAAGATTGTAGCAGCTGGACTCAAGGGAGATGCTATGCCTTATGCAATTGATGTGGTGGCCAAAGTTGTTGTGATGGGATTGAAGATTGCAAGCATGACTGGTGCAAAGGAGATTAGTATTTTGACCGATTGTTTAGCTCTAGTTAACTATGTTCATAAAAGGGATACACCCCTTTGAATGTTAGGGTGGTTTTGGAAGATATCGATGTTCTTAGCAAATCTTTTGAAAAAGTATGCTAGTTTTATGTGAATAGAGAGCAGAATGTTGCTGCTATTTTTTGGCTAACAAAGCTAGAGTTGGTATGAATAGTGGTATTTGGGTAGGTTATGTGCCCCCTGATGTAACAAACTTGTACTGATCTTTAATGAAAGTTATGTCTATTTTCAAAAAAAATTATCGACATTGCATGGCTGTTCATAAGTCCAACTCTCTATCAAAAAAGAAAGTCCATGAGTCCAACATATATTGTCAAATTTAAGTTTGCCACCACAGCCTGACTCGCCCCCAAGAATTACTAATTGCGTTAATAATTATGTGTTTGACCATTTCATAGAAAAACGCCACAAGATACTACTACCTTCGTCCCACTTTGACTGTCTTATTTGATTTTTGACACGTTTTTTCACTTCAATATTAAAACATATTAGATAAATAAATTTTATTACATTAATTTTTGTAATGTATATTTTATCATGAAAAGAATCAACTACAAAATTTAGATTTATAAAATTATATCATCATATATGTTAAATAGTGAAGTCAAACGATATATTCAAATAGTAAACAGGACAGTCAAGAAGAGACGAAGGGAGTAGTATTAGGATGACAAATACGAATATACGACTGGTTATAAGGTAAATATTCATTGTAGTTCAAAAGGTTGTATTGTTCAAAGTGAAAGTTATTTGGATTATAATAAAGGTTGTTAGTTGAACAAATTAAATATGAACATTATTTAATAACGTACCTCAATATTGTGCATGGTTGATAACCGTTTTGCGTCACTTCCCTTTTTCTTCAAACGTACAGCGAGAAACGAAAAAAAACCCCTTTTTTCTACTATTTGTTTTGCTAGTTTTTCATATTTTCACGAAAGGAAAAGAGAATGAGATTAACCAAAAACCCTTTATCTTGACACCTACCCCCTACTAGGGAATGAGATTCTCTTCCCCTAATACACATTGACGGCGACATATAACCATTGACCGATGACTAGTGACCATTGATTATTGACTAGTGACCAGTGACTAGTGAATGTTGACCATTGACTGGCAGTCGTTGACCAGTTATTTTTTTTCCCCAGCTCAAACAAACAACCGAAAAATCAGAGAGAATCTTTTTCCATTTCTCTTCATTTCATTTCATTTCCTTTCCTGATTTCATTCCGGATCCCCGCTCGAAACAAACACCCGAGATCTTTTTTTATCAGGGGCTACATATAGTAGCAATGCAGTATAACTGGTAAGAGGACCAGTGTTGAGTGATAATGCCTAGACAGTACATAACCTGAACTAAGTAAGAGCAGGAATCAAAACATGTGTTTTATGTTTACAGAAAAAATTAGGGAGTTCGCACAGGGTTGGAAATATCTCCCCTTCTTGCACCATTCTATAATCTGTAGCTTGGTAGATAGCAGTATTGACTCCCAACTTGTGGAGATTCTTCAAAAACATCACTATTCCTTGCAGACCATATGTTCTAATGGCGAACATAAAAGTAGACCTCCACATGCTTGAAGCTCTTGGATTCGGATCGTTTGCGCACACAGACCTCAAGACTGCTTTGTGTGTCACTATTAAAATCGATAACTACACCCCACCACTCAAATATATTTCTCCAGAAGTTGCTAACCGTGGAGCATCTGAAAAACAAGTGGTTGATTGTTTCTACCTCCCGCGAACATAAGGGCATAACAGATCTGCAATTGCCACCAGGTCCATCCCAAACAATCTACCACGGGTGGCTAGTCTTTTATTTATACAGAAGCCGGACCATTATCTCTACACGGGGGGGGGGGGGGGTTCTCATTTACTCCACACAGTTTTATGCCAGAAATGAGTTTCACCTTGGGTCTTGTTCATGACTTCATATAAAAACTAGTCGTGGAGAACTTGTCGTTGCTCCCTACCGCCCAACTCATATAGTCATCATCCTAGTGGGGGCTCACCGAACTGTTGTTCGATATATTGAGTAATGTATGAACCTCCTCCATTTCATATACGAATAATTCTCTTCTCCATAACAAATTCCATTGCCACCTATCACCCATCTAGGTCCCAACTTCATTTATGGTTGCACTTTTAGCACCACTCACTATAAATAGTCTTGGAAACTTGCCTTTTAATGTGAAGTCCCCCAGCCATGGGTCAAGCCAAAATCTGACTGTGCGCCCATTCCTTACCACCCACCTCATGTTACTAAACAAAATGCCTTGAATGTCATTACTCCTTCTTCCGATTGTGACAATGGAGTGCCAGATTCCTCTCAGTTTTACCTGCTGCCAAGATATATCATTTACAGGCAATTTAACTTCCTGCCGATACACTGCTGCTACTACCTCTCTCCACAGCTTTGATTCATCTATTTGGTATTTCCACCACCAGCGAAACATCAAAGCTGCATTTTTAACCTCCAAATCGTAAATGCTGAGAGACCCCCCCCCCCCCCCCATTGATTTTGGTCTGGTGAGCGCACTCCATCTCATAAGTGCAAGTCCTTTCCCATTCCCACTACTCTAGAGAAACCTCCTTTGCAGAGAGTTTATTTGCTCCATAACCTTCTTTGGAACCTTGAACATGCTCATATAGTAGACAGGAATACTATCAAGCACAGAGCGAATTAGTATGAGTTTACCCGCTCGCGATAGGCAGGCTGCTTTCCAGCTGCCGAGTCTCTTCTCTATCGTGTTCACCACTGGTCTCCAGGTCTCGACTTTCCGCTGATTCGCCACCAGCGGTAGGCCAAGATACTCACTTAGGAGTTCTTTAATTTGACAGCCCAACACTTCTCTGACGAGGTCTTTATCATTCTCATCCAGATTTAAACCGAAAGTGACTGACTTGTCCCAGTTAATCTCCATACCAGCCATATCAGCAAAGAGGGTGACCCACTTAATGGTCCGAATCTCACCTTCCTCCGGCACACCAAAAATGACAGAGTCATCTATGAATTGCAGATGTGAGACTCTAGTTTCACTCATCCCTAGCACCACACCTCTACGGTCACCCAACTTGATCGACATATCAAGCAACCAGTTCAAAGCCTCCGCCACCAATATAAACAACAACGGGGAGAGGGGATCCCCTTGACGTAGCCCCCTCCGAGGCTTGAAGCTTAGTGCGGGTGAGCCGTTTACCAGGACTGCCAGTCTAGCTGTAGATATACATTCCATAATCCAGCTGCACCACTCTTTGGGAAAATTCAGCAGTTCTAGCATTTTAATGACGAATCTCCAGCTTACACAGTCATAGGCCTTTTTGAAGTCTAGTTTACAGATTATTCCTTTCCTTCTGCGCTTTTTTAGCCAATGAATAACTTCATTAGCTATCAAGGGGCCTTCGAGGATGTGTCTTCCCTTAATAAACGCAGTTTGAGTTTCACCAACCAGCTTACTTATGATGCAACTCAGTCGGTGTGCAAGGATTTTCGCAATTACCTTATATAGGCATCCCACCACACTGATTGGTCTATAGTCTTTGAGCTTTGAAGCCTCCGCCTTTTTCAGGATTAACGTTATCCACGTAGTATTGATTTCAGGATTCAGCCGGTTTTCAGTAAAGAAGCTCCTCACTCGGCAATGAACTCTGGCCCAATAATATCCCACATCTTCCATATCAGATTGAAGTCATAACCATCGTATCCAGGGGATTTGCTCCCATCACAGTCCCAAACTGCCGCCTTTATCTCAGGATCAGTAGGTATCAATATTAATCTAGCCTTCTCTTCTTCAGTTAACCTGGGTCGTCCATCTGCATTGGGGTATGCCCCTGAAGCTGGATTGTATTTAAACAGATTCTTGTAAAAACTTCTCACTGCTCTGCGAATAGCAACCGGATCGGATGACAGCCTCCCATTGACCATTAAGGCCGAAATCCTGTTTGAGTTACGATTGATGGTTGCTTTACGGTGGAAATACTTGGTGTTGAGATCCCCTTCCTTGATGTACTTCTCCCTCGCCATTTAGCGCAGTAGCGTTCTTCTTTCCTAAGAGTGTCCCAAACTTCTGCTTTCAACTTAACCCTCTCAGAGATACGAGTTTCGTTATAGCCCAGACGCTCATCCAGGGAGTCCAGCCTCTCTAGCTCTTTAGACTGGCGCTCTAGAGTGTTCGCCAGAACCCCAAAGTGCTCCTTATTCCATTTCTTCAAAATGTCTTTCATCTCTTTGAGTTTTGATTGCATTTGGCCACCAGACAGATTGCACCATTCATTCCTAAACATTACCTTAAAGCGCTTGTCTTCCATCCATGCGTCAAGTGTTCAAAACGGCCGAGGTCCCCAGTCCTGATTCTGGAACTGCAACCACATAAACCTGTGATCTGAGATTGCCCAAGGCCTTCCCCTCAAGTTGATGTGTGGAAAGCGATTCATCCATTCAACAAAGCAAAACGCTCTGTCAATACGACTCATTGATCCCCTACTTGCCCATGTGTATTTACACCCTCTCAGAATAATTTCTACTATTTTTATGTTCTGGACCCACTCGCCGAGAGCTCTCATTGATGCAGTGGATCTGGTGCTCGTTTGCCTGTTTCTACGTTATTACTGCAGATGACCTCATTAAAGTCCCCCATAATAAGGCATGGGAGATCGGTACTTGATTTGAATTCCAATAGTTTATGGTAGACTATCAGTCTGTCGTTTGGCCTGGTGGGTCTATAAACATAGATTACAATACCATGAAACTAAATGTATTCATTTGTACTTCCAACGCAACCATCTACTACTTCTTGCTACCTCCTTTGCTTGCATATCTGTAGGGGACCAAGCAACAATTATACCTCCTGATTGCCCCTCAGAGAAGATTTCAAGCCATTCAGTACTCCTCCCTGGTCCCCACAGATTCTCCTTCTGTTACAGGGCCTTGTATGGTGGGTCTACATGAGCCCCAGCAATACTGCTTTGGTTTTCCTGATCTCCTTCCTTATCATGGTCCACTCTAGTCTTTCGATTCCTCTGACGTTTTGAAATGCCATTACCGTTTCCATCTTTGGACACTCGGGTTTCCTTCTTACCCCTTCGAAGTAGTCTATCAATATTTGCTAGGGATTTATTTGGGAAAGGAGTATTAATCCTTAGTCGATGCCCATATCTCAAACATCGTCTAGCTTCAGTTGTTGGCATGGCAGGGGGCTTTTTGGGGCTTTTTCTCAGTTTTTGCAGGTGCCGTTTTGTTAGGCACCTCTTGAGGGATCAACTTATTGGGCGATAGATCTACCTCCAGATTGATTCCTTCAAGCGTTTCTGCACTCACAGAGGAAGGTGAGCCGTTAATCCCTATATTCATAAATCCCACCCCCACGCGTGACGACAAATACGGCTCTTGTTAAGAGGCAGAGCAGTAATAACTTTCAGATAAACCGTTTTCACCATCATTATGTGGGTTAGTTTCGATGTTGCCACTTGCATTGGGGAATGTACCACGCGTTCATACTTAACATCTCGTCGCAGGACCCACGCCTTCTGCATATTCCCAAAGTTTTTATTGCAGGCATGATTTCCCATACAGCAGTTAAAAGGCACCTTGGTAGTACGTCGCTTGGATTGCCAATTATAAGCTTGCTATCATCACTTTGGAGGTTGTCTTCTTTTGATTCCACGTAAGCAGGACCTGCTTCACCTATTACCATGGTGTCATCCAGGTCATGCCGGGTTACCTCCTCCAGGTGGGCTCCGACCGACGCTATCCCATTCACAGTATGATCCGCCTGTTGTTGTGCCACCGTAAATCTCTCACCTAATTCCTCCGTCCAGATCTCCACTACCCCCACATGTGATCGGACGTTGTCGAAGATAACCTCTACATCCTCATTGATGATACTCTGAAAGTGGGTTCTGATGGTTGCAAAGACCTCCAGGTTTACAGGGCACTTGTTCATCACTGTTTGAATTTCCACTAGGTCACCAAAACTATCCAGGATAGCTTGAACCGACTCCTCTGACCATGCTTGCGGGGTATGCCCCAAATAGCCACGTTCACTGTACATTTTGGACGTGGCCTGGTTTCTGACCATTCTTCAACCGTCCATGTCTCTGCACACCACTTGCCTTTGAGCAGGAATTGCTTCTACTTTACTCTTGAATACCACAATGAAATCGCAGTTTGATTGGCAAATGACTTGTTCCACTGCCTCCTTTGGTGGGACCATCTCCCATACTTGTTCAATCGACACTTTTGATTTAGACCTCAGCACAATACTCCTGTCAAGCCTAGGGATTAGGGTTGCCGATGGTGATAGAACAACGGGTCCCCTTTGATTATTCTCAGATAATTTTGTTCCCTCTTCCGTCCAATGCGTGGGCTTCTCCGCCGGTGGGGCGTTTGACGAGGGAGGAGGTTGTGGTCGGGGTGCAGAATCTCTACGGTTGGTTTTGAAGTTCACCGACGGTCGCGGTTTTGATAAGGGCCTAGCAAATTTGGTAATGATTCGTACTCCATCCACCATCTGCCCACTACCTCTTCAATCGCCGCCCTTGCTTGTTGAACAGTCTCATATGCCACGAATGCATACCGGGTATTGGTAGCGATTCTTCTCTTCTTCGGACGGTGGACACCAGTAATCCTGCCAAACGAGTCAATTGTATTCCATATCGTACCTAAACTGGTACTTTTGTGGAGGTTATCGATAAACACGGTGTTGGACTCCTCCATGAGGTCAACATTTACAGTGGGATTGGGATTGTGTTTGATTTGATTAAGGTTTTTGGTAGTGGTTGATCGGCTGTTTGGAGGGGGGTATGCGGTTCTAGGAGATGTTTTGTACGGTGATTCGGAATGGGGTGGTGATGGTTGTTTGTGGTGTTTCTAGCTCGGGGGATGGTAAGGGGATGCAGTGGTTAGGAGTTTTGTCGGGGAGCTTTGTAGTGGCTAGGCTGTTAGGTGGTGGCGTTGATCTTTGTGGTGGTGCTAGGGTGTTAGGTGGTGGCGAGAAGCTGTTATCAGGTGTACTTTGGGGAGGCGACATGGTGGCTAAGGCTGGGAAGTTGGACAGGTGATTTAGGTGAGGAGAGAGGAGGGAGAGTATTGAATGGCTTTTTGGTTTTTGTTGCCTTAAATTCAACTAAATATATATTTTAAGAGTAAATTACTCAGAACCCCCCTGAGGATTTGGGATATTACAGTTAACCACCTTGTGTTTATCATAATTATTGGTAACCACCTCAAGGTTAAGGTATCTTTGACTACGAGCCCCGAACTATAACTCTGTGGTCAGAAAGTTAACTATGTGTTGACCTATCAGCTTAATCACATTAATAATGCCAGGATGGACAACAAAACTGCTTAATCAACATCGTCTAACTCTCTCTCATCCCACTTTAGATGCATTTTCAAGGAAGTGTTGACATTTTTACGAAAATAATAATGTAGATTAAGTAGTGTTTTTTGTCCAGCATGGCATTATTAATATGATTAAGCTGATAGATCAACACATAGTTAACTTCCTGATAACAGAGTTATAGTTTGGGGGCTCGTAGTCAAAGATACCTTAACCTCGAGGTGGTTACCAGTAATTATGATAAACACAAGGGGGTTAACTGTAATATTCTAAATCCTCAAGGGGGTTCTGAGAACTGATAGTGCAATAGTCGCAAATTTGATTTATCAAATAAGATAATCGACACTCTCTCAGAGCTCGTCATATGGTTGGTTGTCTACAAAACTTTTTGAGTAAGTAGTTGAAGAGGAAAGAGGCATATCACATGAGTAGAGAAATAGGGGACGTCGCGATTCGGTAACTGGTAGATTTAGAGTTGTTCATTAGTAAACAAGTTCAAACATCAACAATTTAGCTAGATTAAAGCATAAGCATGTCTAGGTTGAAGAGAGGGAATAATGTGACAGATGTAAAAGTTGCCAAGCCTTGGGCGTTGTAATATTAAACCTGAGGGAAGACCGCGTAGTGTCATTTCATTCAAATTCATAGAAACCGAATGTGATTTCTTAAGAAAATTGACTCATAGTTTTGAATACATTAAGTTTAAAATGTCATGAAATGTCACTATATTGCTAATTCATGAAATGCCACTAAAAAAAAGTGTCATAAAATGTCATTTATTTTCGTAAAGTTCATAAAATGCTACTATAGTAATTGACTAGATGGAAAAAAAGACAAAAATATCTCTACTTGTTAACAAAATACTTTTAAAGTTCACAATATACCCCTAAATGTTAAAAAAAATCACAAAAAGTCAAAAAAACTCAAAATACAATAAAAATATAAAAATATACAAAAAATTAAAAAAGTGAAAATATCATAAAATATTAAAATAAATAAAATTTCATTTTTTAAAAAATGGATTAGTACCATAAAGAATAATTAGGAGGGGCGAAACAAATGAAGGGAGACCAAGGGGCGAACAAGGGAGACCAAGAAGGACCAGAAGGAGACCAAGGAAAGATCGAAGGCCCTAACAGACAGGGGAAAGAGCGGGCGGCTAAATTTAAATTAGTCATCAATATAAATTATATTATATTTTTTAAATAATATTCAGAAAAAATATTTTAAAATTTTATATTCTATTTTGTAGGTAAACTTTATGACATAATATTTCCTCGATAACAAAAAATATTATGTCATAAAGTAATCTGCAAATAAATTCTAAAAAAAATTTTTATATATAAGTTAAAAATATAATATAATTTACTTTGTAGAAATAATTTAAATTGATAGAAAATAATAAATAAATAATGTATGGTAAAATTATGGTACTTATTTGGTATAAATATGGTACTTAATTGGTATGAATTGGTAGAAATTAGTTGTTTAGAACATAATATTTGTTTATGGTACTAAATAATTTTAAAAATGAAAATTACTTGTTTTTATATTTTATGATACTTTCATTTTTTTCAATTTTTACAAATTTTATATATTATTTTATATTTTATTGTATTTTGAATTTTTATAAATTTTTGTGAATTTTGTTAACACTTAGGAGCATATTGTGAACTTTAAAAGTACTTTGTAAACTAAAAGAGGTTTTTATCTTTTCTGGAAAATGACTAGTAGTATTTCATGGATTTTTACGAAAATATAGTGGCATTACGTGACTTTCTTTTTTAGTGACATTTCATAAATTAGCCAAAAATATAGTGGCATTCCCTTGAATTAAAAATCAGTAAAAGATGACTAGAACAAGCTTAATTTGAAGACATTACGTTTGTAATATGAAAAGTTTGAATAAGAAATAAAGGGGCATTTGTTTCAAGCGGGGGAAACGGAATGGAATTAAAAAGGGGATGAGGTGGAATGGAAAATAATTTCCTTTGATTTTCCTGATGTTTGTCTGAACTGGGGGAAATCAAATAAATAATCGGTCAACGGGTCACGGTCAATGGTCAACGGCTGCCGGCTACCGGTCAACGACCATTAATTGCCGGTCAACATTCACCAGCCACTAGTCATGGTCATTAGTCATCGGTCAATGGTCGTTAGGGGTGAGCATTTGGATAATTCAGTTAACCAAAATCCATATTGTAAAAACAAAATGGATTTTGGTTATTTCGGTTAATAACCGAATTATCCAAATTTTGACAAAAACTGAATTAACCGTTATCCAAATTATCCAAAATCTGAAAAAAAAAATTGAGTGAAAAACCGAAAACGGACTGAATGAAATCCAAATTTTAGTTAGTTTGGAATTCAATTAGAAAAACCAAAAACTGAATAGTTATTTAGAAACTAAAGAAAAAGAATAGGTTTTTAAAAATAAAAGATTAATTTGGATAATTTAAATAACCAAATTAAACAGAGTGAAAATTGAAATCTAAATCAATTATAATTTGGATATTCGAGTAACCGAAACTTTAAATTCGGTTACAAAATTCAGTTAAAAATCAAATTAAAAAATTTGGTTATTTCGGTTTTTGGATAAATCCAAAATATTCAAACTAAATGCTCATCCCAAATGGTCATATGTCACCAATCAAAAGTACTGAGGTAGGGGAATCTCATTCACTAATAAGGGATGGGAAATTAAGATAAAGGGTGGGTAATCTCATTCTTTTTCCCTTTCCTAAAAATCAGAAAAACTGATAAAACAAATAACAGAAAAAAGAATCATTTGATTACCCAAAACAAACGCCCAAATATATTTCCTTATATCCTCGTGTAGATAGAGATCGCAGTCGTAATTTATTTTACAAAAAGGTGCACAATTGTTGATTGGGCTTGATAAAACGTTGAATTATTAACTTTAATTAAATTTAAAGCAGTAAAAGCGGATGACTTGACTTAATTAATTTGAAGATATTACGATTTTTGTTTTAAAAAATAATAATAAAAGATATTACGACTTTAATATGGCATCCTTGAATAAGAAAATAAATATATCATCACTTTAACGAAGACCATAGTATTTAACTAAAAAGCAGGTACACAATATTTATAGTGGGTAGAATGTATATATGGGAATCGTACAATGTGGCATGAGCAGGGTATACGTTGAATATGTCAACGTTGCTTGAATGAAATTATGAAAGGCATCAAAAGAGGAGAATGTCTTTAATATGACAACCTTGAATCAGAAATAATAATGTACTTATGTCACGTGAACAAAGACTATACTCTTTATTACTCTCTCCTATTTAAAATATAAGTCGTTTTAAAGATGAATCTTTAACCGATTTAAGTTCAGATTATCTAAAATAACTTATATTTTAGATAGAAGGTAGTATATATAATATATATATATATATATATATATATATATATATATATATAATAGGTGCAAATTAGTGAGAGTAGATTGTAGGTCAGTCTATATACATATCTTGGAAGTCAATCGTACAATTGTGATTGGGATGTGTAGAACATCCAAAATGGCTCTTACAACTACTAAGATATCCATAGTGTCTATCTTATTCATATTTGAGGTTATCATCCATGCCTACGCCTTCAAATCGTACACCGGATTCACCTTATCTCTAATCCCACCCATCTCACCAGAATCACCATTCTACCAATCAATCCACAACAATCTCACAATAAAGGATCATGGAAGATTGACTTCACCAATATGGATGAACCATTCCCAACCAAACCAAACTAATCCTAGCAACAATGTCCATCTCTCCATGCAATTTCGGGAAGTATACTACATCACAAGAGTCAAGCTAGGTACCCCAACTCAATCCTACACACTGGTGGGGACACCGGAAGCGAGTTTAGCTGGATACAATGTCAACCTTGTCATCGTTGTTTCTCTCAACCAGAGCCTATATTTGACCCAGCTCATTCCAGAACCTACAGGTCTCTCCCTTGCACCCACTGGGTCTGCCAACCTCGTAATCCTCGTGGCATGTTTCGCTGTGTCACTAACCGTTGTTTTTACGACATGGCCTACATCAGCGGATCCAGAACCATGGGTTTCGCCTCAGAGGAGACTTTCGAGTTTCTAAACTCTAACATGTCCATCCATCCACTAGACAAAATTGTCTTTGGATGCTCGAACTTCAACTTCCGGTTTGTACTACTTGCTAATTACGGTCTAGCAGGGACGTTAGGGATGAACGCTGGTCCTACATCCTTCTCCAGCCAGGTATCCTCCATCACTAATGGTCGATTCTCATACTGCCTACGTCCAATCTCGGATCCACAAAACAGCCTTCTTAAATTCGGGGATGATGTCACCATCCCCGAAGGCCACCCGCGTCAAACACCTTTAATTCTCAACTCTCCTTCAAATCAATTCCATATTAAACTCTTGGACATTGAAATTGGCTCCCGCCGGTTGAACATTCCATCATCAGTCTTTGCTTTGAACCCAGTTGATGGAACTGGAGGTTGCGTCCTCGACACTGGATCCGTAGCTACGTTTTTGCCTCGAGAAGCTTATAAGCCAGTGAAAGAAGTGGTTATGACGTACTATGACTCTTTGGGCCTCCCTAGGGTTCATGATGTGCCGGAAAAGTTTGAGATTTGCTACCAGTATCGATCCTCGTTTCAAGAGTATTCCAGGATGGCGTATTATTTCGATGATGCAGAAATGCCTCTTACTGTGGAAAATACTTACTATTTCCAGAGAGATGCAGGGTATTTTTGCTTGCCGATCTTGTCGTCCAACAAGGTAACAATTATCGGGATTGTAAACCAGCAGAATATGAGATTTGTGTTTGATCGTACAAGAAGAATGCTTCAGTTCATCCCTGCCAACTGCACCACTGACAGAGTTGATGTATCAAGCTAGGATGTAGTAAAAGTTATTTAAGAATTGAGGTTGATGGAACTATGTCATTCTCTTGTTTGAATAATGGAAAACTTGTTCGTTGATGTGATTTGTTGTAGATAATCGTGATGAGATATATCATTTTGCCAAGTTATATGTTACTATTACTTAAAAAACATAAAAGAAATGTAGGTATATGTCATCCTTGCCGGATTCCCTACAATGACGATTCTAAAACATATCATTTGGTGCCAGATTTGACTTAACCAGTTAAACAATATCGATGAATTATATACATGTAAATGCCAAACTTCATATATATTGCAATCTACAACATGATAGACTAATTTATCGACTTAACGGACCAATTCATCCACATTGCATGATAGTTCATAAGTCTAACATATGGTGACAAGATTAAAGTCTTCCACCAGAGTCTGGCCCGGCCCCAAGAGTTACTCTTATTGCATTAAATCTTCATTTTTCAACCAAATGTGAATAAATCTCAATTTTATCATATGTTCTCTTTTTGAAACTGAAGTACTTATCATCGCCAGATTACAAGCTACGTAGGATGGGTGTGACTTCCCATTATCTTAAGTCCTATGACGAGAAATGTAGAAAAAATTAAAAGCTAAATCAGTTCCGGTAAAAGTAACGAATTAGTCCTTTGATTGTTAGAATCTCCCAACCCACGTCCCAAAGAGAAAAGTAAGAAGAATTTCTTCATGGTCTCTTTCTGCAAATTCCATTTTGTCAATAAAGGAGCTTTCCCGAGACGTTGTTGGTGTCTGTTGAGGATCTTCCCTCGCTGGTTGATTAGGATTTGACAGGCTCGTAGCCTGATTCGCTTAAATGAAGATTGATAATGCTAGGAGAAGAATTGCGCTCACAGTTGAAGTTATTTGTTGGAGTTAATTTGTATATAAGAACATGTATGCAAGTTACTAGAACTCCCTGAATTCATATAATTATCGCTAATGTGACTGCTTAGTTGCAGCTTAGCTGAGTACACTCACTCATTTGTTAATTACCCTTTTGACTTGCTTGATCAATCTCTGTTCCAGCAGCGTTGGGTTTGACAGATAATCGCTACAGTAAAAAACAGAAATATCGAGTAGTAATTGTAAAAACTGGACGATTGAAAGATTTATCAGAAGAATAATCAAGTAGTTAACAGAGAAAGGGATCTTCATTGCTATGTGAACAGAAAAATGGATGTTGTTCTGCTGCTTGTCTAGGAAAGACCCAACTGAAAGAAGTTAAACAGAGAAAGAAACTAAACAGACTTGGGCAGCTAAACAGACTAAAACCCAACCGAAAGAAGTTAAACAGCGAAAGAAACTAAACAGACAAATTAATAGTGAACTGGACATATCCAATTCTAATACCCCTCAAGGCATATAATGAAGGAGTCATTTATGCCTTGACAGTACATAAAACATCAGCGATACCCATGGAATCAAACTGATCTCTGTATCGTTTCCCTGGAATAGTCTTCATGAGCATATCAGCTAACTGAAAATGGTTGGATATGTGCTCCACATTGATCAATCCATTGCGAACTTCATCTCTAATATAGTGGCAGTCGATCTCCACATGCTTAGTCCTCTCATGTAAGATAGGATTCTTAGCACTATAAACAACAGATTTGTAATCACACGAACAGGAACGGGTAGCACTTCTGTCACCCCTAGCTCAGACAATAAGCGAGAAAGCCAAGCAAGTTCACGAGTGATCTTTCTCATTGCTCTGTATTCTGCTTCAACAGAAGAAAGAGAAACGCATGGCTACTTCTTAGATTTCCAGGAAATCGGAGAACCACCAAATAGGATGAAGTAACCACTGACAGATCTTCGAGTTAGTGGGCAAGCTGCCCAATCAGAATCACAGTACCCTACAAGATTGAAAGAAGATGTGCTATTCAGAAAAATGCCATGACCTGCGGTACTGTTGACATACTGCAATACGTGTAGTAGTGCAACTTTCAGATGGTCATCACAAGGATTTTGTAGGAACTGACTAAGGTGCTAAACGCTAAAACTTAGATCAGGCCTGGTGTTGGTGAGGTAATTCAACTTACCAATCAGTTTGCGATAAACTTCAGGATCAGTTAGGGGTGTGCCACTGTCGCGCGACTGTTTAGTACCAATTTCAATTGGACTTGCAACTGTTTGTCTAGAATCAAGATTATATCTCTAACCAATCCAAAATGTATTTCTTTTGAGTTATAAGCAGTCCTCTGGAGTTTCTCTCGATTTCCAAACCAAGAAAATAGTGCAAAGGACCAAGATTCTTGATCTTGAACTCTCGATCAAGGTTGTGCTTCATGATAACAAACGGGAGGTGAGTTTTGGATTTCAGAATGGGATAATTTATTCATTCAGATATGAATCTATTTATAGAAAACTGATACAACGTTAATCTACCATATTCAAATATGGAGGCTAGGAAAGTCTACAATTGTGAACTGCAACAGTAAATGACGGTGGAACGGTGCCAAATTATTCTGAAGGTTGGTGAAACAGATCAGGATTATTATTTTCAATATCCTCCCTTAATCCTGAATCTTTATTGAAGTCATCCCCATCTTTTCCTTTAGTTTGACGAAGGCATCATACTTTAGAGGTTTGGTGAGAATGTCAGCAACTTGATCTTCAGATCTACAATACTTCACTTCTATCTCGGTCTTTGCAACTTGATCTCTCAAATAGTGATAACGGGTCTCGATGTGCTTGCTTCTACCATGTATGACTGGGTTCTTTGCTAGGTTAAGTGCTGAAGTATTATCAATAAAGATCATCATGGGCTTCTTTTGTGGAATATTGATGTGATTCATCAGGTATCGCAACCACATTGCTTGGCAAGCACTTGTTGTTGCTGCTACATACTCTGCTTCACGGGTTGATAACGCTATAATAGACTACTTCTTGGATGACCATGAGCACGCAGTCATTCCAAAGTTAAAGCAGTAGCCTAAAGTGCTCTTTCGATCGTCTACATCTCCACCCCAATCGCTATCAGAGTATCCTGCAATAGAAACATCATTAGTTGACCCATAGAACAATCCATGGTCATAGGTTCCCTTCACATATCGTAGGATTCTTTTAGCTACTTGCAAATGTGGTGATCAGGGAGTGTCCATGAATCTACTGATCAATCCAACACCAAAAGTAATATCTGGTCTCGTACAGTTAGATATCTGAGACTGCCAACGATCTGCTTGTAGTAGGTTGGATCAACATAGGCTCCTTCTTCATTCTTTGATAATTTGGTTCCAACCTCCACGGGAGTTCTTACTGGGTTGCAATCCGACATCTGGAACTTTTGCAAGAGATCAGCGGCGTATTTCTTCTGAGAAATGAAAATACCATCATTTCTTTGAATCATCTCAATGCCAAGGAAGTATGACATTAACCCAAGGTCAGACATCTCAAACTCCTTCATTATGGATTTCTTGAAGGATTCAATCATTGTGGGACAGTTGCCTGTAATAATCAAATCAACATACAGACAAATGATTAACATACCGCCAGTTTATCCATCTTCACATACAGGGCATGCTCTGAAGGACATCTTGTAAAACCACTCGCGTTAAAGAAAGAATCTATATGCTTATTCCAAGCTCTAGGAGCTTGTTTTAATCCATACAAGGCCTTCTTCAGTCGGTATACTTTCCCATCACTTCTAGATTTACCGAAGCCTAGAGGCTGCATGACAAACACTTCTTCTTCAAGTGGACCATTGAGGAAAGCTGACTTCACATCCATAGTGAATCTTCCACTTATTTTGAGCAGCCAAGGCAATAATTAGCCTTATAGTCTCCATTCGAGCAACTGGTGGAGAAAACTTCTTGGTAGTCAAGGCCTGGTCTCTGCTTGAACCCTTTTGCCACCAATCTTGCTTTATATCTTTCTACCTCACCATTTGGTTTCATTTTTGTCTTAAAAACCCACTTCACGTCGATGGCTTGTTGACCTGGTGGAAGGTCGGTAAGAACCCATGTACCATTTCTTTCGATTGCGTCAATTTCATCACGCATGGCCGCCATCCATTTTGGATCTTGAAGTGCTTCCTTCACTGTCATTGGCTCAAGATCTACGAATAGAGCAAACTGCACAATCTTTCATCATCAGTATCTTTATCATCAAGGTTTACCTCATAATCTTGAAGATGTACTGGTTGTCGGTGATGACGTTGTGGTCTCCTAGCATTTGTCTGAACTTGATCAGGTGTTGAGTCTCCTCCCTCTGGATTTGACTCTTCTGACTCTTCAACAAGGGAGATATTACGGCTCTTGGGATCTATGGCACCACTATTATTCCAATCCCATGATTCATTTTCAGCAAAAGTAACATCACGAGTGAATATTACCTTTTTCGTCATTGGATTGAATAGTTTATATCCTCCCCTTTCATATCCAATGAAAACTGCTTTCTCTGCTCTATCATCTAGCTTTTTCCTTATCTCAGCTGGAACATGTGCATAAGCTATAGCACCAAATACCTTTAAATGTTTTACTCCTGGTTTGACTCCGGTCCATGCTTCTTCAGGGGTAATACTTAAGACACCATTTGTCAGAGAGCGGTTCAATATATAAGCTGAACAGGAGACAGCCTCCGCCCAGAAAGAGTTTGGCATCCCTTTGGTCTTCAACATGCTTCTTACCATATCCATGATGGTTTTGTTCTTCAGTTCAGCGACACCGTTATGCTGAGGGGTGTAGGGACATGCACTTCATGTTTTATCCCTTGTTCCTCACAGTACTCATTGAATTCATTAGAGACATATTCACCTCCGTCGTTAGTGCGTAAAACCTTAAGCGAGTAACCGCTTGTCTCTCTTCATGAACCTTGAACTTCTTGAAGTATTCAA
This sequence comes from Limonium bicolor, assembly GCA_023374045.1. Classification (NCBI taxonomy): domain Eukaryota; kingdom Viridiplantae; phylum Streptophyta; class Magnoliopsida; order Caryophyllales; family Plumbaginaceae; genus Limonium; species Limonium bicolor. The sequence continues at coordinate 302,769,421 of CM041776.1, read as the reverse complement.
ACACCTCAGATTTCTTCTATAATATATAAACCCATAGTTTCCGAGAAAAATCATCAATAAGGTTAGAAAATACCGATTGTTACCATTTGACATGGTACTCATTGGACCGCAGACATCAGAGTGCACCAACTGAAGAGGATGGGTGGCTCGTTTCCATCTCCTGAAAATGGTGATCGGTGATGCTTTCTGACGGTGCAGGCTTCACACAACTGCTCAGGATGATTTATCTCTGGTAAACCCTTTACCATATTTTCTGAGATAACTTTTTCAAACCATGAAAATATGACCAAAATCGTAAGTGCCACAACCATGACTCATCAAATATTATCACAGTAAGGCAGTGATAAGCTCCACAAGATACATCAATTGGAAACATACGATTTTTAGTCATCATTTGGAATAAGGTACCTTTTCATCAAAAACTGAAAGCTGCTCCATGAAGCTCATATACCCTTTTCATGCAGCTGGCCAATGCTAAGTAAGTTAGTTTTGAGCTTGGGCACATAGAAGACATCAGAAATATACCTATGGTCTCCATTCTTCAAATTTATGAGGATTTTTCCTTTGCCAGCAACTGGAATCTAACTTTCATCTCCAAATTTTACTGTGGTTTGAATCGATTCATCAAGATGAGCAAACAACTCCTTTTTCCAACATACGATTTGTGCAGGCGGTGTCAAGGAACCAAGTCTGGCTATCTGGTTTCTCCCCGTCGTCAGTGACCATCAAAAGTGTATGATCTTTATCATCACTTGCATCGCTATGTTTCACATAGTTAACTCTCTGGTTTTTGCCTTTTCTTCTACATTCTGAAGCATAATGACCATATTTATGACATGCATAACATTGGACATCAGGTCTGTCATACCGTCCTTGTTCTTTACCTCTACCACGTCCACGACCTCTATCGTGATTTCGTTGATGGTTGGAACTTGATTTATCTTCACCGCCATCTTGATTTCTTTGGCCACCATAATTGTTGTAGCCACCACGACCTTTATATGACCCACGACCTCTTCCTCTCTGGATGTAACCACCTTGTCTCTTCTTTGGTTCATCGTCTTGGTCGTCAGAAAGGGAAACTTGAGCTTGCAATGCTTGCTCGATTGGCTTCTTCATCTTTCTTTCATTCATACGTTGCTCATGCACTTGCAACGTTCCTGTCACCTCATCCACGGTCATTTTAGCTGTATCGTGAGCCTCTTCAAGTGCTATAACGACACTGTCAAACTGGAGTGTTAATGACTGCAGGATCTTCTCTACTTTGGACTGTTCTGTTAGTGTCTCTCCATTGGTTTTCATCTGGTTTGTTAAAGCTAGAAGTCGGGTGATGTATTTTGACACCATCTCTGAAGGCTCCATCTGTAGCAACTCGTACTGGCGTCGTAAGGTTTGTAACCTTACCTTCTTGACTTTCTCCGCACCTTTGAAAGTGGTTGTCAAGGTTTCCCAAGCTTCTTTTGCCGTAGTTGCTGCATCGATCTTCTCGAACACCTCATCATTCACGCCTTGATGAATTAAATAGAGTGGCTTCTTGTCCTTTTTTATATTCTCCTTGTGGGTACTTTTCTGAGCATCAATTGCATTTACCGTAAGCTCTGGAACACCGTCATTCACCACTGTATATAATTCGTGATAATCAAATATCACCCGCACCTGGATCGACCACCGATTATAATTTTTACCATCTAACACAGAAATAGATATGTTGGAACTGGAATTGGAACCGGAAGAACCGTTCATTTTTTTACTCTCGAACAACACTTAGCACCTTTTTTTTTACTTACACACGCAAAGGGATAAGGCAAAAAGAAAAGAAATAAAAAGCCTTCTACTTTATTTTTCTTTTTTTTAAACGTGAGACACTATGAGTGAGAAAAAATAGCCTTTTGTTTTGTGACTTTTGCTCTGCGTAAGTCTCTTACAAAAATGAAAAACAAAAGTAGCTCCTTCTTTTTGACAAATCACCCACAACTTTTTGAATTTGTTGCAAAGTCCGTCTTTCTATCCTTTTTTTATTCGCCACTCACAGCCTAAAATATAGGCTCTCCATTTGTTTTTTTCCTTCCGTCACTGACGTGACCAAGGTGGGTGGCAGCACACTTCCCTCAATTCACGCAACAACTTTCTTTAGTTTGTTTTTTTTTTTTTTGTTTAAACGCCAACCCTCTCTCTTTTTTTCTCTCCTTCCTCAACAAACTCTCTGATTTCTTCTGAAAGAAAAATCACAACCTTTTTTTTGCTTCACTCTACTCTCCCTCGTACTCTCTTCTTCCTCCACACGCCGGTGCTCTCTCATTGTTTTTACTAGCCAGTCGTTCTCTTTTTTCTTTATTTCCTCTCCTTGTTTTTTTTTCTTCACCAACAAAGGTGCGCGAAACAAGGCGTAATACTCTATGAGCAGATAGAATCATTCCACACTTCAACAAAGAGTAGGGATGCGAACGGATTTTGAAAAATATTGGTGCTGAGTTTGGAGTTTGCTGGCTTTCACAGATTGTATCGGGCTCTGATACCACTAATAACAAACGAGAGGTGAGTTTTGGATTTCAGAATGTGATGATTTATTCATTCAGATATGAATCTATTTATAGAAAACTGATTCAACGTTAATCTACCATATTCAAATATGGAGGCTAGGAAAGTCTACAATTGTGAACTGCAACAGTAAATAACGGTGGGACGGTGCCAAATTATTCTGAAGGTTGGTGAAACAGATTAGGATTATTATTTTCAATACTTCAAAGACTCGATTTCGACAGAATCATTCCCACAAACCAGCAGGTCATCAACATATATTCCAATGAATACAACTGAATTACCTTTATTTTTTAAAAACAAAGAGTAATCATTGTACGAGTTCGTATAACCTTGTTCCTTTAAGAATGTAACTAACCTCGCATACCACTGGCAAGAAGCTTGTTTCAGTCCGTATAAGGATCTCTTCAGTCTACAAACTTTATGTTCACTTTCAACAGGGAGACTCAGAGGCAATTTCATGTATATTTCTTCATCAAGGTAACCGTGTAAGAAAGCATTATTCACGTCCAACTGATCGATAAGCCATCCCTTCTCAACAGCAACAGCTAGCAGAGTTCTAATTGTTATCATTCGAACCACAGGGGAGAACGTTTCCGTGTAATCAATACCCTCTATCTGTGTAAATCCTTTTACAACTAACCGGGCTTTGTAGCGTTCAAGGGTTCCATCTAATTTAAGCTTCACCTTATATACCCATTTGCAGCCCACCGCCTTTTTTTCCTTTTGGAAGGTTCGTTATCTCCCAAGTGTCATTGGCCTCCAAAGCAGCTAGCTCACTCTCCATAGCCTTTCTCCAGTATTCTTTTTGACAGGCTTCCTGATAAGAGGATGGTTCTCTTAGATCAACATTATGTTGGCTTGAATTCATAACAGACAGCCCATAGCTAGTGTAAGGAGTGGTGTGAGCTGGTCTTATCTCAGTCAATGTTTCAACATTTAAGACTATGCTGTCACGAGGATTTTTTGCTAAACGGTTGGAGAGAATTTAGGAAAAAAATATGTTCATCTTCAGAATCCAATGCTGTAAAACCCACAAAATAATCCTTGTACTTAGAAGGTGGGACAATTTGTCTGCTGGAGCTTCGAAGGGATGATTCTGTTTGGTAATTTTCATTGTGTGTGACTGAGGAATAAGTAGGACCTTGAACGGATGGAAGATCGGTGCTGATCTGATCATGCATAACTTCAGGTGATTGTGGTGGAGGAGAATTTGATGGAATAGTAGTTTGATGGTGATCAGAACCAGTGAGAGAAATATCTCCATCATCCGAGAAGAACAAGTCCTTATCTTGATCATTTACTGTTTCATTAACAGAGTAAAGGACTTCATCATCTTTTCCACTGATAAAAGGGACAAATGAATTCTGAATCAATTGAGCATTATTGTAATAGTCATTGTCTCCTTGTAAGAAAGGAAAAAATGTCTCAAAGAACTTAACATCTCGATTCACCAAGATCTGTTTGTCTCTCAATCTCAGAACTCTATGACCTTTGTTGGATGTACTTGGTCCTAGATACACACATTTTTTCTACATGAAGATCAAATTTCTTCTTCCCTTTGGCATTAATAGTCGCATAAGCAAGGCATCCAAAAGTTTTAAGCCACTCATAATCAGGTTTTTTTTTCATATAAAACTTCATAAGGGGTCAGATTGTTTATCCTTGTACTGGGAAGAAGATTGATGATGTAGGTAGCAAAAAGGACACTCTCCCCCAATAACATAATGGCAAACCTGATTGAAAGAACACTGAATGAGCCATTTCTAGAAGATATCGATGCTTGCTTTCCACCACCCCATTTTGTTGTGGGGTGTGGGACAGGAAGTCTGATGGAAGATGCCTTTGCTTTTGTAGAATTGAGTCATGTCCTTGGATAAATCAAGTTCATACGCATTGTCGGATCTGACTATTTTGATCATCTTTTCAAACTGAGTTTCCACCACTAGAATAAAATCTTTTACAGCAGATGTTTCCTCTGACTTCTTTTCCAAGAGCTTGACCCATATACTTCTACTCTTGTCTCCCACTATACTAAGAAAATACGACGCTCCATCATGATTATTGGTCGAGCAAGGACCCCAGACGCATATATGTATGAAATCAAACAATTCCTCAGATTCGCTGTTTGATTTTTTAAAAGGAAAACGACAACCCTTAGCTCTGTGACAAGTATCACATGCAAAAACATCTGGTATGTCACTTTTATTTATTAAGCCTAAAACAGAATCTTTATCCATAGGTGTGTAGCCTAACTTATTATGCCAGTAAACTGCCTAATTTGTTGTTGCCACATTTTGGGAGAGGCACGTTCTTTCTTCAGCTTTCTTCTTTGCTCAACGAAATGTGTAAAGCTGAAACATCAAGGATGTATAGTCCATCTCTGACTTAGAGGTGATCATTCGGGCGGGCGGGCCGGGTTCGGGCCGGGCCAGAGGAAAATTTTAGGCCCGTCGGGCCTATTTTCAAAAACCAAGCCCGGTTTTTAGATGCTCGGGCCGGGCCGGGCTAGGCCCGGTTTTTCCAGACTTTGCCGAAGCCCGGCCCGCCGGCCCGGTTTTTAATATAAATTAATAAAAAAAAATTAAAATTAATATATTTAATATAGATTTATATTTATAATATAAACTTATTAAAATTAATAATTATATATAACTTATTTAAAATTTATATATATAATTTTTGTATAATTATATAAAAATTAAATGTATATATTACATTTTAAAAATATAATAATAAAAATAAAATCGGGCCGGGCCGGGCTTGCCCACGGGCTCAAAAAATGTGCCGCGGCCCGGCCGGATTTTCATTCGGGCCTAATTTTATGTCCAGGCCCGCCCGGAAGCCCTATCGGGTTCGGGCTCGTCGGGCTTTCTTACGGGCCGGGTCGGACCGGGCTGCCGGGCCGGACACATTATGATCAGCTCTACTCTGACTGCACCAATTTTACACTCAATGCTCAAATTCTGGTCCTGCACAAAACAACTCTCCTCATAGAACTTTAGATTGCATCTCATCTGTTTAACAAATTTATTGACAGAAATGAGAATGAACCTAAAATTTGGAACCTAACGAACATCTTAAGAGTGACAATCTCATCTATAACAGTATCTCCAACAGTTCGGACTTCATGAATTCTCTCATCAGGTAAAGCAACAGTATATGCAGATTTAAGGATACTTTTGGTGCTAAAAAATTCTCATTTCCTGTCAAATGATCGGTGGCACCAGTATCTATGATCCAACTATTCTTCCCATAAAGATTGCTTTCACTGCAGATAGCTTCAAGGCAAAAATGGGATGAACTAATACCATCTTTACCTGCAAAGTTGCAATGAGCAGAAGCTTTCTCCTTCGTTCAGTGCTTACCTTCTGGAGATATCCTATCAATTGAGTGATCTATTCATGAGAAACACCAGATGAGGGGTTATTCTGAGCAATCTCAGATGTGTTTTCTTCTGTAGTGACGTTGCTCACCACTATTTTCTTGTTTTTACCAAATTTCCAACCTTTGCGATAACCATTCTTCTTGAAGCAGCTCTTAATATTGTGTCCCGTTCTTCCACAGAAAGATTAAGGATTTCTTGAAACTCTATTATTATTATGCCATTCCAGTTTGTTCTGAGGTTTAAAACTGGATCCTGCGACATTAGCGAAGACAGTAGTATTATTGTCATTCTTCCTGTTCTTGCTGCTATCGCGCTGTCTCTCTTCGGAGAGGAGCAGAGAATAAGCACTTTCTAGAGAAGGGAAGGGATTCATCATGAGGATATTTCCACGCACAGTGATGAAGTTCTCATTTAATCCCATTAGAAAATCCAAGAGTTTATCCTCTTTAATCATTTTGTTCAAATTCTCGGACTGCCCACAGTTGCAGCACTTGCATGGATTGTAACTAGTCACTGATCCCAATTCATCCCAGATTTTCTTCCATCTGGTGAAGTACGTACTGATGCTTTCATTTTCTTGTTTAAGATCTGTCAAATCTTGTTTCAAATTGAACCGTCTAGTGCCATCAATTTGATCATACCTCGACAACAAACTGTCCCACATATCTTTAGCCGTCGGTAAGTAGACTAAACTCTCACAGATGCTCTTTTCCAAAGCATTGAATAACCAGGAATATCTAAGTTGTTGCATCTGTCCCATGCCGCAGCTTTCTTCTGATCCTCGGTAGGACGAACAACGGATCCATCTATGAGACCAACTTTGTTCTTTGTCATCAAAGAAATCAACACGGTTCTCTTCCACATCTGAAATCCTACTCCTCCAAATTTGTCTGCAATAATCATTCCAGGATGATCAGACGTGGTGATGAAGAGAGGATCTGACATGTCCACAACACCTTCCCGTCCTTTCCCGCTCGCGATGGTTTCCAGAATGTCTTCAATAGATCGTGAGCTCGTCATGGTGAAAAGAAATCAAGAAATAACAATGCGGAGCTCTGATACCATGTAAAAACTGGACGATTGAAAGATTTATCGGAAGAATAATCAAGTAGTTAACAGAGTAAGGAGAGTGATCTTCATTGCTATGTGAACAGAAAAATGGATGTTGTTCTGCTGCTTGTCTAGGAAAGAAAGAAAGTCTATATATATAGACTAAGTACCCAACTGAAAGAAGTTAAACATAGAAAAAAACTAAACAGACTAAAACCCAACTGAAAGAAGTTAAAGAGAGAAAGAAACTAAACAGACAAATTAATAGTGAACTGGACAGATCCAATTCTAATAGTAATTAAGGAGTTAATTCCAGATAGTGAATAATTAGACAGAAGTTAGTTTCCATGGACAAAATCCCACTTATACCCAGCAATGCAGAGACACCTCTTCCTGCTGGTTTCTCCTTTATTCTAACGCCACTGGCAAGGCAAGTTGAGCTCCAGTTTCTCCTTTGCCGTATGTTCCCATTGCTGTTAGAAGCCATGTGAGATCTCACTGGTGGTATTTTCTTAAATAGTAGAATTTAGGCTGCTAGTTGTATTATCTTTGAGGTGTTTGGTTTGAGTAGAAACAGTAAATTTAGAGGTTTGTTCTTTCCTTGGTATCATATTTGCTTGCAAGTGTGGCTTGAGAATTTATCATATGCTCTCTTTTTCCTATAATGCAAATTATGACATTTTCAATGAATTATATCTACACCGAGTTGGAATTGAGGACGGGAAGGAAGACTTGACTCAAATAATGGATTTGGAAGATGATGAACCAGAAGCGGAACATCAAGAATAAGTTTAGTTAATATGTTAGTTTCTATTTGGTTTTCGATTAAACAAATTCACATGGTTTTTGCTGTTGCAGCTCAAACTTTGTTGTCTTGGTTTTTGTGTAGCTTCCGTTTTTTATCCAATAGGTGGTGATGCCTAAATCATGTATCTATTTCTATTCTTTTGAATCTTTATAGTCTTGTTAGATAATGATTTCTTTTTCTCTAACAAAATTTTAATGATTAAAGTGGGACGGATAAGCATAAGCGGTTGAAAATAATTTCAGTTAGACACCAAATTCAAGAGGGGCAACGTGCTGGTAGGGTTGTCCATACAGTTTGGTTATAACCGAAAATCGAATTTTTTCAGTTTTTTAACCATTTTACATAACCGTTTTTTTAATTCGATTTTCTGTTAACGAAATTTTATTTCGGTTCAGTTTTCGGTTATTGTAGATAATATTTCGGTTAACCGAATAATAGAACTTTTTTTTATTAAATTTAAATATATAAATATTAATGAAAATCATAATTTTCCTTTTAATAATTTTGGTTAACTGAATTTATTATGGTTAACAACAACTAATTCGGTTATTTAGTGGAAAAACAAATTTGGTTTTTGGTTAATTCGGTTATTGGATTGAATTGTGGTTGATTCGGTTATAACTGAAATAACCGAAAACCAATTTTTTTTTAAAGTCGGTTTTCAGTTAACAGAGTTAACCAAATGGACACTCCTACCTGTTGAAGAATAAGCATCCCAAAGTCTAAATGGGACATCAGAAACTGGTGCTGGTAGTACTAATTCAAATGGCTTCACTGAAGATGAATCCTCCCATACTTTAGTAGATATTGGATCTGGTTATTAGCTTTGTTGTGTGTGTTGATATGGATACAACATAAGGGAGTAATTAAAATGAAGATCATATGCATGATTAATTTGTAGTACTTGAAGCTCTCTGGTATCTTTTCCTGTATTTTTGTTTGTATTCACTTTTCTTAGATATGAACCCATTGCTAATGTTTTCAATATATTTTCATCTATAAAAAAAGGATCTACGAGAAATGTTTAAGGTCTCACTCTAATGTCAGACATGTGGGAATTAGAAAGTGACGAAAGAACTTAGGTTTGTTTGGATGAGAATTGCCAATTGGCAAGAAAGGCTGCACACTAACCAGATTCTTAGGCACCCAATGTCGTATCATTTTTCAATAAACTATTCAGATTGGAGAGAAATTTCTAAGTAAGTTAAAAAAGAGTTGTGGAGCATTGTAAAGGTAATTACGTTCTAATAAAACTTTTCTTACTTTTGTGTAATGATATGTACAATATAACAATGATTCTATAACAATTATGTTTCCTTTTTCAAGAAAAAATGTACATTTTGTCATACTAAAACTAAAGATACTAAGGATTGGGTCATTTCTAATATGTGAATAAAGTAGACGTCGTGGAAAGCTGAGCTGAAATCGAAGTTTCAGAGCTCTTGTAAATCTTTGGTCCAAACTAAGACCTTGGGACCATCCTTCTCGCCACTCCATTCCCCACCAAAGTGGGTTGTAAGAGGATTCAAACTCAGGACCTTCCGTCCCCTACTCCAGTCCTCCACCTCTCGGATGCCAATCACTTGACACTTGTTAAACTTTAGTAACATGTAAGGTGATCTTTACTCTAGTTTTATTACTTATTCTACTTTTTCAACACATGTAGATTGTAACACCCCTAAAACCGACCTAAGAGTTAAGGGTATCACACGCCGCGTATTACTTACCTTATAACGTAAGGCTCTAAAGCACTCAAATGCAATAAAGGCCCAAAATAGAACTTCCTTAAACATTGTAAACCAGAGTACTCAAATACAGCAGAAGTAATACAAAATCCCAAACACGAGTTCCAAACAGAAATAGTGATCTAAACCGAGTAAGGCCCGAAGGCTACAAATCATAAACAAAAGTATGAACGAACAAAGAGTTAAACACTACAGCTCCAGAAACTTAAGGTGATCCTCGCTGATCAATCTGCAAAAATGTTAAAAGTAGGGGAGTGAGCACACAACTATGCCCAGTAAGCAGCGACCGTCATCAGTAAGGTCGCTCAAAACAATTGAAATCAGAAAGAGAGCAGTTGAACAGCATATCCACAATTCCCAAACAGTCAGAAGCTTTCAAAAAAAAACAGAGTGGAACCCAAGGGGCTCCCAATTCAGAAACAATCAGAGTTCTTAAACAGAAGAGGGACAAGGCACAATGCACATACTCAGAAGGGTCGAAGACCCATAGACCATAACAGGTCTCTCGGCAACGCAGAAATGACTCGAAAGAGCCAAAGGGTTCGTCAACCCCACATAACAGAAAGGGTATGACCCACACTCAGAACGACGTCTACATGGTATACCACTGAATAGCTCGACCCAGCCATTCACGGCTCAGAAACAAAGTGTAATGTCCCAAAACAGAAGGTGTGCTTAAACAGAAGCGAACTTGCATTTAAATATGCCAAAACACTCATAAATCAATAGTACAGATCAGAAGGAATCCGACGCCGCAGACGGCACTCAAATCGGAGTCCAAACGAAGAAGTTACGCTGGAAACAGAGAGGTGTCCGAACTTGTGTCCTAACGTTGAAGTTCGGACACAAGTCGATTTAAAATCAGACAGGAAATTTCAGAGTGTCCGAACATCCATGTCCGGACCGATGTTCGGACGCGTTTACGAGAAAAGTTACGCGGAAGGTCCGACCTTGTGTCCGGACATCAACGTTCGGACACAGGTCGAGCTAAAGTCAGAGGAGAATCTAAGGGTGTGTTCGAACATCAAAGCTCGGACAGATGTTCGGACATACCCCGAACTTTGAAAATCAGAAAGGCAAAACACACTGTCCGAACTTCAAAGCCCGGACGGAAGTTCGGACAGTGCGAAAATTCTAGTTTCCAGAAAACGAACAGAGCAGAAACAATGCAATTTGACACCGCGAATCGCCAATTCAGAACTCACACCAAATCAGTCATAAATACAGAAGACCATGGGGTTTTAGCCATTCCAAAAACGCCACAAACGCAAATAGAATCACACAAAATCAGAGAGCAATCCTTGCAATACCCCATGGCTGAACTTCCAAACCGAATCAAGCAACCACCTACCTCAATTAGCAGCAAACGTCAACACACCTCAAGCACAACGCAGCCCAGAACGCTCTCCAACCAGACACGACACAATCACTGAACAACACAAATCGACAGTCCACAATCAGAAGACAACAAGAAACCTAGAACATCAACACCTCTCAATTCTGCAACCCTAACCTGATTACAAGAACGCAGAGGAATCCAATAGACTGCAGCAGCGTAGCCTCAACAATCCGGATCCCTAACGCAGAGTCGTCGCCGCTGAATCAATACATACAGAGCCCCGAAAATCAGAGACTGGGAGATAAGAAAACCACAGCGGAATCCAGAATAATCGCAACACAAACCTGAGTGAAAGAAGAGGAACACAGCAGCAACGAGGACAATCTGATCGCAACAGCAGAACCACAATTCTTAATAGAGGAGAGAGAGAGAGAGAGAGAAGGAAGAACGCTCGTTCTGACTTTGAAACTGACAACGCTCCCACGACCTATCTGGCGTGATTACCAATGATCAGAGAATGAATGTAAAATAAGGAAACCTTTTCCTTATAAATCAGATAATTAATTACCTTAATTAATTAACCGAATGACCTCCTCGTCCTTGACAGATAAAACAATGTCGCTGACGTCCCAACTGACAGCAAGGGATTTAAATCCAACTTTAGAATAACATTGTAGCGGATATAATATAAGGTTATAAACTATGGGTTATAACATCACCCCCCTTAAAAGAATTTTGTCCTCGAAATTGACTCACCTTACTGCTCGAACAGGGAGGGGAACTTGACACGCAGCTCGCCCTCAAGCTCCCAAGTCGCTTCGCTCTCTGACTGATCAGACCACTGGACTTTAACCATAGGCAGGGTCTTACTACGGAGTCGACAGACGTCTCTGGCTAGAATGCGGGTAGGCACCGCCTCGAAGCTACAATCCTCTCTCAACTGAAGCTGACTATGGTCGATCACATGAGACGGATCATGCAGGTACTTCCTCAACATAGAGACATGAAAAACACTGTGGACAGCAGACAGGGATGGTGGCAACGCTAAACGGTAAGCCACAGGGCCGATCCTCTCTAGAATCTCAAACGGTCCAACGAACCTTGGGCTAAGCTTCCCACGCTTCCCAAACCGGACTACGCCTCTGACCGGCGACACTCGCCGAAAGACATGATCTCCAATCTCAAACTCAAGCGGCCTGCGCCTCTGGTTGCATAGCACTTCTGTCTACTCTGAGCAACAAGCAAATGCTCCGAATCATCCTGATCTTCTCTACTGCACCCTGCACCAACTCAGGTCCAACCAAGACCCTCTCCTTCAGGTCATCCCAACAGATGGGAGATCTGCACCTCCTACCGTACAACGCTTCAAACGGAGCCATACCAATGCTCGCCTGAAAGCTGTTGTTGTAGGCAAACTCGATCAGAGTCACGTGCTGATCCCAGCTACCTCCGAAATCCAGGACACATGCACGAAGCATGTCCTCCAGAACCTGATTAGTCCTCTCTGTCTGGCCATCCGAAGGATGGTAGGCTGAACTGAAAGCTAAATTCGTACCCAAGGCCTTATACAAACTGCGCCAAAATCTAGACACGAAACGAGGATCACGATCAGACACAATAGAAGCAGGAACCCCGTGAAGCCTCACTATCTCATCGAGATACAGACGAGTCAAACGCTCCAAACTGAAGGTCTTCTTCACCGGTAGAAAATGGGCAGACTTAGTCAGCCGATCGACTATCACCCACACAACGTCACACCTGAAGGAGTCCTAGGCAACCCCATGACGAAGTCCATCCCCACACTCTCCCACTTCCACTCAGGAATGGGAAGGGGCTGAAGCAAACCCGCTGGTCTATGGTGCTCAGCCTTAACCTGACAGGTCTGGCACTTCGATACGAACTTCGAGATGTCACTCTTCATCCCAGACCACCAGAATGACTCTGAGATCCCGATACATCTTCACCCCTCCTGGGTGAACTGAATATGGCGCTCCATGAGCCTCCTGAAGGATCTCTCTACGCAGAACTGCGTCAGCCGGCACACACACTCGACCTCTGAAACGCAGACACCCATCACTGGAGATACTGAAGTCTGAACTCTGATCTGAAGATAGCCCCTTTCTGATCCAACGCAAAGCTGAATCTGCCTCCTGGCCAACCCAGATCCTGTGACCAACGAAGACTGAACCTGAAGCGCTGCTATCACGCTGGCACTGGCTGGTCTAACTACCCAAACGCCCATACGCTGAAGCTCTAAGGCGGACCTCTGAACTCCTGTCAAAGCACCAGCTACACCCGGAGCGCCTCTCTGACTCAAGGCGTCTGCTACAACGTTCGCTCTACCCGGGTGGTAGAGGATCTCTAAATCGTAGTCATGAAGTAGCTCCAACCACCTCCTCTATCTCAAGTTCAGCTCCTTCTGAGTGAACAGATACTTGAGACTCTTGTGGTCCGTGTAGACCTTACACGATGCTCCATACAGATAATGCCTCCAAATCTTAAGCGCGAATACTACCGCTGCCAACTCTAGATCGTGGGTAGGGTAGTTCTTCTCGTAAGGCTTAAGCTGCCGAGAGCCATAAACCACTACCTTACCCTGCTGCATCAAAACACATCCTAGTCCCTTATGGGACACATCACAGAAGACCTCAAAGCCCTCGGTCCCAGATGGCAAAGTCAGAATCGGTGTTGTCGTCAACCTCTTCTTAATCTCCTGGAAGCTCTGCTCGCAAGCCTCGCTCCACTCATACTTGATCTCCTTCCTCAACAAACGGGTCATGGGGATACAATCTTAGAGAACCCCTCAACGAACTTCCTGTAATACCCAGCTAACCCAAGGAAACTACGGATCTCAGCAACATTCATGGGCGCCCACTCCATCACTGCTCTAATCTTCTCGGGATCCACCGAGATACCGTCCTTCGAGACTACATGCCCCAAGAATACCACGTGATCTAGCCAGAAGTCACACTTCTTCAGCTTAGCATACAGCTCACGATCCTTCAGCGTCTGTAAAACAATCCTCAGATGCTCCTTATGCTCCTCTGCACTCTTAGAATATACCAAAATGTCGTCTATGAAGACACTACAAACTGATCCAGATAGGGTTTGAAAACCCGGTTCATCATATCCATGAAGACTGAGGGAGCATTAGTCAGACCAAACGGCATAACTAAGAACTCGTAATGACCATAACGAGTCCTAAAAGCGGACTTAGGCACATCCTCGGCCTTAATCCTCAACTGATGGTAGCCTGAATGAAGGTCGATCTTCGAGAACACGGTGGCGCCCGCCAACTGGTCAAACAAATCATCAATACGCGGAAGGGGATAGCAGTTTACCACAGGCACACATGGAACTGCATTCCCAGAGAAAGCAAAGCGGGTCCCGTCTGGCAGGTCGAATCTCACTCTCCTAGCGGCACAGTCTATATGGGCATGGTACTCTGCTAGCCAGTCCATGCCCAAAATCACATCAAAACAGGCCATCCGCATCGAGATGAGGTCAGCATAAAAAGTCTTGTCCCTAACGGCTATGGGACAAGCCTTACACACAGAATTCAGCACACAAGGGCAACCCCTCCTAGTGGACTATTCACACACAAGTCTACCTCACTAGGCATAGCAGTCAGTCCAAGGTCACCCAACAAATCAGAACAGATAAAGGAGTGCGTAGCTCCAGAGTCAAACAGACAGAATACATCCTGAGAATGGATCTGGAGGATACCTGAGACGACGCGATCACCAGCACGCTCTCCCGCCATAGCATACACTCGGGCCTGAGTCTGAGGCTTCTTCTGGTCGGACCTCGCCCCTGAGTCTGAACCGGTGCCTCTATCTTCTGAGCCTCTACCTGATGCCTGAGGGCACTGAGCGATCCGGTGCTCCATCGACCCGCACTTAAAGCAGGCACCAGTCTTCTTGTAGCACTCCCTACCAGGATGGGAGTGACCACAAGACCCACACTTCGTCCCAGCTGGCGAAGATGAAGAAGCTCCCCGGCGATCTCCATAGGACTGCTTCTTCGGAGGAGGAGCAGCCTCCTTCTTCTGAGGCTCTTCAGCACGCCTCTTCCCCTTGTGGTCCTTGCCAGCCTGCCTACCTTGATGTCGGTCTTACCAGCAGAGCGACATCTGCCACATCTCTGAAGGTCCGGTGACGGAGAGGTGCCACAGCGGACCTGATATCTGGTCTGAGCCCACTCTCGAACTTATAGGCCTTCCTATGCTCATCTGGCTCTGGAGCATACTTCGAGAGAGTCACGAACTTCCTCACGTACTCCTCGACTGACATGTCTCTCCCCTGACGCAGCCGATTATATTCATTAATCTTCTGGTCCTTGTAAACATCCGGATAGAACTGCTTGTTGAACTCCAAGCAGAACTGCTCCCAGGTCCAAGGCTGGGGATGCTTACCCATCACCATACGCCACCACTCCTTCGCCTCCCCCTTAAAGAGGAACGTAGCGAAGTCGACCTTCTGGTCATCCTCTGACCCCATCACTCTCAGCAGGTCCTCGACCTCGGTAATCCAGTGGCTCGCCTCCTGGGGGTCACCACAGCCGTCGAAGGAAGGCGGCTTCAGCTTCATAAACTCTTGGAGGGCTCTGACTCGGCCTCCCACTGCATTCGCCCCTGCTGAGCCTGCTCCACCAGCTCCCTCAGCAGCTGCAGCCCCGTCTGCATGAGCTGTGCCACAAACTGCTGCACTGCATCCGCAGCATCTCCCTGAGGGGTCACTGGTGTTCTACGAGGAGGCATTCTGAGATTCACAAATCCAAAACTTGTCAGAACTGACTCACACCTCAAACAACTGTCACAACTGAACCTCACACAAGCAAACACAACCACAGACCCTAAAGAAAACCAAACCTGGCTCTGATACCACTAAATGTAACACCCCTAAAACCGGCCTAAGAGTTAAGGGTATCACACGCCGCGTATTACTTACCTAATAACGCAAGGCTCTAAAGCACTCAAATGCAATAAAGGCCCAAAATAGAACTTCCTTAAACATTGTAAACCAGAGTACTCAAATACAGCAGAAGTAATACAAAATCCCAAACACGAGTTCCAAACAGAAATAGTGATCTAAACCGAGTAAGGCCCGAAGGCTACAAATCATAAACAAAAGTATGAACGAACAAAGAGTTAAACACTACAGCTCCAGAAACTTAAGGTGATCCTCGCTGATCAATCTGCAAAAATGTTAAAAGTAGGGGAGTGAGCACACAACTATGCCCAGTAAGCAGCGACCGTCATCAGTAAGGTCGCTCAAAACAATTGAAATAAAGAGAGCAGTTGAACAGCATATCCACAATTCCCAAACAGTCAGAAGCTTTCAGAAAAAAAAAACAGAGTGGAACCCAAGGGCTCCCAATTCAGAAACAATCAGAGTTCTTAAACAGAAGAGGGACAAGGCACAATGCACACACTCAGAAGGGTCGAAGACCCATAGACCATAACAGGTCTCTCGGCAACGCAGAAATGACTCGAAAGAGCCAAAGGGTTCGTCAACCCCACAGAACAGAAAGGGAATGACCCACACTCAGAACGACGTCTACAGGGTTACCACGGAATAGCTCGACCCAGCCATTCACGGCTCAGAAACAAAGTGTAATGTCCCAAAACAGAAGGTGTGCTTAAACAGAAGCGAACTTGCATTTAAATATGCCAAAACACTCATAAATCAATAGTACAGATCAGAAGGAATCCGACGCTGCAGACGACACTCAAATCGGAGTCCAAACGAAGAAGTTACGCTGAAAACAGAGAGGTGTCCGAACTTGTGTCCTAACGTTGAAGTTCGGACACAAGTCGATTTGAAATCAGACAGGAAATTTCAGAGTGTCCGAACTTGTGTCCTAACGTTGAAGTTCGGACACAAGTCGATTTGAAATCAGACAGGAAATTTCAGAGTGTCCGAACATCCATGTCCGGACCGATGTTCGGACGCGTTTACGAGAAAAGTTACGCGGAAGGTGACCTTGTGTCCGGACATCAACGTTCGGACACAGGTCGAGCTAAAGTCAGAGGAGAATCTAAGGGTGTGTTCGAACATCAAAGCTCGGACAGATGTTCGGACATACCCCGAACTTTGAAAATCAGAAAGGTAAAACACACTGTCCGAACTTCAAAGCCCGGACGGAAGTTCGGACAGTGCGAAAATTCTAGTTTCCAGAAAACGAACAGAGCAGAAACAATGCAATTTGACACCGCGAATCGCCAATTCAGAACTCACACCAAATCAGTCATAAATACAGAAGACCATGGGGTTTTAGCCATTCCAAAAACGCCACAAACGCAAATAGAATCACACACAAAATCAGAGAGCAATCCTTGCAATACCCCATGGCTGAACTTCCAAACCGAATCAAGCAACCACCTACCTCAATTAGCAGCAAACGTCAACACACCTCAAGCAAAACGCAGCCCGGAACGCTCTCCAACCAGACACGACACAATCACTGAACAACATAAATCGACAGTCCACAATCAGAATCAGAAGACAACAAGAAACCTAGAACATCAACACCTCTCAATTCTGCAACCCTAACCTGATTACAAGAACGCAGAGGAATCCAATAGACTGCAGCAGCGTAGCCTCAACAATCCGGATCCCTAACGCAGAGTCGTCGCCGCTGAATCAATACATACAGAGCCCCGAAAATCAGAGACTGGGAGAGAAGAAAACCACAGCGGAATCCAGAATAATCGCAACACAAACCTGAGTGAAAGAAGAGGAACGCAGCAGCAACAAGGACAATCTGATCGCAACAGCAGAACCACAATCCTTAATAGAGGAGAGAGAGAGAGAAGGAAGAACGCTCGTTCTGACTTTGAAACTGACAACGCTCCCACGACCTATCTGACGTAATTACCAATGATCAGAGAATGAATGTAAAAATAAGGAAACCTTTTCCTTATAAATCAGATAATTAATTACCTTAATTAATTAACCGAATGACCTCCTCGTCCTTGACAGCTAAAACAATGTCGCTGACGTCCCAACTGACAGCAAGGGGTTTAAATCCAACTTTAGAATAACATTGTAGCGGATATAATATAAGGTTATAAACTATGGGTTATAACATAGATGATGTGTGAGAAAAAGAGAGTGAACCGCACAAAGTTAGATGAGCCACATTGCATTGGATCCAGATCTTTTGCTAGATTCAGCCATGAAGAGGTAATCATTTGGTTTGATCTCTCATATCTTTTTTACTTTCTACTTCCCTAACCATCATACTGTAATCATTTGATGGGTTTTGTCAAATTTGGTTTGGTCTCTCCTATCCTTTTTGTTTCTTAGTGTGCTGTGCATTTTTGGAATGGGTTGTTTTAGTTATGAGGAGTGAAATGTTTGCAAGTATTGGCAAAGAAGACTAATGGTGAACGACTATTCCGCGCTGAACTCTATATAAAGAGTATAACTCGAAGTAATGGAAGATTGTGAATGCTAAAGCTGCTAGTGTTGTGGTAATTGTGCATCCAATGTTTTTTCTAATATATATAATTTTATACTAATTATATTAACTTATTAAGCTTGATCTTTAGGATAACTTGAAAGATGTAATGAGCTCATCCGATGGTAACAATCTATAATGGACAAAAATTGGAGCCATGACAACTTCTTCAGAGTTAAAGGCCCTAAACGAAGAGGCTACATTCTATGAATTGGAAAGGTTGCAACGGCAAAAGAAACTTAACTTCTTCTTCTAGTCTACAAGTCCCTCATCTGCAAACAAAAATTGATCAACTCGAAGCAAATCTTGCAAACACATATTCTGTCTTGAGTAGCTTGTTGGGGATTATGAAAGAGCATGTACCAAATGCAGATTTGGCTAAGGTCATCACCCAACTCAACATGCAAGTAAGTATCATTTGACTTTGAACATTCTAGTACTACTTTATTGTGGATTGCAATATGAATAAAATCTGAATTACACACAATGAGTCATTGACTTGGTTAATGTTGTTTTTTGTCTTTCTCCTACTAATCCTCACATTGCAAGATTTTGAACGTAAAATCTAACATGACTTTGAAATCTGAGGTTGGTACTAGATTTTTTTCTTCCAATCTGTTAGGAATTATATGTAGCCTAGTATGTTCCAGATTGATGTGGTTGATTAATTGAATTCTAGAAAGCTCTTGAACTAGTAACACTTTAAACATGCATTTGGGATTTTGTAATATGTAGTTTTCAGAGAGACTACTACTTTTCTTTCTATGGGAGACATATCTGTTTGAAATTTTAGCTATCTAATTATATTCTTCTTAAGCTATTAACAAGCATTAGGATACCTACATTTTTCTGAAAATGGCAAGAGGATAATTAGAAGTCAAAACTTGCTTAGGAAAACTCCGTAACTGACATCAACTAGATGTTGATTTTTTGGATTGGCAATTTCGGGTGTGGTCTTTGTGCTTGAGTTTTTTGGGTTTTTCATGCAGTAAAATATAAGACACTAGATTAAGTTGTCTTTCTTTTTTGTCACATGTAAAAACTTGTTGTTTTTGTCCGGTACTATGCCTATAATGATTTTACCATAATTCAAATTTATTATGTCAGTTTATGACATCTAGTGAGACTGATAGCTATGACTGATGACTTTTTAATCCATTTTGTGGAAGGGTATATGGTTCAACTGCATCGTTCGTGAAACTATTATTATTGTGAGAGGATAAGTTAACTGAAGCACTATTCACATATGTTTCAAACAAGGTATTTAAGATTACTGAAAGGTGGGTTAACTCAAATGAAAACTAGAATTATCCATTCTGATGCAACCTCTTTTAACGATTCTTGTCAGTTATTTAACATATTTTCTTGCACGTTTGGTCAAGTAAATTTGAGATTACTGAAAGCGGGAGGGAATAATAGTGAAATTTGTATTGTAGATGCCTCAACATAGCTATTTTTAAGTGTGCTTGCTAGTTTCAGAGTAGAGTAAAGAGGCATCTTTCTGTTTGTGGTTCTGGTGATGTATACTATTAGTTATTCATTGTCTTTATCTGTTCTAATCAGCTGAAAATTTTATGCAGATTCCTACTAACACAAACAGTACTGCAAGTCTTTGATGAGGAAAAACTCGACAGAATTCAATCATGAACCAAATTGACTCACCTCTTCTATAATAGTTGTCTCTTTTACGTTATTTACTTCTAGTCCACACACATAGTTTGGATTTCTATTGGAAAACGTTTGCAATAAGCCTCTGATGAGCGATTGACGTCATGTTGTCTTCAGAACTAAATAATTGGTTTTTGATGAGATTGTAAGTAGATATGAAATTGGTGTCATTCTTGCTTATTTCTTTAGCAATTGAAGTGCATTTGGATTTATAAATGACAAATAAGAGTCTTGATTACTAATACTCTTCTATATTTGGGTTGCTGCTTTTAGCAGCAAATTTGTTAATGCTTTTTTTTTGTGTTTTATTTTTAGTATTACAGTTTGTATGTGTTAGTATACATAATCTTTACTCACATCATAATTGTTAATGATGCCTTTAGAAACACATTATACAAAGTGTTGGTATAAACTAAAAAGATGTACGCATTATCTTTAGTAGCATACATATTATCTGTTAGTACATGTAACTACCACTTAGTAAAGTATTAGTAAAACCTTATAGAGATATGATCTTTACTAAGAGAAAAGTTGTATGACAGAATAGGTCTTAAGGACTTTTACTAACACGTGATCCATTTTACTAACACTTTGTGTGTTAGTAAAAGTGAATATGTTTGTAGTGAAGCAGCAATTTAAACTAGCCCCTTCATTGGAATATATCAAAGTGGGCAACACTTAAGTTTGCTCAGTTTGATCTGTATATCGTGCAAATTTTCACCCATAGGGCAATACATAGTATTTTGATTTCGAAAAAGGCAATTAATTTCATCTATAACAAAACATTGTCCCAACACTACAATTTTGCTTCTTTTAGCTCTTTGATAAAGACTAAAATAAATTACATCATTAACGAGTCTATATCAACCTTTTGTTGTCCTTATTATCTTATTGGGTCAGCTTATTCTTAAGAAGAGCAATAAAAAAGTGACATCAATAAACATAAGATGCTATAGAACTTAGAATCATCAAAGAGAAAAAAAAACATGATGCTCCTTAACATCAAGGTACGAGCGTACTAAATAATTAACTAAACAACCAAACAAATAGAAATATAAAAGAAAACAATTTAGTACATGTTTCTTGTATATACATCAATTATCTTCAGCTAATAGTACCAAACTCTCCATATAAGTCCCAATGTAGGGCGGGTGCCAATGACTGCTAATTGTAACAACACTTTTTACCCCTTTACTAGTTTCATAAGAGCATATACCTGAATGACCGGCTTCAAAATCATAAAATCCCCAGATATAGGCACCATCCTTGGTGAAATAAGATGGGATTGACGGGCCAGACCAAGTAATATCGTAATCCAAGAGAGAGATATCAAATTTGTATCTTTTGCTCCAACTACAATCATCCTTCTTCAATACCCAAATCTCAACGAAGTCTTCACATTTGACCAGAAATCCTTCCAAGAACCCAGTCATTAGAACAGGTTTACCAAACTTCTGAGGATCAAATTCGGGTAGAAGAGTATACGAAAATGTCTCAGAAGTCATATTGAAGTTAGCAATTTCATGAGTGCCTCCGTAGAAATCATAGTCAATCCAGTGCACTGATGATCCTCTTGATGTAATATTTCTGGTTTCTAACCAATTTGGCAGGGACTTCTTTCCCCCACTAGCACTGAAATTCTTCCTTCTCCATGAACGGGACTTTAGTGAGAAAATATTAAAAAAGGCTGGTTCTCGATCCTCATAATAGTGGACATAGATGTTCACGACTTTGTAGTCATTAGTTGATGGATCAAACCCAAGAAATAATTCAGTTATATTACCTGGAGATGGTGGAACCGAAATGTTTAAAGTTTTCCTAATAGATGGATTCCACAGAAAGACTTCAAATAATACGTTAGCTTCGACCAGTAACAATCCATTTACATCGCCAACGATTTCTGGCCAGTGGTCACTGACACTGAGACGGTCAACAATGCAATCTGGTATTGGAATATCGTATTCTAAGACTTGAGGATTATACTCAGCCTCATATGTACCGCGACTACACAGTCGGGCCCTAGGTTCTCCACCTCTCTCAGGGTACCCAAGCGTAAACAGTTGTGATTCAAGACGGTTATTGGAGTAGTGATTGAGGTGGAAGGAAGCAAAACCTGGGTTCTCAATGATTGATTTCCATTTCTTTGAAACAGATCTGAAACGAACAAGGGATTTGACAGGAAGATAAGAAAGTATCTCGCTCCATATTTCCGGTGGAAGTTGAAAGTTTATTAGCCCCATATTTGGAACCGAGAAACAAAGCAAAATCACGAATGATACTATAAGCGAACAGGTGAAGCTTCGAAAAGGTACTGTGCCGATTGAAACGTTTGATTTAAGTGTGTTCGATCATGCTATCAGCACTTGATATCTGTAACTCTTAATGCCGACCAGGGAATCAATGGATCTCTGCCCTTGTTGGGAATTTTTGAGATTTGAGAAGTGAATTTATCGGGGTAGAAGAGAGGTGCAGAGGACGAAGAAGATAGAATAGGGCGGCGCGGTGTTGAAGGCAGAGACGAAAAGATTTTTTTTTATTAGTAAGATGTCTACTTAAAATTTTGAACAGAGCGAGTAATACAATATTTGGGCGAGAGAGATATTGATGAAGATTACAACTTGATTAGGATAAAGATTCTGATAGAAAAAAATAGAAACAACCTTAAATATCTAGGAGGAAGTAATACAATATATGGGTGAGAGATATTGATGAAGATTAAAACTTAGTTAGGATAAAGATTATGATGGAAAAAATAGAAACAACTATTTGACTAAGTAACAAATATCTAGAAGCGAGTAATGTGGGTAGGAGAGAGATAATGATGAAGATTAAGACTAAATAGGATAAAGATTTTGATAGAAAAAATAGAAACAACTAACCCGTTCGGAGTTGTAATTTGTAAAGGTGGAACGCAAACAAATATTTACAACTTATATCCGAAAAAAATCCAGAACTTTTACACGATTAGCACTCACGGGCTCGTCATCAATGGAAATGGGCCGTAGGTCTGGGGCAGGTTTAGGCTTTAGGGGACTTATCTTAACAGAAATTGGGATTGGTAGTTTATCTAACGAACATTTTTAATTGATGAGTAGTGATGCTTCACTCCCATCAATCCGACTATCATACAACCGGTTGTATTGTATGATGTTTATGTACATCCTCGAACATTCTTCACAATTAATTTAAACAATCATCATATAAAGTTGAACAACTTTCACAATAACACATAACTTTTATATCAATATGAACAATCAATACAAAAACTTGAACAACGTTGTATTTAAAATGAACGATTGTACGATACTCACCGTACACCCAGTTATACAATAGAATTTGCCCACTTCCATTAGTCATTAGTCAGTTACCTAGTCTAGTCTCCCGGCTGAATGATTTTCTATTCAGTTACTAGTATTCTTCACATCTCTCTATCTTCCACTAGCCAGCTTATATCTTTTTCTTATATTTTCTAGGTCGAAAGTATGTAATCGTGGTTTAAATAAACTGGTTGTCTTTTTTACTTACAGGGCTTTTGTAACCGATCTGAATAACTTGATGATTTGACTAGTGTTAGGCTTGATAACCGGTTAAATATAGGATTAAAGGTTGCTCTTTTCATCTCGGTATTTTTGTAGCTGTCTAATTTTGTTTTAACTATGTTATATATGCTAGAATGCATGCAGGACTCGCACATCTCTCGGTGCACTTTTATATTTTTGTCACAAGTATGCATCTTCATTTCTTAATCATCTGAAAAATAATCTACACCCTCCCTATTATTTAGTGTTGTTATCTTTGCTTAATTGTTTAGGTTGCTAGTTAGTCCGTGCGTGTTTTAAACTCTACTGTTGAAACATATGTACATTCTGTTTTCTCTTTTATCTGTTTTCCTTTTGTTAGTTTGTTGTGTCTTTTATTAGTCTAGTGGTTAGTCTGTATATAAGCAGTCAAAGAGGAGTGCACTGCTATACAATACACAATCTTCTTTCTTTAATCCCAATTCATTCTTCAATTCGCTCATTTCTATCTTGTTGGTTTCCTTCATCTACTTTACTCTTTAATACTCGAAAACGGTACGTAAACTTGCTAATTACCGAGTTGCCCCACGTTCTCTTAGGATATAAGGGTGTCATGTGGTGTCACGTGTTCTTTTTATTCCCTGTTTCCTTAGAATGAAGCACTGCGTTTAGTCACAGTGTAGTGTTGGGTATTTTAGCTCGTTCCTTTAGATGGGTTTAGTATCGGTTTTACACTGTATCGTCTCTGGCGTTCTAGTTTTAGGGTTCTCTTCGTATTCTTCCCTTTTCTCTTCCTCTGTAGATCTTTCCCTGTTTCTTGTTAATCCCTTAGAAGCATTCCACGTTTTGTAAGATGGTATCAGAGCAGGCTATTGCCTGGTGAGATTCTTCATCTGCGTGCGACAGAAGCAGAAGGGAGAGCGACGGCGTACCTGAGACGTTTGCCCGAAATCGTTCAACCTTTCTCTTCGACGTCGACGTCCTGTGATCGGTCGCAACTTCAAGATGACAAATTCAGAAAAAGATTCGAACAAGGGAAAGGAAATCGTCGAGGCAGAACAAGACGGAATATCAGTAGGCGACCCCCTGTATCTTGGGAGTTCAGAGCAACCAGGGCACCCGCTTGCGGCGAAGTTTGACGGCGTATCAGGTTTTCCCTGTTGGAAGCAGCAGGTTGATATTGCGCTAGGAGCCAAAAGCAAAACTGGTTTCATAGATGGGACGTTAACGAGGCCGGAAAGTCCCCTGAGTAAAAGGCAGGCGTGGGATCGATGCAACAAGATGGTAATTTCTTGGATCCTGTCGAGCTTGGAGAAACCAATCGCAGAAAGTGTGATGTTTCGACCCACCGCTGCGGATATTTGGAGCGAGTTGTGCAAAAGATTCGAACATAAAGACGCGACAAAGGTCTATGAACTGGAACAGCAACTAAGTTCCTTAACTCAAAGCGGGGAATCTATTTGCTCATACTTCACCAAGATTAAGAAACTGTGGGATGAACTAGACACCACAGAGAGCATTCCCTTCTGCGACTGCGACAAGTCCAAGAAATTCAAGAAATACATCACGGAGCACCGCCTGATAAAATTTTTGATGGGCCTGGATGAGAAGTACACAATAATTAGAGGAAATGTCCTCATGATCTCTCCCCTCCCTTCTGTCGATCAAGTATACTCGCTACTGATACAGGAGGAGCGGTAGAAGACCTTGGGTAGTGCTAATCTTCCGGAGACCAATTCCTTATCCTTCGCTGTCGACCAAACGAAGAAGTCGACATACAAGAATATTTCCGGTGGGCAAGCCAGACGCCCGGGCCTTCTTTGCACCTACTGTGGCAAATCTGGGCACATCGAGGAGAAGTGCTTCCAGAAGAATGGTTTTCCCCAAGGATGGAGGTCAAACAGAACCAGGAAAATTGGAGCGAATGCTTGCGTTGAAGAAAGAAAGGTAGATACACAGCAAGAAACACAAAGAACTCCACTGCCACAAGATCCTTTCAGAGGAGTCCTCACAAATGAGCAGGTCAACCAACTCCTCTCGTTTGTCAGTAAGCCCCAGGAGAGGGACAATCAACCCCACGAAACCAGTTGCGGATTTGTCGGTACAATTATTTTCCCTAATTTAGCTAACTCAGGTTTTAACCTTAACAATTGCATTGATAAAACTGATCAGAGACATAAACCTGGTAGAAAACTAGATAGCACAACTTGGATCTTAGACACAGGTGCTACAGAGCACATGTGCTGTGATTTGGCTTCTTTCAGTACTTATCATGTTTTAAATAATGCTCTTAAGATTGTTATGCCTGATGGTCACTTGCAAAACGTAGGAATCTTAGGGAAAGTAAGGATTAATTCTTGGATGATTCTTGATAATGTGTTCTTTGTTCCTACGTTTAAATTCAATCTGATTGCTGTCAGTAAATTAACCAAGATCATGAAAGGGAAATTTTATTTTGATTATGAACACTGTGTGTATCAGGACTCTAGCACGAGGACTGAAATGCAACTGGGTGACTATTGCCAAGGGCTGTATCTACTAAACCCTCTCCGTGATAGAAGTCATGATAGGAACGTAGCTGATAGTGATGTTAGTTTGACAAATTCTGTTCATAGGGCTGTAATAGGCTTTGACAGTAAAGATGATGTCTCTCTTTGGCACCATAGGTTGGGCCATTTGCCCAGAAACAAATTGTTGAGTTTGAACCTCTTTGATAATAAGAAATGTAGTGCTCAATTTGTGTGTGAATGTTGTCATAGGGCTAAGAGCCATAGGTTACCTTTTGCTAGCAGTAAGACTGAATCTAAGGATGTGTTTGATCTCTTGCATGTTGACTTGTGGGGGCCTTACCCTCACAAGACCTATGATAATTGCCAATATTTTCTCACCTTGGTAGATGATAAAAGCAGAGCCACTTGGATACATTTATGCACAAACAAATCAGATTCCCTCCAAATTATTATCAATTTTATAGAGATGATAGAAAGACAATTTGGTAAAAGGGTAAAAACAGTGAGATCTGATAATGCATATGAAATGGGAGCCTCCAAGTTAGGATCTGCTTACTTTAAGAAAATGGGCATCAAACATCAAACTAGCTGTCCCCACACTCCTCAGCAGAATGGAGTTGTGGAGAGGAAGCATAGACACATCATTGAAACAGCACGGGCCCTTATGTTTCATTCTGGTCTACCGATTAGGTTTTGGGGGGATAGTGTCCTTACTGCTGCCTACCTTATCAATAGGATGCCTTTAGCCTCTGTCAACAACCAAAACCCTTATGAGATTATCTATGGAGACAGACCCGATTATAATTCTCTTAGATGTTTTGGATGCTTATGTTTTGCTAACATAAACCATAATCAACATGATAAGTTTGCAAGCAGATGTGTTAAAGGAATTTTTATTGGATATCCACAAGACAAAAAGGGGTATAAGATTTATGACAATGACAATAAAAGGGACATTTACAACAGAGATGTATCATTTCATGAGAACATTTATCCCTTCAAGGGCATGAAAGACTCTTATGAAATACCACAGGTAAACCCTCATGTTGGATATGATGACGATTTTCCTTTAAAAACTAATGATAAGTTTCAGTCCATTGAGATGTCCTCACAAGAACAGGAACAAACCAGCACCGAGCAACAACCAGAAATGGCACCATCTGAAGAAGCACAGCAACCACCATCAGAAGAAGCACGGGAGGAACAGCAGGAAGAGGTCCAAGAACAACAAGAAGAACTCTTTCTGAGAAGATCACAGAGGGAAAGGCGAACTCCTGCATACCTGGAGGACTATGAAGTGAACCAAACTGCAGTTCACAACAAAGATAAGTTGACTCATGATCCCTTCAGCTCTGTACTTTTTGACAGAATAGGAGTTAATACTTTATCTGTTCATGATGAATTTACACCAGATTCTGATGTCCTTTTCACTGATGTAAAAGGTTCACTAGTATCATCTATATTTCCTGATCAGATTCTTTGTCTCATTGCTGGTACTGACCTAGATAGAGTGACCAAGGAAATAGAACCAGTAGACTATCACCAAGCCGTGAAGGATGTTAGGTGGAGAAAAGCAATGATAAGTGAATTTCAGGCCTTAGACAGAAACAAAACCTGGGTTCTTGCTGACTTACCTAGAGGAAAAAAGGCCATCAAATGCAAGTGGGTATATAAGTTTAAATATAGATCAGATGGGAAACTAGAGAGATGCAAGGCTAGATTAGTAGCCAAAGGTTTTACACAGAAACACAGGGTAGATTATCAAGACTTTTTCTCCGGTTGTAAAATTCACAACTATTAGAGCCCTAGTAATTATTGCCACCAAGAAGAATTGGAATGTGAACCAACTAGACGTGAATAACGCTTTCCTACATGGGGATTTACTAGAAGAGGTTTACATGGAGCAACCAGAGGGCTATAATTCAGGAAACCCCAATAAAGTTTGTCTTCTCAAGAAGTCATTGTACGGCCTAAAACAAGCCTCAAGACAATGGCATCAAAAGTTAAGTATTTTTCTGAAAAATCTTGGATTTTCCCAATCTCTAAATGACTACTCACTGTTCTTTAGAAAGGATGCTGGAAAGGTTTGTTCTTGGCTGTTTATGTAGATGATATATTGTTAACCGGTGATGATACTGAATTCATTGAAAGGGTGAAGAATTCTTGAATACCAAGTTCCAAATTAAGGACCTAGGTCTGCTAAATACGTTTCTTGGAATGGATTTTATACACACCTTCACGTGGGCTGATTCTGACATAGAAAACCTATGCTGAGCAGTTAGTCAAGGAATTTGGCTGTCATGGTGCAAAGGCAGTGGCAGACCCCTAGAGTTAAATTGTAAATTGTTTAAAAATAAAGGGAAGGCTCTTCCTGAACCTTCTGTTTATAGAAGATGGTAGGAAAGGTGGGTTTTGGTTCACAGCAGACCCGACCTTAGTTTTTCAGTTCAGGTGTTAAGCCAATTCCTTGATAATCCAACTGATTTACATTTTGCCGCAGCTTTGCATACTTTGAAATATATTAGTGGAACTCTCGGCTATGGTTTATTTTTTAACCGAGAGCACTTTTTAATCTACTTGCTTTCTGCGATGCAGATTGGGCTGCATGTCCCAACACTCGAAGATCGGTCAGTGGGTATTTTATACAGCTTGGAGGCAGCCCCCTATCCTGGAAGTCCAAGAAGCAGACCACTGTGGCACTTTCCTCAGCAGAAGCAGAGTACCGGTCTATGAGACAAGTGACGGCTAGCTGAGTTGGATCACAAGACTATTGGCGGATCTTGGAGTGCAAGGAATAGAGCCTGTCCCAGTTAAATCCGATAGTCAGTCCGCAATCTACATCGCAAGGAACCCTGTAATGCATGAGTGGACTAAACATATCGAGGTGGATGCACATTTTGTACGCCAGAAGCTGCAGGAGGGGTTAATATCTGTTGAGTATGTGCCTTCACGGTCTCAGTTGGCTGATGTTCTCACTAAAGTTTTGCCTGGTCGTGCTTACACTGATGTTCTGGAGCAAATGGGTGTGCTTAGTTCTGTTGGTTCAAAACCCACATTACATGTTGGTTTTGCGGGGGCCTCTTAGGATATAAGGGTGTCATGTGGTGTGTCACGTGTTCTCTGTTTCCTTAGGGTGAAGCACTGCGTTTTGTCACAGTGTAGTGTTGGGTATTCTAGCTCGTTCCTTTAGATGGGTTTAGTATCGGTTTTACACTGTATCGTCTCTGGCGTTCTAGTTTTAGGGTTCTCTTCATATTCTTCCCTTTTCTCTTCCTCTGTAGATCTTTCCCTGTTTCTTGTTAATCCCTTAGAAGCATTCCACGTTGTGTAAGATTTGTAAGACGTTCATCATGAACGTTCTTGCAATCGAGTGGAAGGATTGAACTTGACGGGGAATAAGAGATGCCCGGGATACAGAATTAGAGGCCAACATTACTCAATTTTACACGCAGCTACTGGTGGAACACTACCACAATTTTCACTTTTATTAACTACAGATTAGAGACTACCGGTACTTGAAAGGTTTCATCGGGACAAGAATGAAAGTGAGAAAATTTTGTTTTGTATGTAAGTAAGGCCTAAGGCTTACTTATATATAAGAGGTTAAGTCTTCGTAAAGGAAACAAGACTATATTGAGAATATTAGCTTGTACATTAGCTTGTCTGTTACAGTTAGTACACGGTTAGGTTAGTCCTCTGTTAATCATAGTATGCTCTCTATTATAAGCTTAGTCCAGAGAGCCGTTAGTCAACGGTCTCCCGTGCTCACTCCATAGTCTAATGTATATATATAGCTCTCAGTCTCCCCGTACAAGTAATTCAACTCTTCAATACAGAAGGAAATATACTTAAGTTTCATTGCTAATAAGTGTAATCTGCACTCTTAAACTCAATATGGTATCAGAGCGTGGTTCTATATACTAAATCCCTTCATCGATCCATCTTTCCTTCTTCAACAACCCACTTTCAGTTTGCTCTAATTTCTTGCTATCAAGAATTGCAAGATGACGGAAAAAACAAAGGAGAGCCTTACTGGAGAAGGAGCGAGCAACAAAGAGAAGATAGATTACGATGATCCGCTGTATTTGCATCCGAGTGACAATCCTGGGATGGCTATTGCGTCGGTGTTCTCCGGCGGCGAAGGATTCATCGGATGGAAAAGAAAGGTCGTAGTAGCTATGAAAGCCAAGAACAAATATTGTATCTTGGATCGTTCCTACGCCGCTCCAAAGGCTGACGACGCGAAATACAAAGTTTGGGAAAGAGTCAACCATATGCTAATCGTGTGGTTGGCGCAGTCCGTTGACAAAGAGATAGCCGAATCGATTGTATACTTCTCCGAAGCAGCAGACGTCTGGGGGCTATAAGAGAATCGTACCAGCGAAGGTGCTGAGCCCCTAGGGACATCCATACTTATTTTGCAGGTGAACGATAGAAGACGACCGTCTTGATAGTAAGATGGGGTAGAGGTATTACGGGTTTAAGTTTGACCTACGAGTTGTGCATGTACTCTTGTATGGTATTCAATGTTAATAAGTTGTAGAATGATGTATTAGGATATGAGATACTTGTATTAAGAATATGTATTTGGTTAAGATTTAGTTTACACTAATGTTCGGTATATTCAGGTCCATCAGACCGTAGCTAGATCTTGGAGTATTTAGTATGCCTAGTTAGTCACGTGGGTGACTAACGGCGGTAACACCAATTGTTGTAAGAATTCCGCTGCAATGTTGATATATGTAAATGGAGGTTTATGAGATAATTATGGCTTTATGAGTTGGGGTGTTACAGTGGGAGTGACACCTTCTTCCTTCAGCTTTTCTTCTCTGCTCAACGAAATTGTGTAAAGCTGAAACATCAAGCATGTATAGTCTATCTCTGACTACACCAATTTTGCAATCAATGCTCAAATTCTGGTCCTGCACAAAACAACTCTCCTCATAGAACTTTAGATTGCATCTCATCTGTTTAACAAATTTATTGACAGAAATGAGAATGAACCTAAAACTTGGAACCAAACGAACATCTTTAAGAGTGACAATCTCATCTATAACAACATCTGCAACAGTTTGGACTTCTGGAATTCTCCCATCAGGTAAAGCAACAGTATGTGCAGATTTAAGGATACTTTTGGTGCTAAAAAAATTCTCATTTCCTGTCAAATGATCGGTGGCACCACTATCTATGATCCAACTATTCTTCCCATAAAGATTGCTTTCACTGCTGATAGCTTCAAGGCAAAAATGAGATGAACTAATACCATCTTACCTGCAAAGTTGCATTGAGCGGAAGCTTTCTCCTTCGTTCAGTGCTTACCTTCTAGAGATATCCTATCAATTGAGTGATATGTTCATGAGAAACACTAGATAAGGGGTTATTCTGAGCAATCTTTGAAATGCTTTCTTCTGTAGTGACGTTGCTCACCACTATTTTCTTGTTTTTACCAAACTTCCAACCTTTGGGCTAACCATTCTTCTTATAGTAGCTCTCAATATTATGTCCCATTCTTCCATAAAAAGAGCAAGGATTTCTTGAAATTCTATTGTTATTCTGCCATTCCAGTTTGTTCGGAGGTTTAAAACTGTATCCTGCGGCATTAGCGAAGACAGTAGTACCGCTGTCATTCTTCCTGTTCTTGCTGCTATCGTGATGTCTCTCTTCGGAGAGGAGCAGAGAATAAGGACTTTCTAGAGAAGGGAGGGGATTCATCATGAGGATATTCCCACATACAATGATGAAGTACTCATTTAATCCCATTAGAAAATTTAAGAGTTTATCCTCTTTAATCATTTTGTTCGATTTCTCGGACTGTCTACAGTTGCAGCACTTGCATAGATTGTAACTAGTCACTGATCCCAATTCATCCCAGATTTCTTCCATCTGGTGAAGTACGTACTGATGCTTTCATTTTCTTATTTAAGATCTACCAAATCTTGTTTCAACTTGAATCGTCTAGTGCCATCAATTTGTTCATACCTCGACCGCAGGCTGTCCCACATATCTTTAGCCGTCGGTAAGTAGACTAAACTCTCAGAGATGCTCTTCTCCAAAGCATTAAATTACCAAGACATAACTAAGCTGTTGCGACTGTTCCATGCCACAGCTTTCTTCTGATCCTCGGTAGGACAAACAACTGATCCATCAATCAGACCAACTTTGTTCTTTGTCATCAAAGAAATCAACACGGTTCTCTTCCACATCTGAAATCCCACTCCTCTGAATTTGTCTGCAATAATCATTCCAGGATGATCATACGTGGCGATGAAGAGAGGATCTGACATGTCCACAACACCTTCCCGTCCTTTCCCGTTCGTTATGGTTTCCAGAATGTCTTCGATAGATCGTGAGCTCGTCATGGTGAGAAGAAATCAAGAAACAACAATGGGGAGCTCTGATACTACGTAAAAACTGGACGATTGAAAGATTATCGGAAGAATAATCAAGTAGTTAACAGAGTAAGGAGAGTGATCTTCATTGCTACGTGAACAGAAAAATGGATGTTGTTCTGCTGCTTGTCTAGGAAAGAAAGAAAGTCTATATATATAGACTAAGCACCCAACTGAAAGAAGTTAAACAGAGAAAAAAAAAAAGACTAAAACCCAACTGAAAGAAGTTAAAGAGAGAAAGAAACTAAACAGACAGATTAATAGTGAACTGGACAGATCCAATTCTAATAGTAATTAAGGAGTTAATTCCAGATAGTGAATAATTAGACAGAAGAGTAGTTTTCCATGGACAAATCCCACTTATACCCAGCAATGCAGACACCTCTTCCTGCTGGTTTCTCCTTTATTCTAACGCCACTGGCAAGGCAAGTTGAGCTCCAGTTTCTCCTTTGCCGTATGTTCCCATTGCTGTTAGAAGCCATGTGAGATCTCACTGGTGGTATTTTCTTAAATAGTAGAATTTAGGCTGCTAGTTGTATTATCTTTGAGGTGTTTGGTTTGAGTAGAAACAGTAAATTTAGAGGTTTGTTCTTTCCTTGGTATCATATTTGCTTGCAAGTGTGGCTTGAGAATTTATCATATGCTCTTTTTCCTATAATGCAAATTATGACATTTTCAATGAATTATATCTACACCGAGTTGGAATTGAGGACGGGAAGGAAGACTTGACTCAAATAATGGATTTGGAAGATGATGAACCAGAAGCGGAACATCAAGAATAAGTTTAGTTAATATGTTAGTTTCTATTTGGTTTTCGATTAAACAAATTCACATGGTTTTTGCTGTTGCAGCTCAAACTTTGTTGTCTTGGTTTTTGTGTAGCTTCCGTTTTTTATCCAATAGGTGGTGATGCCTAAATCATGTATCTATTTCTTTTTTCTTTGTTCTTTTGAATCTTTATAGTCTTGTTAGATAATGATTTCTTTTTCTCTAACAAAATTTTAATGATTAAAGTGGGACGGATAAGCATAAGCGGTTGAAAATAATTTCAGTTAGACACCAAATTCAAGAGGGGCAACGTGCTGGTAGGGTTGTCCATACAGTTTGGTTATAACCGAAAATCGAATTTTTTCAGTTTTTTATTCGTTTTACATAACCGTTTTTTTAATTCGATTTTCTGTTAACGAAATTTTATTTCGGTTCAGTTTTCGGTTATTGAAGATAATATTTCGGTTAACCGAATAATAGAACTTTTTTTTATTAAATTTAAATATATAAATATTAATGAAAATCATAATTTTCCTTTTAATAATTTTGGTTAACTGAATTTATTATGGTTAACAACAACTAATTCGGTTATTTAGTGGAAAAACAAATTTGGTTTTTGGTTAATTCGGTTATTGGATTGAATTGTGGTTGATTCGGTTATAACTGAAATAACCGAAAACCAATTTTTTTTTAAAGTCGGTTTTCAGTTAACAGAGTTAACCAAATGGACACTCCTACCTGTTGAAGAATAAGCATCCCAAAGTCTAAATGGGACATCAGAAACTGGTGCTGGTAGTACTAATTCAAATGGCTTCACTGAAGATGAATCCTCCCATACTTTAGTAGATATTGGATCTGGTTATTAGCTTTGTTGTGTGTGTTGATATGGATACAACATAAGGGAGTAATTAAAATGAAGATCATATGCATGATTAATTTGTAGTACTTGAAGCTCTCTGGTATCTTTTCCTGTATTTTTGTTTGTATTCACTTTTCTTAGATATGAACCCATTGCTAATGTTTTCAATATATTTTCATCTATAAAAAAAGGATCTACGAGAAATGTTTAAGGTCTCACTCAATGTCAGACATGTGGGAATTAGAAAGTACGAAAGAACTTAGGTTTGTTTGGATGAAATGCCAATTGGCAAGAAAGGCTGCACACTAACCATTCTTAGGCACCCAATGTCGTATCATTTTTCAATAAACTATTCAGATTGGAGAGAAATTTCTAAGTAAGTTAAAAAAGAGTTGTGGAGCATTGTAAAGGTAATTACGTTCTAATAAAACTTTTCTTACTTTTGTGTAATGATATGTACAATATAACAATGATTCTATAACAATTATGTTTCCTTTTTCAAGAAAAAATGTACATTTTGTCATACTAAAACTAAAGATACTAAGGATTGGGTCATTTCTAATATGTGAATAAAGTAGACGTCGTGGAAAGCTGAGCTGAAATCGAAGTTTTAGAGCTCTTGTAAATCTTTGGTCCAAACTAAGACCTTGGGACCATTCTTCTCGCCACTCCATTCCTCCACCAAAGTGGGTTGTAAGAGGATTCAAACTCAGGACCTTCCGTCCCCTACTCCAGTCCTCCACCTCTCGGATGCCAATCACTGGACACTTGTTAAACTTTAGTAACATGTAAGGTGATCTTTACTCTAGTTTTATTACTTATTCTACTTTTTCAACACATGTAGATGATGTGTGAGAAAAAGAGAGTGAACCGCACAAAGTTAGATGAGCCACATTGCATTGTATCCAGATCTTTTGCTAGATTCAGCCATGAAGAGGTAATCATTTGGTTTGATCTCTCATATCTTTTTTACTTTCTACTTCCCTAACCATCATATTGTAATCATTTGATGGGTTTTGTCAAATTTGGTTTGGTCTCTCCTATCCTTTTTGTTTCTTAGTGTGTTGTGCATTTTTGGATTGGGTTGTTTTAGTTATGAGGAGTGAAATGTTTGCAAGTATTGGCAAAGAAGACTAATGGTGAACGACTATTCCGCACTGAACTCTATATAAGGAGTATAACTCGAAGTAATGGAAGATTGTGAATGCTAAAGCTGCTAGTGTTGTGGTAATTGTGCATCCAATGTTTTTTCTAATATATATAATTTTATACTAATTATATTAACTTATTAAGCTTGATCTTTAGGATAACTTGAAAGATGTAATGAGCTCATCCGATGGTAACAATCTATAATGGACAAAAATTGGAGCCATGACAACTTCTTTGCAAACGGGATTTTGAAGAAAAATAGAAATAACTAAGAAAATTATCCAAGAAAATCTATAAATCTAAAAATGCCCACGGGTTGCAAAATAATTCCCGGTCAAAGAGTATAGTGAACTAGAAGCTACCGGGGTCGAATCCACGGGGACTTAGTAATTAAATCTAATCCTAGAAAATAACAAATTAAGAGGGTTGTCGTTTGTTTTGGTTTTTAAACTAAAAGTAGCAAGCGAGGAAATTAAATTAAATTGTGTAAAGAGATGAATAAATCGGAACCTTGGGTTCAGGGGAATTCTTTGTTAGCTAGACTGTATAATTTATCACCGGTCAATTGAGACTTGGATTGGCAAATTCTTTTTATCTCTTTAAGACTAAATCCTAGTCAAATTGAGCTCTTCTACCCGTAACACATTAGGCCGAATCACGAACCAATGCCATACAAATAAAAGGATTAAGCGCGAGAATTATTCTTGCATCTGAAGGTCCAATTAATTAATCTAATCAATTTTTCCACAGATTAACAGGTTGCTATGACCTTTCTATCACTCACCGGTCAGATCCTGACAGAAATTCGTATAGCTAATAATAAAATCTGCAGTTTTTATTAAAAGGATAAATAAAAACAGCAACATGAACAATCCAAATAATTATCTCAATCAACTAGCAATTTAATCATATTATCAGTCTATCTATGAATTCCCCATCACCCAAGATTTAATCATTTAGCCAGACATAATGTTAAAACAAATACAAGAAAAGATAGTAAAAATCATCTCTGTATCGATTTTGAAATTCGCCAGATAAAAGGTTGAACAAACTGGTAGAAACTGGAACAGAAATCTCTCTCCGGTGTTGAAAAGCGCGGGCGTCCGTCCTGTCGCGAGTTTTTTCTGTCTATGAATGTGTGAGGGCATCCACAATGTTTTAAGTTTCTTAACACATTCCTAGGTGCCATGTCATCTAAAAATTATATTTATTACTTAAGAAACTCTATTCACTACAATAACAAAGTTTCTTAATCTTCTCTCCCTTAATGAACAACCAATAAACTATCACTATTTAGATGTGAGATAAAATATATAAGAGAGAGATACACATAGGTGGGTCCAATGTGTCATAAAAAGTGAGGTTCTTATTTAAGAACCTTGGAGAGAGAAAATGAGTGGAATCCACACCATTGTAGAACATTTCACATATGTAACCGTGTAAGAACCCCTATTGTGGATGCCCTGAGTCCCTTTTCTTCTGTCTGACTCTCTGTTTTTTTATTGTCCGGTTCTCCCCTCTCTCTGTCTGTCCGTCTCCACTCTCCTCTGCTTTTCTTTCTTTATTTTTTCTTTCTTTCTTTTATTTTCCCTGTCCTTCTCCGTCTGACCGCTCTGCGCCTCCTCTTTCTTTATTCTTTCTTTCTTTCTTTTTTTCCTTCTTTCTTTTTTCCTGTCTTACCCGTCTGACCCCTCTCTTTTTC
This sequence comes from Limonium bicolor, assembly GCA_023374045.1. Lineage (NCBI taxonomy): Eukaryota > Viridiplantae > Streptophyta > Magnoliopsida > Caryophyllales > Plumbaginaceae > Limonium > Limonium bicolor. Next base: position 302,732,526 of record CM041776.1, on the reverse strand, counting down.
TCTTTCTTTTTTTTCTTCCTTTCTTTTTTTCCTGGCAAGTCTGCGCTTGCAGACTTATTTCTTTCAGTTTTTTTTCTTTTTTTTCGTTTCCTTTCTTGTCTGTGCCTCTATCTTTTTTTATTTTTTTCTTTGTCCCTGCTTTCTTTTAATTTCTGATTGCCCCTTCTTTTCTAATCTTTCACGGCAGTCTCGGAAATATATATATATATGTTACACCGGACACAACTTTGACAGGGTCCAAATTCTTCATATGAGCTCCGATTTGTTCTCCGTTTGCGCCGTTGGAAAGCTCATGAGAAGATCTATGCATTTCTACCATCATTTCCTGCTTTAAACATATAAATTGGCATCAGTTTGCCCAAATAGAGTCATGAAAAGCATAGGATAAGTGTGAAAAAGCATAAAAAGGTTGCATAAATAAGAATTTAGCACTATAAAACCATATCAATTTCACACTTATCAAATCACCCCACACTAGCATTTTGCTTGTCCCCAAGCAAAACTCTCAAGCACAAGTAAAACCAAGCTAATGAAACTCAACAGAAAAGGAAGAGCACAGAAGGAAAGAATTGCTAGCTTTACCAATCAAGGGGGCAATTCAAATTATTCAAAACAATTTATTCTTTCCAAAAACATGAAGTCATTCGGAGCTAACAAATGAGAAACAAAACCATAAGAGTCCTGCCTTTAACCTTGAGCCAATCCACCTTTTTCCTTCACAAACCATAGAAACGACAAGGGGCATGAAGTAAGATCATATTCCATTATACCTTTCAATGCCACATACTCTTGATCCATAAGAGAAATAATCTGTATTCAGCACACATTTGCAAATATTTTCAATTAAAGCGCTTTCAATTTCTTTCACCACAGACTTTTCTCTCCACCCATGTAGCGGCTTTGGGTCAACTATCCCAGACCACAAGGACCTTAGGTAGCTAGGTGATAAAGCACCCCAAAGGACTTAATAACCAAGTGGACGAGGCCTGATTTGGATCAGAATTAAAATTAGCATGCTTAGGATCAGCGGAGAGTACCTTGCCTTGTTCTTTTCCAACCATTTCAATCCAGTTCATTCCAAGGCTCAAAGCTAAAAGCAAGGTTCAGATGGAGAATATTCTCACTTGTTTCAGCATTTCAGAACAAAGACTTCATTTCAGCAATTAAAAACCAGAAAAATTTCAAAATTTTGCACCCCAAGATCAGCTAACCAACTAAACTTCCTCTATGGCTTCCTTCCAAGTTGAGCAATCACAGCAAGACTTTAACAAATGCAAGAGAAAAGAGCTTAGAGACGCACAAAACAAGCGGCGAAGGAGCTTACCCCACCCCACACTTAGAGTGAAGCAATGTCCTCATTGCTTAGGAAGAATTAAAATTGCGCAAGCAATCCAACGGGGGAAACAAAATCGCACACACAGATCAGAAGGGAGCATGTAAAATTTGCAAGAGAAGAAAAGGTAAGAATACTCCCCAGAGTCCGCTCAGGGTGTGTAGCAAGTCCAACCCCACACTTGAGTTCAGCTAAGCGACAAAGTAAGCAAGCTGAGAAATATAATCTGCAAAGCCAGAAGAACTCAAGTGGAACCAGACAAAACCATCAGTAGAAAAATAAGAGCCAAGGCTCTTGCAATAAGCATAACATCAGCAACACACCACAAACTAAAAGAAAAGAGCAAAATAACAACTAAACTAAGAAAGGGAAAAGAGATACAAAACGGTGGGTTGCCTCCCACCAAGCTGCCCGGAGTTAGAGTCTCTGGCTAGACTTCACAAGATAGCATCAAGGAGGGCCGCCACAGCAGCTAGCAAGGGCTTTCTTCAGTCGGAAACGCCATTGCAAGCGCGGCTTCTTCAAAGATTCAGAATTCGGTGTGGAGTAACATCAAAACAACAGTAGAAACAGGAGTAGGAGAAGAGGAACTCTCAATCAAGGATACTCCAGGTGCAGAAGGCTGAGCAAAAGCAGAGCCAAGGTACTTCTTCAGACGAGCACCATTCACCTTGAAGACCTCTCCAGACTTGTTCTCTAGCTCGTAGGCACCATAGGAAGTGACTCCCACAACCTTAAAGGGGCCGGCCCAGTGGGACTTGAGCTTTCCAGGGAAGAGACGGAGTCTAGAGTTATATAAGAGAACCAAGTCACCAACCTTAAAATCTCTCCGTAGGATCATCTGGTCATGAATCCTCTTCGAACGCTCCTTGTAGATCCTGGAGCTATCATAAGCTTGCTCCCTTAACTCCTCAAGCTCAGACAATTGAAACTTTCGCTTCTCACCAGCAGCATTCAGATCAAAATTGAGGGCTTTCAAAGCCCAATAAGCTTTATGCTCTAGCTCAACTGGGAGATGACAAGACTTCCCATACACCAACTTAAAAGGAGACATCCCAATGGGAGTCTTGAATGCAGTTCTGTAAGCCCACAGAGCATCATCTAGTTTGACAGACCAATCCTTCCTGGGAGTTGACTGTCTTTTGAAGAATCCATTTCAGCTCTCGGTTACTCACTTCTGCTTGACCATTAGTTTGGGGATGATAAGGCAAAGCAACCTTATGAGTCACCCCATACTTAGACATCAAGGAATCAAAGGCCCTGTTGCAAAAGTGAGAACCACCATCACTGATGATAGCTCTGGGCACACCAAATCTTGTAAAGATGTTCTTCTTCAAGAATTTAACCACAGTTTTAGCGTCAGCAGAAGGCAGGAGATTGCTTCGACCCACTTGGAAACATAATCTACAGCAACAAGGATGTAGTGGTTTCCATGAGAAGAAGGAAATGGGCCAGCGAAGTCAATACCCCAGACATCAAACAACTCAACTTCAAGAATTCCCTTCTGAGGCATCTCATGCCTTCTTGAAATGTTCCCCATCCTCTGGCAGTTATCACAATGAGAGTAGAAGTGGTGGACATCCTTGTGTAGAGTGGGCCAGTAGAAACCACACTCTAACACCTTAGCAGCTGTCCTAGTGGGACCATGGTGACCACCTGCCTCTCGAGAATGGCAGAACTCAATCACGCTATCAACTTCTTCATCGGGGAGACATCTTCTTATCAAACCATCAGCACACACCCTAAAGAGATAGGGATCCTCCCAAACATAATGACGGGCTTCAGAAAGAAACTTCTTCCTCCGGTTGTAGCTTAGATCATGGGAATCAAACCAGAGGCAAGATAGTTAGCCAGGTCAGCATACCAGGCTCTTTAACTTTCCCAATTACAAAGACTGTCTCATCGGGGAAAAATTCATTTATGGGGACCCCGTCATCTGGAGTCTCAAGCCTAGACAGATGATCTGCAACTCCATTCTGCTTTCCTTGCTTATCAACAACTTCCAAGTCGAATTCTTGGGAGAAGATCCATCTAGGAGTCTGGGCTTAGAATCATTCTTTTGGAAGAGGTACTTCAAAGCAGAGTGATCGGTATGAGCAATTACCTTACTTCCCAGCAAATAGGACCTGAACTTATCAAGAGCAAACACCACAGCAAGTAGCTCCTTTCAGTAGTGGTGTAATTCTTTTGGCTTCAGATAGAGTCTTACTTGCATAAGTGATAACCCTCAGAATTTTGTCCTTCCTCTGACAGAGTGCAGCACCAACAGCATAATCACTGGCATCTGTCATGATCTCAAAAGGAAGAGACCAATCAGGAGGAACCACAATAGGAGCAGAAATGAGCTTACCTTGATAGTTTGAAAAGCTTTCAAACACTCCTCGAGAACTGAAATTTCACATCTTTCTGCAGAAGATCAGACAAGGGCTTGGCAATTTTGGAAAAGTCCTGGATGAACCTCCTATAGAACCCTGCGTGACCCAGAAAAGATCTAACACCCTTAAGAAGTGGGAGGAGGCAACTTCTCAATGACCTCCACCTTAGCCTTGTCCACCTGAATACCATCTTTGGAGACCCTGTGACCAAGCACTATACCTTCCTGTACCATGAAATGGCACTTCTCCCAATTCAAAACCAGATGGGTCTCCTCACATCGGCCAAGTATCTGATCCAGCTGATCAAGACACACATCAAAACTCTGGCCATACACAGAAAAGTCATCCATGAAAACTTCTATGCTCTTCTCAATAAAATCATTAAAAATCGCCATCATACATCGCTGAAATGTGGCTGGAGCATTACAAAGACCAAAGGGCATCCTCTATAGGCAAAAGTACCATAAGGACAGGTGAAGGTGGTCTTCTCCTGATCCTCTGGCGCGATGGGAATCTGAAAATAACCACTATACCCATCAAGGAAGCAGTAGAACTCTTGCCCAGCTAACCGCTCTAACATTTGATCAATAAACGGTAGCGGGAAGTGATCCTTCCTTGTGGCTTCATTCAAGCGCCGGTAATCGATGCACATCCTCCAACCAGTGGTTTGCCTCTGAGGCACCAATTCACCTTTCTCATTGGGCACTGCAACTATTCCCCCTTTCTTGGGAACAACTTGCACAGGAGAAACCCAACGACTATAGAGATGGGTAAATGATACCTGCATCCAAAGCTTCAGCACTTCAGCTTTCACTACTTCTTTCAAGTTTGGATTCAATCTCCTCTGGGGCTGCCTCACTGGCTTGACACTATCTTCCATGTAAATTCTGTGAGTGCAGAACCCTGGATTGATCCCTTTAATATCTGCCACTGACCACCCCAAAGCTCCCTTGTGCCTTCTTAACACCTCCAGAAGTCTGCTTTCCTGCGAAACAGACAAAGATGAAGAAATAATAATAGGCAGGGCGCTACCCTCTGCCAAGAAAGCATACTTAAGATTTGAAGGGAGATTTTTGAGTTCAAGAGTAGGGGGCTTCTCTATTGAAGGAACGGGCCTCTGAGTAGGCCTGTCCAGTGGCTCCACAGGAGGAGCATAAGGACGAAAGTAGGATCGACCCTGGTTAAGCTGCTGGACAACAGTAGCTACCTCAGTGCTCTCCTTATCATCCTCAATTGAGTGGCATAACACCTGCTCTAGCAAATCAGAATTCTCAAGCAAGAAAGAAGAGTCATCAGCATTTTTAGCAACAAAAGCATCATAATCATCAGAATAATCAACATCAACTGAAAACACAGCATGAGAAGAAGCATTTGTTCTCATCATCTTAGTGATATCAAAACTAGTTCCTCATTATTAAACTTAAGAGTGATCTTTCCCTTGTCAACATCAATGACAGTTTTAGCAGTTCGCAGGAAAGGTCTACCCAAAATCAATGGTACTTCAACATCCTCATCCATATCAAGAATGACAAAATCAGCAGGGAAGAAGAAGTTACCAACACCTACCACAACATTCTCAACCATACCACGAGGTTTGATTGAAGAACGATCAGCTAATTGCAAGTTAAAATTAATTGGAACAAGCTCACCAGCATGAAGCTTCTTAAACATTGAATACGGCATCAAATTTATACTCGCTCCAAGGTCGCAGAGTCCAAAACCACAGTCCATGTCTCCAATGGTGCAAGGGATGATGGGCTGCCCTGGATCTCCACACTTTGGAGGAAGCTTCTGCTGGATGGCTGCAGAGCATGTCTCTGTCAGCTGAACGATCTCACTCTCCTTAAACTTTCGCTTGTTAGAAATCAAATCCTTCACAAAGCGAGCATAATTAGGCATCTGCTTGATAGCATCAATCAAAGGAATATTGATAGTAAGCTTAGAAAACACATTCAAAAATTTCCCAAATTGATCATCAAGTTCTTTTCTTTCAATCTATTAGGAAAAGGAAGTTCCTTAGGAACCACCTTACCCTTGGAATTTTTAGCAATCAAAGTATGAGAAGGAAAGATAGGAGCCTGGGTCTCCTCAACAACTACCTCAGGAGGGGCTGGAGGCCCTGACGGTGCACCAGTGCTAGAAGAAAGAAGACCGGTCTCTTCGCCAGTTCTGTCCTCAGCCACTTGATCTTTATTTATCAACTGCTTCCCACTTCGAAGACTAACTCCCTGACAAACCTCTGCTTCATCAACATCTAGGACGGTCACTACCTTCATCTGCTCCTTTGGATTGGGATCCGTTTGAGAAGGTAATGAACCAGGAGTCCTTTGATTCAATAACAACTTAGTCAGTTGTTCCATGTGCTGCTCAAGCTTCTGCTGACCAGCAGTCAGAGTCTGATTAGTAATCATCTGCTGCTCATACTGACTCTGCTTGGCTTCCAACTTAGCCAACAAATCTGCAAGATTGGAAGTATTTGAAGAAGAGGGAGGGCCTGATTGTTGGAACTGAGATTGCTGATTCTGATTGTAGGAGGGCCGAGAAAAACCAGGAGGCACTCCCTGAGTAGGCTGCTGAGGCCTCATCTGATATGAGTTCAAGGCATTATTGGGGTTACCATACCTTAAGTTCGGATGCTGATTCTGAACCCAAGGCTGCCTATTAAAAGATTGACCCACACATTTGCTTCTTCATTTCTACGCATCTCAGCTATCTCTGGGCATGATTCAAATTCATGTGGCCCACCACACTGACAACAACATAAATCATTGGAGCTAGAAGATACCTGCTTCACAGAATGAGCAGGAGCTTTACCCATCGTGAGCTGCTCCAACATCTTCAACATGTGGCTCATGGTAGTCTCTGTCTGAGCCTGCTTAGCAGCCATCTGCTCTAGAATAGGGTCTACACTTCTGGATGAACTAGAACCCACAGAAAATACTCTACCACCACTGGAGCTCCACTGTCTCAACTCCTCACAGTATGACTCCATAGCAGCCATAAACTCTTCACCATTCTTAGCTAACAGGTTACCACCCAAGGCCGAGCGCACCTCACCCTTATTCTCATCTCTAAGCCCATGAAAGAAACCAAGTGCTAGAGAGGTAGTGTCTTGTCCATGGTGAGGGCACTGTCGCAGAAGCTCCTTGAAGCGATCCCAAGCTTCACAAACTGTCTCAGAACCTGACTGCTTGAAAGTCATCAACCCAGCAATCAACTGACGAGTCCTCGAGATAGGCAAGTACTTCTCATAAAATTTCTCTGTCATCTGATCCCAAGAAGTGATAATGCCTGGAGGCAAGCGATGATACCATTTGGATGCCTCTCCTGAAAGGCTGTTCGAAAATAAGCATAACCTTGCATACTCCTCCAAACCAGGAACAAGACCCAGAGTGTCCAGATGAACCAAGAATCGGTGCACATGGTCTAACGCATCCGCAGGGTCTGCTCCAGAGAAACACCCAGCTGGATGATTACGCACAGCAGTTGATTGATGTGAGGGCTTCAGCTTTTGCCACTCAGCAAGCAACTCAGCGGTCAACTGTGGCAGAACAACAGGGCTCCCTCTCGGAGTAGCAGGCGGTCTATTAATTGTACCCATCGTAGCATTATTCTGGCCATTTTCGATTTGAGGAATATTATCAGCCATGTCGAAATCTAGCTGTCTTCTCGCTCTGAGAGCCTCGAGGAAAGTCCTTTCAATCTCAGGATCGAAATTTGCTTCAGGAGGACCAAAGGAACGCGTTCTCCGCATCCACTAGGTACCTGCAATAGCAAAAGAAAAACACAAAGAGGAGATTGAAATTAGAAATAAAGTAAGAGAAAGAACAAAAAAATAGTGAAATAACTGAAAACAAATAAACTAAAACAAAACAAATAAACTCAAATAAATTGAAAATATAATAAAAACAAAGAAAACAATATAAACTAAGATAGAATAGAAAACAGAAATAAAAACAAAACAAAACAAAAAAGAAACTAAAAAAAACTGAAATTAAAAAACTACTAAAACAAAACTAGATAGATAAAATAAATAAAAACAAAAACACAAAATAAAGTTATAAATAAATTAAAACAAGAAAAGAAATAAATTAACAAAAATATTGAAATTGCTAAAGACAAAATAAACTAAAAATAAATTAGAAAAATAAAAAAACAAGAAAATGAAATAAAACAAAACAAATGACAACCAAAGTCAAGGACTAGACAAAAGTCAAGTCCCCGGCAACGGCGCCAATTTGCAAACGGGAAAATTGAGACAAATAGAAATAACTAAGAAAATTATCCAAGAAAATCTATAAATCTAAAAATGCCCACGGGTTGCAAAATAATCCCGGTCAAAGAGTATAGTGAACTAGAAGCTACCGGGGTCGAATCCACGGGGACTTAGTAATTAAATCTAATCCTAGAAAATAACAAATTAAGAGGGTTGTCGTTTGTTTGGTTTTTAAACTAAAAGTAGCAAGCGAGGAAATTAAATAAATGTGTAAAGAGATGAATAAAGCGGAACCTTGGGTTCAGGGGAATTTTGCTAGCTAGACTATAATTAATCACCGGTTAATTGAGACTTGGATTGGCAAATTCTTTTTATCTCTTTAAGACTAAATCCTAGTCAAATTGAGCTCTTCTACCCGTAACACATTAGGCCGAATCACGAACCAATGCCATACAAATAAAAGGATTAAGCGCGAGAATTATTCTTGCATCTGAAGGTCCAATTAATTAATCTAATCAATTTTTCCACAGATTAACAGGTTGCTATGACCTTTCTATCACTCACCGGTCAGATCCTGACAGAAATTCGCATAGCTAATAATAAAATCTGCAGTTTTTATTAAAAGCGTAAATAAAAACAACAACCTGAACAATCCAAATAATATCTCAATCAACCTAATAATCATATTATCAGTCTAACTATGAATTCCCCATCACCCAAGATTTAATCATTTAGCCAGACATAATGTTAAAACAAATACAAGAAAAGATAGTAAAAATCATCAGAGTATCGGTTTTGAAATTCACCAGATAAAAGATTGAACAAACTGGTAAAAACTGGAGCATAAATCTCTCTCCGGTGTTTAAAATAATCGCAGCAGCGAACAGGATGAAGAGAGGCGCGGGCATCCGTCTCCGAGTTTTTTCTGACTACGAATGTGTGAGTCCCTTTTCTTCTGTCTAACTCTCTGTTTTTTTATTGTCCGGTTCTCCCCTCTCTCTGTCTGTCCGTCTCCACTCCCCTCCTCTGCTTTCTTTCTTTCTCCTTTCTTTCTTTTATTTTCCCTGTCCTTCTCCGTCTGACCGCTCTGCGCCTCCTCTTTCTTTATTCTCTTTCTTTCTTTCTTTTTTTTCCTTCTTTCTTTTTTTCCTGTCTTACCCGTCTGACTCCCCTCTCTTTCTTCTCTTTTCTTTTTTTTTTCCTTCCTTTCTTTTTTTTTCCCGGCAAGTCTGCGCTTGCAGACTTATTTCTTTCAGTTTTTTTCTTTTTTTTTTTTCGTTTCCTTTTCTTGTCTGCGCCTCTATCTTTTTTTTATTTTTTTCTTTGTCCCCTGCTTTCTTTTATATTTCTGATTTGCCCCTTCTTCTTCTTAATCTTTTCACGGCAGTCTCAGAAATATATATATATATGTTACACCGGACACAATTTTGACAGGGTTCAAATTCTTCATATGAGCTCCGATTTGTTCCCCGTTTGCGCCATTGGAAAGCTCATGAGAAGATCTATGCATTTCTACCATCATTTCCTGATTTAAACATATAAATTGACATCAGTTGTTGCCCAAAATATGAGTCATGAAAAGCATAGGATAAGTGTGAAAAAGCACATAAAAAGTTGCATAAATAAGAATTTAGCATCTATAAAACTCTATCAATTTCACACTTATCATTCTTCAGAGTTAAAGGCCCTAAACGAAGAGGCTACATTCTATGAATTGGAAAGGTTGCAACGGCAAAAGAAACTTAACTTCTTCTTCTAGTCTACAAGTCCCTCATCTGCAAACAAAAATTGATCAACTCGAAGCAAATCTTGCAAACACATATTCTGTCTTGAGTAGCTCGTTGGGGATTATGGAAGAGCATGTACCAAATGCAGATTTGGCTAAGGTCACCACCCAACTCAACATGCAAGTAAGTATCATTTGACTTTGAACATTCTAGTACTACTTTATTGTGGATTGCAATATGAATAAAATCTGAATTACACACAATGAGTCATTGACTTGGTTAATGTTGTTTTTTGTCTTTCTCCTACTAATCCTCACATTGCAAGATTTTGAACGTAAAATCTAACATGACTTTGAAATCTGAGGTTGGTACTAGATTTTTTTCTTCCAATCTGTTAGGAATTATATGTAGCCTAGTATGTTCCAGATTGATGTGGTTGATTAATTGAATTCTAGAAAGCTCTTGAACTAGTAACACTTTAAACATGCATTTGGGATTTTGTAATATGTAGTTTTCAGAGAGACTACTACTTTTCTTTCTATGGGAGACATATCTGTTTGAAATTTTAGCTATCTAATTATATTCTTCTTAAGCTATTAACAAGCATTAGGATACCTACATTTTTCTGAAAATGGCAAGAGGATAATTAGAAGTCAAAACTTGCTTAGGAAAACTCCGTAACTGACATCAACTAGATGTTGATTTTTTGGATTGGCAATTTCGGGTGTGGTCTTTGTGCTTGAGTTTTTTGGGTTTTTCATGCGGCAAAATATAAGACACTAGATTAAGTTGTCTTTCTTTCTTTGTCACATGTAAAAACTTGTTGTTTTTGTCCGATACTATGCCTATTATGATTTTACCATAATTCAAATTATTATGTCAGTTTATGACATCTAGTGAGACTGATAGCTATGACTGATGACTTTTTAATCCATTTTGTGGAAGGGTATATGGTTCAACTGCATCGTTCGTGAAACTATTATTATTGTAAGAGGATAAGTTAACTGAAGCACTATTCACATATGTTTCAAACAAGGTATTTAAGATTACTGAAAGGTGGGTTAACTCAAATGAAAACTAGAATTATCCATTCTGATGCAACCTCTTTTAACGATTCTTGTCAGTTATTTAACATATTTTCTTGCACGTTTGGTCAAGTAAATTTGAGATACTGAAAGCGGGAGGGAATAATAGTGACAAATTTGTATTGTAGATGCCTCAACATAGCTATTTTTAAGTGTGCTTGCTAGTTTCAGAGTAGAGTAAAGAGGCATCTTTCTGTTTGTGGTTCTGGTGATGTATACTATTAGTTATTCATTGTCTTTATCTGTTCTAATCAGCTGAAAATTTTATGCAGATTCCTACTAACACAAACAGTACTGCAAGTCTTTGATGAGGAAAAACTCGACAGAATTCAATCATGAACCAAATTGACTCACCTCTTCTATAATAGTTGTCTCTTTTACGTTATTTACTTCTAGTCACCACACATAGTTTGGATTTCTATTGGAAAACGTTGCAATAAGCCTCTGATGAGCGATGACGTCATGTTGTCTTCAGATACTAAATAATTGGTTTTTGATGAGATTGTAAGTATATATGAAATTGGTGTCATTCTTGCTTATTTTTTAGCAATTGAAGTACATTTGGATTATAAATGACAAATAAGAGTCTTGATTACTAATACTCTTCTATATTTGGGTTGCTGCTTTTAGCAGCAAATTTGTTGATGATTTTTTTTGTGTTTTATTTTTAGTATTACAGTTTGTATGTGTTAGTATACATATCTTTACTCACATAATTGTTAATGAGGCCTTTAGAAACACATTATAAAGTGTTGGTATAAACTAAAAGATGTACACATATCTTTAGTAGCATACATATTATTGTTAGTACATGTACTACCATTTAGTAAAGTATTAGTAAAACCTTATAGAGATACGATCTTTACTAAGAGAAAAGTTGTATGACAGAATAGGTCTTAAGGACTTTTACTACACGTGATCCATTTTACTAACACTTTGTGTGTTAGTAAAAGTGAATATGTTTGTAGTGAAGCAGCAATTTAAACTAGCCCCTTCATTGGAATATATAAAGTGGGCAACACTTAAGTTGCTCAGTTTGATCTGTATATCGTTGAAATTTCACCCATAGGGCAATACATAGTATTTTGATTTCGAAAAAGGCAATTAATTTCATCTATAACAAAACATTGTCCCACTAATAAGGGAACACCAATTGCTTCTTTTTAGCTCTTTGATAAAGACTAAAATAAATTACATCATTAACGAGTCTATATCAACCTTTTGTTGTCCTTATTATTATTGGGTCATTTATTCTAAGAAGAGCAATAAAAAATTAGCATCAATAAACATAAGATGCTATAGAACTTAAAATCATCAAAGAGAAAAAAAAAAACATGATGCTCCTAATCAAGGTACGAGCGTACTAAAAATTAACTAAACAACCAAACAAATAGAAATATAAAGAAAACAATTTAGTACATGTTTCTTGTATATACATCAATTATCTTCTAATAGTACCAAACTCTCCATATAAGTCCCAATGTAGAGCGGGTGCCAATGACTGCTAATTGTAACAACACTTTTTACCCCTTTACTAAATTCATAAGAGCATATACCTGAATGACCCGCTTCAAAATCATAAAATCCCCAATATAGGCAACCATCCTTGGTGAAATAGATGGGATTGACGGGCCCGACCAAGTAAATCGTAATCCAAGAGAGAGATACATAAAATTTGTATCTTTTGCTCCACCTACAATCATCCTTCTTTAATACCCAAATCTCAACGAAGTCTTCACATTTGACCATAAATCCTTCCAAGAACCCAGTCATTAGAACAGGTGTACCAAACTTCTGACGATCAAATTCGGGTAGAAGAGTATACGAAAATGTCTCAGAAATCATATTGAAGTTAGCAATTTCATGAGTGCCTCTGTAGAAATCATAGACAATCCAGTGCACTGATGATCTCTCCTGATGAATATTTCTGGTTTCTAACCAATTTGGCAGGGACTCCTTTCCCCCATAGCACTGAAATTCTTCCGTTCTCCATGAACAGGACTTTAGTGAGAAAATATTAAAAAAAGGCTGGTCCTCGATCCTCATAATAGTGGACATAGATGTTCACAACTTTGTAGTCATTAGTTGAAGGATCAAACCCAGAATAATTCAGTTTATATTTCTGGAGATGGTGGAATGAAATGTTTAAAGTTTTCCTAATAGATGGATTCCACAGAAAGATTTCAGAAATATGTAGCTTCAACCAGAAAACAATCCATTTACATCGCCAAGATTACTGGCCAGTGGTCACTGACACTGAGACAATCAACAATGCAATCTGGTATTGGAGTATCGTATTCTAAGGCTTGAGGATTATACTCAGCCTTATATGTACCGCGAGCACACAGTCGGGGCCCTAGGTCTCCACCTCTATCAGGGTACTCAAGCATAAACAGTTGTGATTCAAGACGGTTATTGGAGTAGTGATTGAGGTGGAAGGAAGCAAAACCAGGATTCTCAATGATTGATTTCCATTTCTTTGAAACAGATCTGAAACGAATGAGGGATTTGACAGGAAGATAAGACAGTATCTCGCTCCATATTTCCGGTGGAAGTTGAAAGTTTATTAGCCCCATATTTGGAACCGAGAAACAAACAAAGCAAAACAAATGATACTATAAGCGAACAGGTGAAGCTTCGAAAAGGTACTGTGCCGATTGAAACGTTGATTTAAGTGTGTTCGATCATGCTATCAGCACTTGATATCTGTAACTCTTAATGCCGACCAGGGAATCAATGGATCTCTGCCCTTGTTGGGAATTTTTGAGATTGAGAAGTGAATTTATCGGGGTAGAAGAGAGGTGCAGAGGACGAAGAAGATAGAATAGGGCGGCGCGGTGTTGAAGGCAGAGACGAAAAGATTTTTTTTTTATTAATAAGAGTCTACTTCAATTTGAATAGAGCGAGTAATTCACATAGTTGTGGTGATGTATTGATGAAGATTACAACTTAATTAGGATAAAGATTCTGATAGAAAAAAATAGAAACAACCTTAAAATCGAGGAGGAAGACTATGGGTGAGAGATATGATGAAGATTAAAACTTAGTTAGGATAAAGATTATGATGGAAAAAATGGATGGAAACAACTATTTTAATAAGTAACAAATATCTAGTTGCAAACAAATATTTACAACTTATATCCGCAAAAAATCCAGAACTTTTACACGATTAGCACTCACGGGCTTGTCATCAATGGAAATGGGCCGTAGGTCTGGGGCAGGTTTAGGCTTTATGCGCGCCCGATTCTATAAAGGCTGCTTAAATGCTTTTATGTAAAGGCATAGCTAATGATCATTGGATTTTATTTGAAGTAATCTTGACCATTGATTTTCACCTACAAATGTGCATGCATCCCTCTGTTCGTGTACGCTGCTCCTTTCATCAAGTTGAGCGCCGATAAAAAAAATCAAACCTCAACAAAAACAAAAAGAAATCAATTTATATGTTTCATTTTATTTTTTAGAACAAAATAATTTAAGAAATAACTCTAAAGATAAAAAGGAATCCACTATATAAAATTAGATAAAGACACCCGATTTCGTTTATCATAAAGGCAACAATATATGTCATCGTATAAAATTATACATGCCATAGGACCATAGGTATACATAATATTAGTCATGATTATAAATAACAACCATCATATAAAAAACTATCTTAATATATAAATAATTGTTAGTAATAAATTTAAATGAATCTTAACAGAACAAAAACTTTCCTATGGTGGTTTTTAGAGGTTGTTTAATTGCTTTCAGCTTCGCAGTTATAGATTGGTCTCCAAACTTGGCCCACTCCTCTTTGTAGAATTTACTAAAAGAGGGATGATCTGTCCATGCATTGAGAACTCGGAAAGGTTTTGGTCCCCCACTCCAGCCATTCAAGTTCGGTCCAGCAGAAACGGTGGTCTGATAGGTGCCATGGGTTAGCACAGGCTGAGATGGATGGGTAAGAGGCTAGCCACTCCGGTTGGGGGAAGGCCCTGTCAATCTTGCTCATGGATCGTTTATTACGCCACATGAACTTGCACCCCAGGAGCGGGATTTCTTCCGCTTCCAAATCTTCAAGCCAGGTGTTAACTCATCTACAAGTTTTGTCATCCAAGTGAGTTCAATAGTTACTCTTCTAATAGAACAGTATTCTGATTCGGCCGTGGGCAGAGTTACCGTCTCCTGTTTTTTGGACTTCCAACTTACTGCAGACCCTTATAACAGCACAATATATCCACTGATTGACCGATGGGTGATTGAGCAACTTGTCAGTCTGCATCACAATAAGTTGTAAGCAGTGGCGGATCCAGAAACTTTGTTTCGGGGGGGCAAAAATTTTTTTGACACTGTCACTCTTTAAAACATTATGTCATTTTGTACTTTTTCAAAAATTTATAAAAGCATTTGACAAATTTTCAAAAGTTTCGGGGGGCTGGTGCCCCCGGCCCCCCCTTTGTATCATTACTAGTTTTAAAAATATTAAAATCCTAAAATATAGAAGGTTTACCTATATATATTTGACATATTATATTAGAAAAAATATAGTTGCTCCCATTTTATAGGTTCTTAAAAAGTTATTCCTAAAGCACCCTAAATTATAGTTTTTTCTTCTTTCTAGCACCTTATTTCCACTCATCTTTTTGATTGTTTATAATTCTAAGAACTATTAATATCTATTGATATTTGTGTTCTTAGTACATTAAATTATTTTTAAAGTGCAACAATATCTTTAAGCGATTACCAAAATATCGTATACTTAACTTTTAATTTGATGTACAATTATAGATATTAATAGGAGTGTAAAATTTTAAAGATTTGCTTGAAATATTTTAACACAATACAATTTGTTATGAAAATTAGTAATTATAATGTTATAAAAAAGAGATCTACTAGTTATAACTCTATAATAAATCCAGATAAATAAAATTAAAAACTAATATTTATATATATAGACAAATTTCAAAATGTGTTATATATTAGATATATAAATCTTAATATATATTGTATATATAATCTATATAAATATTAATATATATCATTTATAATTTAACAATTATTTATATATGCTATATAACTTATTAAATATTAGTATATGTCACAAAAAAATTAGATTAATATTAATGTATTTATTCATAATGTAATTAAGTATTAACACTTCTCTGTTTGGAACCAAACAACAATAAAGACAATCATTGAGGTTCTATTCCGTTTCTGTATTAGAATCAAACAGACTTCTTGATTCGGGGAATCCCTTTCGCACCCTTAAAGATTGACTCCCTTAACTGAATTAAAGACAGGAAAAATGGATGACCATACTAAAATTTAATTGAAGACGTGAGTAATATGAAAAGTTTGGATAAGAAATAAATATATATCCTCACGTTGGATAAAATATAGATTTTGTCTATATATCTCAGTAACTATACAATTGTTGATTGGGCTTGGCAGAAACGTGGAATCTATTCACTTTAATTGAATTAAAAGCAGTAAAAGCGGATGGCTTGACTAAAATTAATTTGAAGATATTACGACTTTAATATGACAACTTTGATTACGACTTTAATATGACAACCTTGAATCAGAAATAAAAATGCATTTATGTCAGGTAAACGAAGACCTCGCCCTTTATTATTAAAAAAAGGAAATTTCAAAAAATGTCACTTAGTTTTAGGTATTAAATAAGACGTCACTAAAATATAAATAATTCTTGAATATCACTAACTTTTTTTTCTGAAATTCATGAAATATAATTATAAATCCCTCTACTCATTAATAAAATGCTTAAAAAGTTTACATGATGTTAAAGTTTTATTAAAAGTTTTTTTAACAATATAGAAAGTGTAGAAAAATTTAAAACATATTAAAATTAATTTAAAAATAAGATGAAAATATCTCAATAAACAGTAAATGTTTTTTTAAATACCCTAAAAATATAAATTTTGGAAGACATAATAATAGTTAAACAATTAAAAATATTTAATTTTGAAGAAATGATTAGCACTTGTACAAAATAAATAAAATTAAAAATAATCTAAAATGGATTCAAAACTGTTGAAATTCGCATAAAAGTGGTTAATTGATTTACTTCATTTTTTCTTTACTTTATCTAACTTTTCATCATTATTTTTTACCATAAATTAGTAAATTAACAAATTGATTATAATTTTGTCTTAACATATTAAATACGTAGTAAGTGTAAGTTTTTATTTTAGAAAATGCTACTACTTTTTCTGCAAATTCATGAAAACTTTAATTTGTTAAATAGAATATTTAAATTTTTGTTCAAACAAAGAGTTTAAAATTTTGTATTTAATAAACATTTTTTATTTTTAAAAATTATTATTTATAATTATCAATATTTTATGATATTTTAACCAAATTTTAAACAATATTCGTTTCAATAACTTTGAATTTATATCATATTATTTTTAATATTCCTACCCTTTTTCTAACATTAATTATATCTTTAAAATATAATTAAATTTTTTAATTATTTCTCTAAAATATGATTAAATTGTTGAA
Source organism: Limonium bicolor (assembly GCA_023374045.1). Taxonomy (NCBI): domain Eukaryota; kingdom Viridiplantae; phylum Streptophyta; class Magnoliopsida; order Caryophyllales; family Plumbaginaceae; genus Limonium; species Limonium bicolor. Next base: position 302,715,280 of record CM041776.1, on the reverse strand, counting down.
GTACTATTATATCTTTAAAACCTTCTATTCAATTTAACGGTACTTGACCATTTTTAAATATTTTCTATTTATTATTAATATTTTATGATTTTCAAAAAAAATAATTTTTATAACTTATTTTTAAACAAGTGATAATTATTTATATTTTATAGTACTCTGATTTTTTTTTAAAATTAATACCTAGCTTATTGTGAAGCCTTACAGTAGTTTGGTAACTAGCAGATGTATTTCTATCTTCTTTTTCTTGCTGGTCAACGGCTAGAGTGACATTTCATGAATTTTAGAAAAACTTGGTAGCATTTCATGAATTAGTCAAAAATTTAATGGCATTTCATGAAATAACCCTTTATTAGTAAATGTTTTTATACTTATCTATATTTTATAGTATCTTGAATTTTTTAAAGTTTTGTAACACCTGGTGGCATATTGTGAACATTTAAAATAATTTGTTAACTAACATGGGTATTTCTATCTTTTTAAATGCTAGTCCAAGGGAAGAGTGACATTTCATGAGTTTCGAGGAAAACTTAATGGTTTTCATGAATTACTTTTTCAGTGGCATTACATAAATTAGGCAAAACTTAATGGGTAGAATATAGATTTTGTCTATATATATTTTCAAAATCTATTATACGGTTGTTGATTGGGCTGGGTACAACGCCTCAAATGGCTCTCACAACCACTAAGATTTCAGTAGTGTTTATCTTGTTTGTCTTTGAGGTTGTCATCCATGTCTACTCCTTCAAATCATACACCGGATTCACCTTATCCCTGATCCCACCCATCTCACCGGAATCACCATTCTACCAATCAATTCACAACAATCTCACAATTAAGAATCATGGAAGATTGACTTCACCAATATGGATGAACCATTCCCAAATCAAACAAAGTAATCCAAGCAACAACATCCATTTTCCCATGCGATTTCGACAAGTATACTACGTCACAAAACTCAGGCTAGGAGACCCAACTCAGTCCTACACAGTGGCTGTGGACACAGGAAGTGAGTTAAGCTGGATACAATGTCAACCTTGTCTTCATTGCTTCTCTCAACCCGAGCCTATATTTGACCCAAATCACTCTAGAACATATAGGTCTCTCCCTTGCAGCCATTGGGTCTGCCAACCTCGCAATCCTCCAGGTATGTTTGGTTGTGTTAATAATCGTTGTTCTTATGACATGGCCTACATCAGCGGCTCTAGAACCAAGGGTGTCGCCTCAGAGGAGACTTTCGACGTTATAAATTCCAACATGTCCATCCATCCACTAGAAAATGTTATCTTCGGATGCTCAAACGACAACTACCGGTTTGTACTTGCTAACTTCGGTCTAGCGGGGATGTTAGGAATGAACGCCGGCCCTACATCCTTCCCCACCCAAGTATTCCCCATCACTAATGGTCGATTCTCGTACTGTCTACGTCCAATCTCGGATCCAGAAATCAGCCTTCTTAAATTCGGGGATGATGTCACCATCCCCGAAGGTCACCCTCGTCAAACACCTTTAATTTTCAACTTTCATTCAAATCAATTCCATATTAAACTCTTGGACATTGAAATTGGCTCACATCGATTGAACATTCCATCATCAGTCTTTGCTTTGAACCCAGATGATGGCTCTGGAGGTTGCTTCCTTGACACAGGATCTGTGGCTACATTTTTGCCAGGAAGCTTATGAGGTAGTCAAAGAAGTGATTACGTTGTACTATGATTGGATGGGTCTCCCTAGGGTTCATAATGTGCCGGAAGAGCTAGAGATTTGCTACCAGTACCGATCCCGGTTTCAAGAGTATCTCAAGATGGCGTATTATTTTGATGGCGCAGAAATGCCTCTTACTGTAGAAAATACTTATTATTTCCGTAGAGAGCAGGATATTTTTGCTTGCCGATCTTGTCGTCAAACAGAGTAACCATCATTGGGGTTGTGAACCAGCAAAATATAAGATTTGTGTATGATCGTAGGAGAAGAATGCTTCAATTCATCCCTGCCAACTGTGCCGCTGACAGAATTGATGTAGCAACCTAGGATATAGTAAACGTTGAGGTTGATGGAACTATGTCATTCTCTTGTTTGAATAATGAAAAACTTCTTCGTTGATGTGTTTTGTTTTTTGTAACCTTGATGAGAAGTATCATTCTTCAAAATAATATGTTACTGTAGAAAATTACTTAAACAAACATAAAAAGAATATTTCCGTTAAAATAAATTCATAAAGAAATGTATGTGCATGTATCATTTTGAATTAGCAAGACTTTCCGCAATGCCAATGACAAATCTAAATCATATCACTTGGCGCCAGATTTGACTTGACCGATTAAACAATATCGATGTTATACATGTCAATGATATCACTTCATCAATATTTAAATTGGGGAAAATTCACGATATACCCCTGTTTTAATAATTCTCAATTATCTCTGTGATTTTAGTAATTAAACTTTAAACATATTTAAATGTTGTCAAAAATTGATGAAACTTTACATGGACGATGCTAAAGTGTTGTATTTTGGTCCAATATCAAATTTGAAGCTTTTTAAACTCACATGTGACCTGTGGGACCCAATGAATATGTGACTGTTTATTGGGTCTCACAGGTCACATTTGAGCTTAAAAAACTTCAGATTTGATAGTGGACCAAAATATAACACTTTAGCATCGTTCATGTAAAGTTTCATCAATTTTGGATAATATTTAAACATGTTTAAAGTTAAATTACTAAAATCACAGAGATATATTGTGAATTACGAAAGAAAAAAGGGTATCACGTGAATTTTCCATTTAATTATCAACGTGCAGTTTTTAAGTCCAACATAACGTGACAAAATTTAAGTTTGCCACCAGAGCCTGACCCCGGCTCCAAGAATTACTCGCTTATTGCGTTAACTGATGTGCTTGATGATTTTCACAGAAAATCGCCAGATCACAAGCTACGATGATACTACATAGGATGGGTGTGACTTGACTTCCCTTTTTCTTAAATCCTAATGCGAGAAACGTAGAAAAATTAAAAGCTAAGTAAGTTCCCATAAAAGTAAATTAATTAGTTCTCTATTTGTCGGAAGTTCCCGATCTGTATCCCATACAGAAAAGTATGAGAAGTTTTTACTCACTGTCTCTAAAAGACTGCCAATTCCTTTTGTCATCCCCATCGTGTAGTGATTTTCATTCTATAATAAAGGTTTTTGGTAAAGACCGAAATCCTTACCATCCATCAAACTCCTTAAACCTATCTATTGTAACAATAAAAAGTCATTATACGTTTTTGTAGGATAAGTCGTAATGGAAGATTAATCTATTTTTCTTAATAATTTTTATCAGTTAACAACTAGTTTTGTTATATACTTCTTTAAAAAACAACTAGTTTTGTTATCAAATAAGGCATTAGTAAGACTATCTTTTTTTAGAAATAGGTAATGATATATAAATATGAAGAGTGACTGTACAAATGGATATATTGGAAGACCTATATATCGGATACAAGGGATACACAAAAAGCTAGGGGAAGGATGACGTACAAAAACTTCCCTAGCACCCTACAAAATGGCCTAGGGCTAACAAAGGCACCAATGGGGGGGGGGGGGGGGCATAATAAGGGGGAAGGGACAAAAGTAAAAGCTTCCCACATAAAAGAATTCTATGAGCAAAGCACCTTGTCGAGCCAATCATAATCTCTGATGGAGGCTCTCATCTTTCTCGAAATGATTGCTTTAATATGTCTGAAATAAATAAGGAGGGGTCTCTAGCTTGGCTAGTCATGGCTCATTTGCATCTTTCGATCGAGATGTAGTAGACGGCGTTGGCGATGACAGCTCTTCTCACTGAGTCAGTTGGACGATTTCTCTTATAGTAGCAGAATCCAGTAAGAGCAACTTCAGAGGCTTGTCCTATTGGTGGAAGGCTCAACCAATCGCAAATATTCCACCAAAATCCTACAAGAGAACCTACAATTAAAAAAAAGAGGTGGTAACTAGTCTCTAAAGTATGTTCACAGAGCCAGCATCAGTTAGCTAGGCAGATGCCACATGATTGGAGCCTGTCATAAGCTTTCAATCTACCTCTAAGAGCAACCTATAACATAATTTAGATTTAATAGTAGCCGACGTCCTTCAGCATATATTGTACCAGGTAAAAGGTCTGGGGGGCATCATTACAAAAGGAGCTAACACGCGGCCGGAAAGAGTAGGAAATAAGGAAGGAAGAGGCATCAGCAGTGGACCCACATTGCTTAATCTACCAGTCTTTTGCATGGAGGATAGATTTCAAAGTCCAAGGATTGTCCCCTTTAACAGTGATCGTCCATATGTTACAGGTAGGCAAGAAAAGGTTATGAATCCACCAAATCCATAGACTCTCAGTATTATTAACGATGAAATTGTCCCCTTTAACAGTGGTCGTCCATATGTTACAGGTAGGCAAGAAAAGGTTATGAATCCACCAGATCCATAGACTCTCAATATTATTAACGATGAAGGAGATGGTCTTAAACGTGAAACCACATATTCCTTTTATGATGTCTTTAAGCTCAAGACTCCATTGTATTTACTAGCAGAGATGGCATTCCAAGACATTATAGGGGTAGTATTGGAATCTGCCTCCCCGGACCAGAGAAAGGACCAAAATCTCTTGATAATGCTCTTGATGACATTCTTAGGAATTGAGACACAAGAAGCCCAAAAGCCAACTATACCAAAGAGATAGCTTTGAATGAGGGAGAGCCAGCCCATGAACGAGAGAGATTTACCACCCAAGAGGACTTAGTCTTGTGGATGTTGTCGATCAGGGGGTTTAAGTCGGCAATTTTAGGTTTTTTAGCTGTAATAGGAATGCCCAAGTAGCGGAAGGGGAAGGAGCTAAGTTGAACCCAATAGATTGAAGGATCGAATCAGTAGGGGGGCTAACACCACCAAGGAAATGTCAAACTTGAGAGGGTTAAGCATGAGATCCGAGGCTTCAGAGAAGAGATTAACTTTATTGAGCATAGGAAAATAGAGTTCTGCTCACCTCTATATAATAAAAAGGCATCATCAGAGAAGAAAAATGGGATAGACGAAGGAGTTTATAGAAGGGATGGTAGCAAAAGAGGTCAAAGAGGTGAAGTCGGTCGAGAAGACGGAAGAGCATCTCCATAACTAGGACAAATAAGTACGGGGACAAGGGGTCTCCTTGCCTAAGCCCACGCTCGCCTTTGAAAAATCTAGGGGGAGCCATTAATGTTGATTGAGTACGAGGTAGAAGTCACACATTGCATAATCCAGTTAACGAACTCCAGAGGTAAATTTATGTAGAAGAGCATCTCGAAGGAAAGACCAATTGACGGAGTCGGAAGATTTACTAATATCCAGCTTCATCATGCAACGAGGGGAGATATGGGCCATTTGGTAGTGTTTCATAAGGCATGAGAAAAGCTGGATGTTTTCTAAAATGATACGTTCTTTAATGAATGCCCCATGATTTTCCTTCACAAGAAAGGGAAGAGTATCTTTGAACCTCTCGGCCAGGATTTTGCTAATGATTTTGCACACTACGAAATGGGCATGTAGTCCCCCGGAATGGAGACATCAGATTTAGGAATAAGGGTGATGAGGGTGAAGTTGATCTATTTAAGGAGTCCGCCACTATGAAAAAAGCTTTTAAATAGCTTGGAAGATATCCTCACCAATGTTATCCCATGCATCTTTGAATAGATTGGCCGTGAAACCATTCGGGTCGGGAGCTTTGTCATCCCCAATGGAGAAGAGGACCCCTTTTATATCTTTGTTATCCACGGGCCAAATTAGTGGGGCCCATCTAGGAAGGTCAAGGGTCCTTGTGTCATTCAGGTTGAAATCTCGTCAAGAGTGGCGAAGAGTAGCTCTAGACCAAAGGATGCGCTTAAAGTGAGTGACAAGACAATCCATAATGTCGTTGTGACACTAAGGACCTCCTTAGGGTCATTGGTAATGGATGTGATGTGGTCTTTATTCCTTCCCGCCTTAATGGCTCTATGAAAAAAAAGCGGTGTTAGAGTCCGCAAGCTTGAGCCAACGGGTTTTGGGCAATTGGAAAAGGAAAAGGAGCTCATGGTGGTTTCTAGCCAAGAGTCTATGTCTTAGGGACTTCTCTTTGAAAATAAGAGTCGGGTTCCAAGGGTCAAGGTATTTGGATATCGTTGAGCTTCTCTCTGATGGTTTGGGCTTTGCCAAAAAGGGGTCGAATTTAGATTTGTAAAGCGAAGAGAATCTGGCTTTGAGATGGAGAAGCCTAGAAACAATTGTAAAAAGCTAGCTCCCCACCGGCGGGATGTTCTAGGATTCACGAACATGGGGGAGGAAGGAGGGGTCATTGGTCCAAAAGTTAAGGAATTTGAAGCTCTTCTTATGAGGGGTAGGTGGGGTAACGAGACTGTCATAGGGTTGTGGTAAGAAGCAAAAGGGGGGGAGGGGGGGACGAAGCGAAGCTAGTTAAGAACACAATCAATTTTACCTATGATCCGTCTATGATCAAATTGGTTATTCCACCAAGTATAAAAGCGCTCGTAGTAGTGAAGGTCCTGGAGCTCAGCCCTAGCAACACAATTCGCAAAGTCCAAGGAGTCTCTAGGGGAGGGGTACTGCTAAGCCTATCATCCACATAGAGAATATTGTTGAAATCACCAGCAACCAACCAGGGGCATATAGTATTATCACTAAGGTTAATGATCTCATACCAGAAGTAGTATCTAAGCATCGGATTATTCCTCCCACACACAATAGAGATGGTAAAGGTGGAAGTCCTCACGAGAGTAGCTTTACAGGTTAGCATTTGCGCAGATTGATGGAAATGGTAATGAAGATGAGGGAGGGGTTAAAAGCACCCAGATGCGGCCATTGGGATGTGAGGCATAATTGTGGTTGAAGCTCTAAGAGGGGAAGTGATTTAAGATAAAGAGGTGGTTAGTGAGGGAAACACGGTTTCAAGGAGGTCAAAGACACAAAACTTATTGGATTAAACAAATTTTTGGATCTCACAGATCTTTAGGTGATCGTTGCACCCCTTGTCGTTCCAAACAACAATATTCATGAGGAAGGGGTTGGAAGAATGAACCCCTGATCAAACACAAAGAGGAAGTTAATGAGCGGAGGGAGAGGTCCTCAGCTGGGGTGGCAGGGGATTGCTCCTTGGGGATCTTTCCTTTAGGGGAAACCACCTGCCAGGTGTTCGAGCGGGAGGTCACAAGCACCAGATGAAGGGAGATGGACATAAGCTAAGAGGAAATATCAGGTAAGAGCCCGATCTAGCAATAGAAAGGCCATGAGGGTTGATAAAACAGGGAAAAGCCAGAAGGCCGAACTAAGAAGGTCGAAGGAGACTCCCTCGAGGTTTGGATAGGTTTGCAAGGGAGGTTGGTGAGGGACAGAAAGAGGGTAGGGAGAATAGGGGGACATGGGCTTGGAAATAAAGGGGTCTAGACTATCTTTATTACCAAAGAGCTTGTAAGGTTCTTTCCTAACATTCATTTTTGTTACCAAAAGTTTCTTTTATAACAACTAAATTTGTTATTGAAATCTACTCAGTAAGTAGAAATAAATATAATATTCATTATTTATAATAACCGTGGAGCCATTGATAAGCTTACCAGAATTCATATTACAAAATGCTAATCAACCATACTTCAAAAAAGATAAATACCAATTTAGAAAAGCTTATTGGGCACTTTATTTAATTAGTTTACTCAATGTTAGCACAAACCAAGAACATGATTGCATTTTGATAGTTCCATCCATCTATCAGTTATAATTACAAACTACCGTTTAAGTCAAGCACCGTTGTTTCTTTCCCCTTGAACTCTCTCATCATACAAGTAAAATATCACATTACTTCTTGTAGCATGACAATGTACCCTATTATTATATGTAGACTCATAATATGGAATACTCTAACCGTGGCAACTGAAAGAATAAATAATCGGTATACTATATTGGAAAAACAAAAAGAGTAATGAAACTAAAATAATAATTTAAAAAAGGTAAAAGACAAAAATACAAAAATAAACACAAAAAATACAAAACGACATAGGTTTTGAATACAATTCTCAACCCCAAAATAACCTACTTCAAAGAATTTGATAGGAGTCAAGACACACAATGATAGAGACAAATATGTTGCTACCTCTATCCTGTTCAAAACGATGACATCTCTCACTACCAAGTGTTGTTAGTACATATATTCAATGTTGTCATTTAAAACGGGTAGTGAGCATATTACTGTAGGGTTAGAAAATGTTGATTAACCAGTTTTGTCCACGGTGACATCACTAAGTGAATAAACTGACAGTTAAGCATTAGGTTAATGATTTAATAACAGAGTTATAGCTCAGGGGCTCGTAGTCAAAGATACCGTAACTGTAATGTGTTTGCAAATAATTATGTAAACTGGAAGGTGGTTAAGAGTATTATCTCAAAACCTCAAAGGGGTTCCATTAATTTACACTAAAAACTTTAATTATAAATAAAATATTAAGTTAGGATTGTTTTGTATATTATTGAAAATATTGGTTATAGTAATTAAAGATTAATGTTTCTATTCTTATACTAGGATCTGTTATATGGCAATCTTTTGGTAGATTAATGTGTATGGTGGAGTTTTATTATTATTTTGGTCCCACTTAATGACATGTGAATTTATTATTTCTCTAATCCAATAAAGAAGCCCCACTATTAACTATGTGTCATGGTTAACCACACCACCATAGTTATCTTCATGATAAAGTAGGGCCCGTTTGGACTTTTAAATAAAGTTTGATTTTCAAACTTTATCTTAAATGTCAATATGGTTAACTAATAAAGGGTTGCCAATTACAAATTTGTGGGACCTCTTAATATAAATGCTCCAATAAAAAATCAACATCTATCACATGAATCCGCTCAAAAAGTAAATCGTGATGAAAGAACACCCGATTACAATCCTCTTCGCCAGTCACATACAAATGCAACAATACTTGCCTTTACATAGAAGTTACTATGGTTACTAAATAAGAGTTTGACACGTGTAGTGTGGTGGAGACTTTTCCAAATTGATAACTGACGGTTGTAATAGTTCCTCTGTCCGCTTTTGACCTTCCGGGGTCAATGAGAAATACACATATTAAGGAAAAATGATTTTTTTATTAGTGATATAGAGTTTAGTACAGATGTCTCAGAAAAAGAAATTTATTTTATGAGTGGTAGTTGTGTACCTTTTTTTTTAAACAAAGGATAGTATATATAGGATACAAGTTTGCGTACAAGTTCCGGCATATGATCCGGAGTCCATGAACCCGTATACTGTTTACATCGGGCATGGTTAGCTAGACAATGCGACCTTATATTGGCATCCCTAGAAACGTAATAAAAAGAAACATCCAAGAACCGACTAGACGATGCTAAGACTTTGTCTAGAATAAAAGTCGTGGATGGCAATAAAGAAGTATGGCTCCCTTGCGGAAGATATTGAACAACCGATTTGCAATCTGACAACACTCTACAATACTGGTACCCTGAGGTTGCTGCCAAGTTAAGGCCAAATTCAATGGCAGAGGCCTCAGCATCAGTTACTAGAAGAGAGACATGGAGACCCAAACATCCAGCACGATGAAGCGTTGTATTGGAGTGAATCACAGTAGCATATCCAACACGACCATGAGAATCAAGGCTAGCGTCAACCGCAATTTCAAAGTACGTAGGGTGTGCTTGCCGATGACACTGCAAGGCACTAGAGGTCGTGGCAGATACATTAGCAGATGCTAGTTGTAAATAACTATTGGCTTGACACCAGCCATGAGCAAAGCGTGACACGCGATCATGGGAAGCTTGACATCTAGCGAACCACAACTTCCAAAAGAAAAGTAGATACTTCGCTACCGTTGATTTTGAAGCTTGAGAACAGAAATGGTAAAACCAATCTTGGAAACCGTGATATGAGTGAATGGAGTCCGGTAAGGAAAAACCAAAGGTTGTCCAAAAAGGTCGAACCGTCGGGCACTGATATAATGCATGTAACATTGTTTCTGGACTCTTACAGAAGTGTCATTTTGTGGACATGTCTACTTTGATTCGATCTTTGATAGCAGTTTTGCATGGTAGCTTTGTTGTTAAGATTTTCCAGCCAACCATCTTAACCCGCGGGGGTACGTCTAATGTCCAAACCTTTTTATAAACTGTGTCATGATTAGTGGTTGTGGACGTTGAAGGAGTGTGCATGTTACGCAAAAACAAATCTGCATAGTAAGCTGATTTTACCGTAAATATTTTACCTTGAGAAAGTCCCCAATACCAGAAGTCCCCTGATTCATAACCATCAGACTCCGGGTGGGGTAAAGCAATTTGAAGGATATCTTGCACATCATGAGGATCACACCACTGATTTAGCAAACTTGTATTCCAAACATTTGGCGGGCTTATCAATGTTTCCATAGAAGAGAGTTGGCGCACCAATGGTGGATGGTGATATAAGTTTACCCCTAGGCTTTCTAAGGAGCCAACGATCTGTGAGTTTGGTATTCAGGCCAGTGACAATGGCTCTTCTACTGCCAAATTCTGTAACACCCCG